>CM028700.1:526772-739248 GCA_016771965.1 Brassica carinata
TTTGATGAAAACAAAACGTCAAACACATTCTATTCATTCTCTTTTGTTTCATTCCAAAATGGAATACTTGGAATTGTGTTTTGAAAACTTTTATAATAACTGGTAACTAATTTATGGAATCCCATGGAATGTGCTATTCCAAATGATTTTATTATAACTAAAAACAAAATTCAAATCTAATCTATTAATTTAAGATCTTATTTTTAAATATACTTAATTAAATATGTCGTCAACAGTAGATAAAAATAGAACCATAAATTAATATATTAAATATTTTTATTTTTTGTGCCAATTATAGTTCCAAAATTTTACTTTTCGTAATTAATTAAGTTTTCAGTTCAACTCTATCAAATTTTAAACAGTTTAAAAATAAACATTTGAGTGTGGAAGGAAACGTAATTATATGATGAAAATATAATTTAGATATCAAAATTTCTGTTTCAGCTGACACGGTTGGGAGTGAACATAAAGAGCTTCCCATCATCGGTTGGAGCTGCAACATCCGCTTTGCTTTTCCATGGCGGCATCGGAGCTGTCCTGCTTCTCTACGTGCTTTTCTGGTTGAAGGCAAGTTCTCAAAACCGGTTCTTGTATTATGATTATGCAGTGCATCAAAACCTAATGATCATCTCATTGTATCCTGCAGTTGGATCTGTTCACGACGCTAAAGGCACTATCTTTGTTGGGAGTGTTTCTGTTGTTCGTTGGACACAGAACACTCTCTAGCCTCGCAGCAGCATCAAACAAATTGAAATCTGCTTGAAGAATGTATTCGCTATGATGGATTCTGTGTGTTCCGTGGACCAGTTTTTCTTTAATTTGCAGTTTTGTAGCACTACTTTTATAGATTAAGGTGATATACAAGTCCAAAGTATTTCAGAGTTTACCAACTCTCAGTTTAGTCTTTAACGTTATCAAGAAGAGTTCGCTTTCATTGCTTTTTTCCAGAACCATATGCGCGATACAGGTCATCCAAACTCCTACTAAACACAAGTTTGATGAAAACAAAACGTCAAACACATTCTATTCATTCTCTTTTGTTTCATTCCAAAAATGGAATACTTGGAATTGTGTTTTGAAAACTTTTATAATAACTGGTAACTAATTTATGGAATCCCATGGAATGTGCTATTCCAAATGATTTTATTCCAAAAAATGTCATTCCAGTTGCAGTCTTCTCTTAAACATTTATAGAGATATCTAATGAGAAAAGGAAACAATAAACCCGTCAACGACAATTAAAAAGAAAAGTATCTGTTATTTGACCCTTGACATGGCCCATACTTTCAAACTTTTACAGTTCAACTTCAATGACAAAAGTGGGAAAAAATTAAAAGTAAAAGAGAGCGGCACGTAGTTGTCAATATGTTGTAGACAATAATAATAAATTATTTGTTCATCTGACAAGTTTTGTGTAAGAACATCTCTCTCTCCTCTCATTGGTAAGAAGGTTCAAATCCAATCTATATCTCCTCGTTCTATATTTCCGTACATGTTCTTATTCCTTTCATAAAAAGTTTTCATTGGTTTTGTGTTGAGTTTCATTCTCTGTAAGTCTTTGCTTTTTGTTTTCCTTGTCGGTCGTGTTTTCTTCGTTGAAATGGTTTCAAGAATGGGATAAAGATCCATCTTTTCGGATTTGTTTGGCCATTTCAACGAGAAAAATTCGATTTTTTTTGTCTCTCTCTCTCTCACTTTGATTTATATTTACATTTGGGTTTATCCCTTTGTCTAGCTGGTACTGAATACAATATGTTCTTGACATAAGCATAGTTTGATCATGGTCTCTTTAAGAATGAAGAAACTTTTTGGTATTTTCTAACACAGTTGTGCGTGATTGTTGTCTTTGTTCTGTGTTAGCTCTTTAGAAGAGCAATGAGTTATTCTGCAGCCGGACTTGCAAAGCCTGGCTCAGGTATTATTATTTTCTTAACCATTTCTCTAACAAAGATATTCCTATACTCATATGATGCTTGTACTTCTTGCCGAAGATTCACAAATGTTTTTATGGTGTAAGATTTATATGAGTCTTCATTGTTGCTTCACAGGTAAAAGGAGAATAAGGGAGCTTTTAACTCAATCTGATAACCGATTCTGCGCTGATTGTGGTGCCCCTGATCCTAAGTGGGCGTAAGTCATCCCTCTTAACAGTTAGCAATGTAACCGCATCCTTATACGAAATCTTGGTTTGTGTGTAATCAGTAACTGACTTATTACAGGTCGGCAAATATCGGAGTGTTCATATGCTTAAAATGTTGCGGTGTCCACAGAAGCCTCGGCACTCATATCTCAAAGGTGATCACTCTTTGCTCCCCCTCCTATTGTTCTTTCTTTACTGTATTCCTAGTTTATTGATAGTTTGGGGATGTTTCCAGGTCTTATCTGTGACATTAGATGAATGGTCAGATGAAGAAGTTGATTCTATGATTGAAATTGGAGGCAATGCATCTGCCAATTCAATCTACGAGGCATTTATACCTGATGGTTTCTCTAAGCCTGGACCTGATGCTAGCCATGACCAACGTATGAGGTTTATCAGGTAGGTTTTGCTAAAAACCCTGTCAAAAGTGTTGTTTTATACCAAACATCATCACTGTGTTACTGTCAGGTCAAAATATGAGCTCCAAGAGTTTCTAAAACCAAGCTTGAGGATCACATCTGTGAAGGGCCCTCCTAGTACAAAGAGTTCATCATCATATCGTTCATCAAGCCTATCTAAAAAGTTTATGGATAGCTTTCGTAAAAACTCATCATCACAACAGCCGGTATAGTATCCTCTTTTTTGAACTTGGACATTGCTCTCGGTCTTTTTGATTCATGGTATTGAAAGACTTAGAAAACACTGACAGAAACTTGAAGGCATGGTTGAGTTCATTGGACTGTTGAAGGTTACTCTCAAGAAGGGTACCAATTTAGCTGTCCGAGATATGATGACAAGTGATCCCTATGTTAAGTTGACTCTAGGACAACAGGTAAAAACTAAAGTGAATACTCTAGATTCTTAAAAGGTTTCATTGCTGATCATTTTCATCTCATTAACAGACTGCACAATCAACTGTAAAGAAGAGCAACTTAAACCCGGTCTGGAACGAGGAACTCATGCTCTCTGTCCCTCATGACTATGGCTCAGTGAAGCTGGTAAAAAACCTTACATCCAAATCAGTTTCTACTTACAATGCTTAATGGTTGTTTGCTGGTGATTTGGCAGCAAGTGTTTGATTATGACACATTTTCTGCTGATGACATAATGGGAGAAGCTGAGATTGACATCCAACCACTGATTACATCTGCAATGGCTTTTGGAGACCCTGAAATGTTTGGAGATATGCAGATTGGTAAATGGCTGAAATCGCATGACAATGCTCTTATAGAGGATAGCATTATCAACATTGCAGATTGGAAAGTGAAACAAGAGGTTCGGATTAAGCTTCAGAACGTTGAATCAGGTGAATTAGAGCTAGAAGTGGAGTGGCTGTCTCTTGAGTCTTGACCAATAATACAACAAACTGTATCATATGCTCATTGAATATAATATTGAAAAAAAGAAAATGGTGTTATTATTGTGTACTTGTTTGAGAAATTTAGAAACTTCAATCTTGAAAATGTGTTTTGTTGTAATGCTTCTTTTTTATAGGTTAGAACATTTGTATAACTCACATTACTGATTCTCTTTAACAAGAGAATCAAGAAGAGAGTTATAAGCGCCAAGTGAAGGTGAAAGTCTCCATCTTCTCATCGAACCAAACGCTTCCAAGCAGTTTTGGAAAGAATCCTTTTAAAGGCATAACACTCAAATAGCTAAGGTAAGCCAGATAGAGAGTGAAACCTCACCTTCATACCACCACTAAAATGACCAATTTTCAGACGAAACTGTTGAGTTTCTTTTATAACAGACTATCATTCTCAAGGGCTGGTCAAAAGACGAGATTCGCTGACAAAAGTGACAAAGGACAAAACTTTTAACGCCATCTTTCTTACCAAAACATTGGAGTGTTGGACATACATAAAAGGATCAAATGCGATACAGAAACGATTATGAATTGATCTTATTCCCAAAACGATTTTGTCAGTGAGACAGTGGAAAGTTTAGGTGCAAGCGTTGAGGCAAAGAACAATGCAGTTAGTGAAGCTGTTGAGATGGTTAGAGTGAGAATCAGATGAAGATTGAAAAACAAACAGGAGTTAACAGGAGTTTAAGTTTGATCAGAGATACAATAGTTTTTTGCCTAAAAAGCTTACACAGTGACACTCGAAAGGCTTCACCTTCTAGTTTGACATTAGTTGACTCTTCATTGTGTCTTGTTTTGACTAATTCTAAGCTCTTTGTTAGTGACCCAAGCACAGTCTAAGAAAGCTTCACTGAAGAACTTTGACTGTCCATCTCTTTTCCTTGCATGATCCAACGGTAGATACAATCTCAATAAGAGTCGAAATGATCAAGACAGGGTTCTCTTCAAGTTCCAATTTGTCCTTGGTTCGTACCCAGAAGCTCTTCTTCCTCTTCACCAACTTTGTTTGATTCCTTATCTGACAACAACATTTCAGATTTACTCTCAACCTCGTTATCAATCCCATCTTCATCGCTGCTAAAGGCTCCTTCACCTTCGCTTAGCTCATTCAGCTGCTTCGCCTTGACCTTAACGCGTCTTCCTTTGATATACCTGAACTCCCACTCTGGTGGAGGATATTTCTTCACGAGCTTCTCGTACTTATCCTTCATCCCAAGTTTCAAAAACACTTTTCCAACCATATGCACAATCGCAACGTTCGGTTTCACTCCAAGCTCCTCCATGTCAGCAAACACCTGAAGAATAATAATAGTTTCAAACATCAAACTCGTATTAAAAGAATCCCTCTGCATTTCTACATTTTACCTCGAAGAGCTTGTGGTGCATGTCTCTCTTGTAATAAATAGAGATCATTTTGTTGAAGAACTTTCTTGGAGTTCCTTCTAAGTGTTCCATGAACAGTTTGTTCCAGAGCTCCTCCGCTTCGTCAAGACGGTTATCTTCAGCTAGAGCGTTTAGTAATGAGAAGTAAGTTCCCATTGTTCTCCCTTGGCCTTTGCTCAGCATCCATTTCGTCACCTAACACACAATCCACATAACTAAACAACTAAAAAAAAAAAAAAAAACTAAACAACTCATAGTGCAGGTATACCTGAATGATCTTCTTCCACTCTCTTTCGTCTTCAAGAATAGCTAAAGCCTTCTTGACAATAACAAGAGGGAACTCTAGCTCCCAGGCGATGAAGGAGTCAAGCGCTCCGTAAACTTCTTCTTTAACGTTTGACAGTTCTTTTATCTGCAGATATTCATCACCTCCAGTTAAAAGCTACTAACATTAAACAACATGATGAAGAGAGATGTGAAAGAGAGTAAGTATTACACAAGCAATCATTTTGGCAGCCTTGGAGATAGTTCCGATCCTCTTTCTTGTTTTCCATACTCGAGGGTATCGAGGCCTTGGACCTCTGGCAGCACAAACCTGAAGAAATAATTGAATTGTTTGAAACAGAAGCTTAAGAACATATCTCTTGACAGAGACATAAGAAGAAAGGTACGAACCACAACGTTGTTAGGCCTCTTGGAGAAGAGTTTGGATGATTCCTTTGTCTGAGGAGGAAGATAAGGTAGTGAATATCTCAAACAAATCATCCTGAGGAATCAATTCACTGAACACGTAAAGTTGAAAGCTTTTATCATTTTCAGCTTACAGTTGATAAACTCTGTATTCATAACAGTTTGAAAGTACCAGAAAACTCTTTTAAGAAAATGAAAATCAACCACAGGAGATATGTTGTGAATCAAAAGTTGTAAAAGCTGATATTAGTGATGTTTTCTAGGGAATCAAAGAGCTTACATGTGGCTTCTTCACAGTTTAGGCAAAAATCAAGCTAAGATGATGAGTCTTCTTCTTGTTCGCTGTTTATCTCTCTCTCTGTTCTCCGAGTTCCTTCTACTGTCATCCCAGAAAAAAGCATACGAAACGCTGCGTTTAGAACTAATGGACAAGGCCCATTAGCTTAAAAAAGGTTAGCACGGCCCATTAACCTGAAAACTTTGACCCGGCTCTGTTCTCGTTTCGTAACTCCATCGACTCTCTGTTTCGCCATTTCCCCGATTCTGAGTTTGTATAGCTCAAATCCTCTCTCTCTATCAACAAAGTCTCATTCGATTACCAAATCAAGGTAACTTAAACTCTTTCGTTCTTCGTTACTCGTCTTCAGTTTGGTCATAAACTGGGGGTAATTGAACTCTTGATCTTCTAACTCATAACGCTGATTGAAATCAGAAATGTCAGATCTTGGCTTCAAAACTTCGTTTCTGCTCTTGTTTTCTTTCTGGGTTTTTACCAGAGAAGTGAAAGATCTGATTTTATTTGTTACCACTGTTTTCAAATGATTCAGAGTTTTGTGTTCTTACAGAACTTTAAAAGAAGAAGATGCATCCTCCACTTACACCACACAGACATCCAATGTGTGTGGAGGTTAGTTTATGTCATTTCTTCTCTCACTTCATTCATGCTTATATTGTATTATCTGAATCTGTCTTCGTTATACTTTGTAACCTCTGTGTGATTGTCTCTTTGAGAATAAGCTCCTAGTTGTTTTTTTGTACCAAATCATGTGACAGTGTATTATTATATGAGCTTTTTGTAAATCTTGCAATGCACTTATAATAGCAGTTGGATTCACGCTACATAACTGCATTTGGTTTTGTCATTTTTAATCAAAAGGATGACGATCTCTTATGTTCTTCTCACTAATTCTTGTGTATGTGACATGTTTTCCAGATAATTGAGGAATTCCAGAAGTGTCATTTAGATCATCCGATTGGAAAATTCTTTGGAGACTGCACAGAGCTGAAAGTAAAGCTTCTTAGTTGTTTCCGCCAAGAGGTAAACTTACTAATAGCCAACGTGTACTTCCTTGTAATTACATTAACTTCTTAGATATATCTTAAAATATTTGTGCAGAAAGCTGTGAAGCGGAAGGTAAATTTCGAACAAAGCAAGAAACTTCAAGAAAGACTGAAAGCTATAAGGAAAGAAGAAAATGCAGAGACTTGAGAGAGCATTGTTGGATCCTCATCTCAGATATGTATATCTATCTCAAAGCAAAACACGTTTCTAAATCGATGATGTTGAGTAGGGCTTCTTAGGGTTTGAAATGAAATGAGGTATTTATTTGGAGTGCAAGGCCACTTAGCTCTTGGTCTCTGCAACATACATGTTCCTCTTACACGGTTTGCTTTGTTTATGGATTTACAAGTAGCTACACAACTTCATTCATTGTGGCTACAAAAATAATATTTGCATACGAAGCAAAATGTTAGAAGCTCTCTGCTCTGAATTTGCAGTTTTGCCGCTGTCCTTTTTTTTTAATTTTGAAAGGAAACTATTATACAAGATACAAAATTCGCTCATAAAGTGTTTGGCGGGATTTTTACGTTTAAGAGTGTTCTGTGATCAAGCTCGTTGGGTTGATTTTCATGGATGGTCCATCCACCTTTCAGTGAAATATAGAAAACCCTTTTGTATAAACAGATCACAAACACATAAAACAATGTTACTTATTGAAATGCCCTTTGGCTTCTCTGTCACGGCTGTTGTTGAAGAGGTGAATCTTCAGGTGACTAATAGCAGTCAGCAACCTTCTGGTCGATTGAGCCGACAGGGAGAGAAAAAAAAATACAAATACAAAAAAGATCACTCATGGTCATAAAGATGTTTTCAGACGGGATCTTAACGTCAAGGTTTTTCTGTCAAAACGATACTCTATTCTGCTCTGATTCAATTCAATACAGGTGGAATAGAGGCATAGTCTCGAGAGAAAGATCAATAAAAATATTATTTTAGAAAGATACATTTTATATCCTCTATGCATTTTGATTATGTATAAATGAGTAAAATGTAAGATATACATTTTAAAAACAGAAAGAGTATTTAATATTTTAATGAATAGAATAACGTTATGATTCAAATATCATCAGTTTGTTGCTGTTAAATCTTGTCTATTGGCACGTGGTCTCCAACATTGGATTTATTTTAGAAGTCAACAGAAGCAGAGGCTAACCATTTGATCGATCATTTTATTTCACAAGTACCAAGAAAACTTTTCTTTCTAGCAGCAAAACAACAATTGTCATTGACTGATTGTTCTCTGCAAACTATTCGATGGAAATAAATGCATGTGCTTAACGTCGTCGCCACGTACGAGCCGACAAAGGCTTCAGGGCAACGGTTAGTCTAGTTGACCTTGTTCTCATCATCACATGTTTTGTTTTTATTTTCTAATTTTTATTGTCTATGGTTTGTTTGACCAATCCGGGACCAGAGGTCCAGACACCACCTCCATATTTTTTCATTCACGTCAAAGTCATGGTCGACATGGTGTCACTGATGAATTGATTTTATTTCAATTACATAAAAGAAAATATTCTTACAGCTCCCCATCGTGTCAACTGTCTTCATTAGGAGGTGGATACGAGAATGCTACCATAATTTCCAGTATTTATGATTTACTTTATATTTTATGGATAGCTAATTTTCATTTTTTTTAGCTTAAAAAAATTAGATATCTGGAAATTAGATATCCAGAAAATTTACAGATATTACGACTATTTACAAATATTTATGTATATCTCATCAACTTTATTCAATACAAGTGATTTTTTTTAAACTATTTTAGTTTGTATTTCAAAAAGTATCTTTTACATAATATAAAATAGAAAGTAAATATTAGTGAAATTATATGTTCCATAAATTTAAAAGTTAATTTAATCTTTTATAAAACATAAAATGTTTTAAAAATTGTAGTATTTGAAAAGATTTTATATTCCTTTCTTAATTTAATACTTTATATGTAATTTTATAAATAAAACTAATAATATTATATGTTAAAATAATATAAAATAATACATTTAGAATTGACGACTTACATAGATATCCAGATTTTTAAGATCGAATCGAAACAAATAGCGAATCAAATTAAAATTAACGAACAAAATGCCCAGCTCTATTCCTCATGATCTATTCTTGAAGGCATCGTGAGACCAAAACAATGATATATCGCGATAGACCAACTTCCCATGAGATGGATGCTTCATAATGGTTATCCAGTGCCACATGATATGTTGATGTTGATGATTCGTCTCATAATTCTTTAATGATCTATGAGCGAGATGTGAAAAGCAAAACTGATTGGAGATCAACCGTATTACTCCAATTCTCAAGACAATCATAACCGAGTAACTCCTAGTGTAGGTCGACAGTATTAATTGGAAGACATGGTTTTCTAGACTCTGATAGAATGAAAACCTTGTAGTCTTCATGAATTTTTTTTGTTTACATATTTCAGGGTTGAACAACGACTTGGGGAAGCAAGACTACCAGCAATACATTTTCTAATATTATTGGTTCCATCACAGATGAGCTTGTTTAGGAACTCTTAAGGTGAACGCTGAGACAATTGATCCAGTTGGCTACACATACACGATTATAGCTGTTTGTAGGTTTTAAAGGTCCATAAATATCAAATTTATATTCATGAGGAGCTTGCAAATTTCTTAGAACATTAACTAGCTTTATTCGGATATATCTTTTTGTTGCTCCTTTGTGTCATTGTTAGCATTGAGATTGTATAGATAAACTACAAATTGGGGGAAAAGTGGGACCAGCATTTTGATATATATTTTTTTGGCCAAAGACAGTGTTCCACTTGAATACAATTGTGAAACATTTAGGGTCTATTGAAACGCAACGGTCGCGAGATTTTGTGGATGTGTGTGCCTGCGGGTTTTAGCGTATTAAGCGATTTATACGATTGGTATATATGTTAGAAATTGGTGTGTTTGCAGATTATGTGAATGGTTGATTATGAGATATTGCAGCTGTTTAATAATGAAATACCAATTAACACATTAAATATTATAAAATTATCAAAACATACAATTATGATAAAATATAATAATTATTAAAATAATACAATTAGTAACAATATTATGTTTATTTATTTAGAACTTTTAAAAGATTATTTTGTTTCACGTATATATGTATATATTCTATATATGTATATACATTAATGTTTAAAATTATAGTGAACAGTTTTGTTTTAGAGTTTTTATAAAATAATTTATGATTCTATTGGTATTATTATTTATAATATTTAATTTAAGAATTTAAATTTTAAATTTTGAATCTAAAAATTTGAAATACTTTTAGAAATATTTTTATATTTATTTATCGAGCCACAAAAGCTATCGGAAACCACTTTTTATTTTAAAAAGGTTTAAAGCGATTTATAGTATTTTCGTGATTGTTGTTTAATGTCAACAATCGCTACTAAACACAAAAGCTGCGTTTGTGGGATGCAATGGAAAAACCAGTTAAACTCTTAGTATACTTGTCGACGTTATACTTCTTCAACATCCCGAAATCTAGTTTCAACGATTTAATAGTTTATAAGATGGGATTATAGTATATGTTTAGAGTTTGGAGTGATTTATGTATCAGGGACATGGAACTAGTACTTGAGAAAACAAGTCAAAACTCCAAGGAACTTTTCTCATTCATACTTTTCCTTCATTGAATTTTATATGATTTTAAAATTCGTTTTCTCTTATTCATTTCCTTTTGATAGAGGTGAAATGGATTTGAGGTCAAATCCTTTTCAAGAGGGAGGGAATGATGTGCGTGGGGTAGCGACCGGCAAAACAGGCATGCATGGCTTGATCATGGAAAGCAGTAAAGATATATGTTCATTGTTTGACTCATATCTTCCAAACCACGAGGCTTCTACGCATGAAATCACTTGGAGAATGTTCTCAACTCAATTACGGAGCTCCTTGAAGAAGAATCAGATCAAACGGAGTTCATATGTGATAGTTATGCTATTTACAAATCAGGTGATCTTCAGTTCTCGCGAATTGACCACCCGAAGCTTCGAAATGGCTAACCTTCTTTCTGATGAACCAACGGTCAATTCAATCATGACAAAGGTTATTATTCATGTTCTAAATGTTCAAGAAAGCATTGGGCTTGATGGTTTTCAAAAAGATTCAAAAACGAACTTGTTTGGGCCAAATGGAGAAATCGATAAATATTGGCTAAGGAAAAGATGGATTTCGACCAGGCCTCAAAGGGACATGTCTTGGCCCATATCAGGAGTATATTCTTCACCTTTCAAAGTCCTGGTCGTGGCTATATGAAGAGGTAGTCCAAGTTTCAGTCAAAGACTTTATTTAGTCAAATCTTTGTTTCTATTTCCAATGTCTTGTTTTAGCACATTTTTCTTTGGATCTCTACAACTTGTAATCCTATAAATAAGGCCTTAGAGCCACGAAATAAAACAGAATATTTTTCCTTTTATGAGTTTCTCTCATTGTTCTTTGTTTAGAACACTTCTTAGTTTCTTGGTGAGGTTATCTCCAAGTTTGATCCTTCTTTGTTGGACCTCGTCAAAACCGCAACGATCGAAGTCTGGTAGTATCTTTGGGCTATTCCGCAACCCTTAGTGTCACCCTCGATTCATCAGTTCTCAATCCTCTGGATCTGAGTTCATATCAACCTTACGAAAGAGTGATCCCGTTTTGGGCGTATCACAAGAGCTATTGGTTCTGATGAATTATGTTATTGTTTCAGTTTCATAAAAAATGTTTTCACGGTTTCCGATCGTTTTAGTAATGATTTATGAGCGAGATGTGATTGACGCATCATTTGGATCATGTCAAGATGATTCTCTTTTTTTTTTTTGACATCAGATGATTCTCTCATAATTCTTTAATGATCTATGAGCGAGATGTGAAAAGCAAAACTGATTGGAGATCAACCGTATTACTCCAATTCTCAAGACAATCATAACCGAGTAACTCCTAGTGTAGGTCGACAGTATTAATTGGAAGACATGGTTTTCTAGACTCTGATAGAATGAAAACCTTGTAGTCTTCATGAATTTTTTGTTTACATATTTCAGGGTTGAACAACGACTTGGGAAGCAAGACTACCAGCAATACATTTTCTAATATTATTGGTTCCATCACAGATGAGCTTGTTTAGGAACTCTTAAGGTGAACGCTGAGACAATTGATCCAGTTGGCTACACATACACGATTATAGCTGTTTGTAGGTTTTAAAGGTCCATAAATATCAAATTTATATTCATGAGGAGCTTGCAAATTTCTTAGAACATTAACTAGCTTTATTCGGATATATCTTTTGTTGCTCCTTTGTGTCATTGTTAGCATTGAGATTGTATAGATAAACTACAAATTGGGGAAAAGTGGGACCAGCATTTTGATATATATTTTTGGCCAAAGACAGTGTTCCACTTGAATACAATTGTGAAACATTTAGGGTCTATTGAAACGCAACGGTCGCGAGATTTTGTGGATGTGTGTGCTCATGGTTTTAGCGATAAGCGATTTATATGATTGGTATATATGTTAGAAATTGGTGTGTTTGCAGATTATGTGAATGGTTGATTATGAGATATTGTACTGTTTAATAATGAAATACCAATTAACACATTAAATATTATAAAATTATCAAAACATACAATTATGATAAAATATAATAATTATTAAAATAATACAATTAGTAACAATATTATGTTTATTTATTTAGAACTTTTAAAAGATTATTTTGTTTCACGTATATATGTATATATTCTATATATGTATATACATTAATGTTTAAAATTATAGTGAACAGTTTTGTTTTAGAGTTTTTATAAAATAATTTATGATTCTATTGGTATTATTATTTATAATATTTAATTTAAGAATTTAAATTTTAAATTTTGAATCTAAAAATTTGAAATACTTTTAGAAATATTTTTATATTTATTTATCGAGCCACAAAAGCTATCGGAAACCACTTTTTATTTTAAAAAGGTTTAAAGCGATTTATAGTATTTTCGTGATTGTTGTTTAATGTCAACAATCGCTACTAAACACAAAAGCTGCGTTTGTGGGATGCAATGGAAAAACCAGTTAAACTCTTAGTATACTTGTCGACGTTATACTTCTTCAACATCCCGGAAATCTAGTTTCGACGATTTAATAGTTTATAAGATGGGATTATAGTATATGTTTAGAGTTTGGAGTGATTTATTTATTAGGTGGAATTGGAGTATGAGTTTAGGGTTTCGAGTATTTAATTATTAAACTTTTTGGTCAATGTTGTTTTGAAGATTTTTCTCATTGTGTGATATTTTGTGATTTTGTTTGTGCTATCTAGGGACTTTTCCAATGTATGCCCAAATCTTGATTATCAGTAGTAATATGACATAAGGGAATAATCCTATTTTTATTATTTGCTCACTACGTAGAACCTCTCAAGTCTTACCAATACACAACAGTTTTTTAGTTAACTAAAAATTAGTGTTTGTGGCGTAACTATATACGTCATACTATACGTGTTAATTAATTATATATGGTCAATAATAAACAAATATTGTAGGATTAGGATTAACCGCTTAAACTAAAGTCATGAAGCAATTATAGCTGAAAATGATATGTTGACTAATCAGCAAAGTGCCTTCCAAGGCTTTGCTTAAATCATCATTTGCTTGAATTACTATATATTTCTTCACTTATCCACGTGAATATATATGGATGATAAATAAAAGCGGCCAAAAAGATAGGCAGGAAAAAACGTCGGTAATCCCACAGCCGCGCCTCCTATTTGCCTTTCAATGGATGCAAGCAACCTTAATTTTAACATGTTAGCCACAAATTACAAATTACAAATTACAAAATAGGAAAATGTTATGAGAACTATAATATAAGAAACAGAATGCTGTGGAAAAGTTATTTGATGATAACTATAATATATTAAAAATAACTGAATGAACCAGATATATATACACACACATATTTGTGTGAGGACTGAGAAGTTAAATTATACACTGAAAGTAAGCAAGTGAATATATATTCTAATTGTGTTGCGGCTGACCGTTTCTCACCGACATCATCATCTTTAATGTATTCTTACTCTTTCTTTTAAAGTTGAAGAATTGTAAACTACAGAAGAATTTTGTTCTCCAATGTATTATTCCTTTTTCTTTATTTTAAGTATTTTAAACATAATTTATCTTTTATTAATAGCATAATTTATTTATCAAATTACAAATTATTCATTTATCTTAATTTTACAATTTTGCATAAATTATTATTATTATTATTATTATCATACATTAAACATTTAATGTATAAAAATTACATCGCATCATTAAAACATAATAATTTTGGTGTAGCCATTGATATTAATCTACTTTTATCTCCCGATCGAGCAACACTTATTTCTCACACAGTTATAAATTTTGACCTTTTTTTTGACTAAGTCTACAACTGTCTACAACTTTTGACTAACTTTAGATACTCTGATTTCTTGGAGGGGAAGAGATCAGTTCCTAAAAGCGTCTACATTTCCAATCTAAATTTTCACATTAAATTTATTTCTTGTCCTTTTAAATAATTAATAGATGTTTAGTTAAATCATTATTAATTATGTAATTGTATAATAAATAAGGATAGATTAGTATATTTATTATTTTTTTAATATGTGTAAAATGTGTCTAATTAACATTTATTATAAAACAGAGAGAGTAAATTTTTCTGAAAGGACTGATATTTATATTCCCAACAATGGAGGTGATTGGTTGGGATTTATCTCTTGACTTTAGCTTTATTTATTTGTGAATTACTAAACTTTACCAATCATATTGTAACTTTATTTTTAAAAATAAAAGCCTACATCATGTTTATATTAATTTTTACCAATCATACTATTTTATTTTAAAAGTTACAGCAAAAAACTAAAGCAATTTTTTCCTTTTATATTTTAGGTAAAAAAAATCTACATCCTTATTTTGTAGGCTGTAGAATCTGTAAAATGAAAAAATTATCTATAATATCAAATAAATTATATAATCATAATAAAAACATCTATAAATGTTTTAATTTACTTTTGGGAATTTTTTAAATTATTGAAATATTTTAAAAAAACATAGATATTATTTACATATCACATTATAAATAGAAGTAAATTTTGATAATTTATTAAAAATATTAATAGAAATTATTTTATGGATAAAAATAAATTTTTATATATACATCACATATTTTATTTTATCTGTAGTCTATAACTTACAACTACAACAAATTTAACTACAACAAAAGTCTTTGCAAAAAAATCTAGAGTAACGACTTTACAGTTATAACCAATTTATCTACAGTTAAACTTTTACAGCTAAATTTTTACAACCACAGTCTAACCAATCATCACCAATATATAAAATATCAGTCCTTTCAGAAAACATACTCCCTCCATTTCATAATAAGTTTTAATTAAACATATTTCACATATATTAAGAAAATAATAAAATATACTAATTTACCCTTATTTATTATACAATTATATAAATAAAAATGATTTAACTAAACATCCATTCGTTATTTAAAAGGATAAGAACGAAATTTAATGTGAAAATTTACATTGGAAATGTAGAATGACACTTATTTTGAAATAAGATTAAGAAGCTAAAATGATATTTTTTATGAAACAGAGAGAGTACAAAATAATAATTCCAGTTAAATAATTAACTAGATCTGTTAAAAAAATATTTATATTATTAAAGCTGAAGTATATTTTGGTACTGTTTGGAAACATGAATAACATTTAATGAGAATTATTTGGAAACATGTATATCACTATAAAAAAATATTTTCTTTTATTACTTCTTTTATTTACAGATTCTACCACTGCATTTAAAATAAATTTAAATTAATTAATTACAATTCCCAAGCACGAACGGAAATATATAATATATATTATAGAAAAAATTTTAAATATAGTATTATCTTATTTAGTTTGGTCAAATATAAATTTTTGAGAGTTCAGTTTTCAAGAAAATAAAATATCATAAAATTAATAATAATTCATAAAAAATTGCAAAAAAAAATAAAATAAATTTAGTATGTTGTTTCATTTTAAAATAAATTAACAAAAACAACATGTTAATATGAATAGTACAATTACATCAAATCGTATAAGTTATAAAAATTTTAATATTATATTTTGTACAAATAAAAATTTATTATCAAACATCTATATTATAAAATAATATATTTTATTCTATATGTAAATTATAAAACATAAAAATATATACGATATTTTTTTATAAAACTAATGATTTATGAGTTTATATGAACATAAATTAAATTAAATATTCGTGTGGGGATTGCAGATCAAGTTCTAATAGATAATTAAATGTGTCCCACCAAAAAAAAATAGATAATTAAATGTGTAACCGTTACCAATGAATGCCATATAGCAAGAAAGCAAAGTAAAAGTCTTCTTCCTTTTTCCCTTGGTCCCCAAGCTTTGCTAGCTTCCATAAGTTTCGGCTGATGTGTTTAAACTACAGTCTACAGATTCAAAATTAATGCATATTAAATTGTGCATAATAATGTTTTAAATTAGTCGGTCTTATCCAGTGAAGCGAAACTTACTGATAATCTTTTGATTAATAATTGAGATAAAAAAAATAAAGAACGATTTGAAGAAGAAAAGAAAAGAGAAAGAATAAAAAACAACAGTACACATAGAAGGAAGTGAAAAACATGCGAAACCGAAGACGGTGCCCAGACAATCAAATATTCAAACCTTTGAATGTGAAACAACATCATGTTCTTCTAAACAGTTCCAACTTAATTTATTCTAATGAATAACAAACTGATCTCCATTATCGTATCTTGTCCACCATATGTTATACAAATATGTCTAAATCCATATCTTATATGTTTTCCTAAACATTTTCCTTTAATTGCCATCAGATTATCCATCTCATACCAATATGTGACAGAACAATTTCAATCTCAAATGTAAATTTTCACTTTGATAAGTCTCTAAATTCCAAATATAAATTAATTGCTACCCAAAATCGTCAGACTCATCTAGACGTTGCAAAATGATGTGCTTATTAGTATATAATTGTCTTATTGTCTAGTCATTAACAAACAACAACTCATGTTAAATAATTAAGGTCAATGGGCGGCAAACCATATATTTTCTTTTTGAAAAATTCATTTTTATTATCAACATGGTATTATATTAAAATCAAAATATGAACAAATTGCACTTATACATACAATATATGCATATAGGTGGACGTGTATATAAATTTAAGGATTGTGTCTCTCATCACAACACATATTTTGATAACCATCACTTCCCATAATCCTCTCTAACTTTCACTCTTCTTGATAGATCTCTCTTGATACTCATGGATCCACCATTCAACGAAATATACAAAAACCTTTTGTATAAACAGATCACAAACACACAAAACAATGTTCCCCAAATACCCTTTAGCTTCTCTGTCACGGTTGCCGTAGAAGAGGTGGAACTTCCAGTGATTGACGTCAGCTGTCTGATCGATGGGGCCGAGAAGGAGAGGGAAAAATGTAAGGAAGAGATTGCTAGAGCCTCGCGGGAGTGGGGATTTTTCCAAGTGATAAACCATGGAATATCAATGGATGTGTTGGAGAAGATGAGACAAGAGCAAATTAGGGTATTTAGGGAACCCTTTGACAAGAAAAGTAAGTCTGAGAGGTTCTCCGTTGGGAGTTACCGGTGGGGAACGCCGTCAGCCACTTGTCTTCGGCAGCTTTCTTGGTCGGAAGCATTTCATGTTCCCATGACAGATATTTCTTACAACAAGGATTTCACTACCCTCAGGTACACATATATTTTTACTGATAAAAATTTCCAGTAACTAATTTACTTATTTTGAACATTGTCAAAATAATCTTGAAAATTTATATGGACAACATTTTTCAATTCCAAGATGGAAATAAAATTACACTTACACTTAATTTGTTTATAACTTGAATTTTAGTTAGCTTATAATTACACAACATCAGCTAAAGACTAGCTAGTATTTCTTGGATTGATAACGGGGGTGATAAGAGCATAATTATCCAGAGTTTTTTCTTAATTTTTTAGTTAAAAATTTTAAAATAATTTTTTATATTCCACTAAGAATTCCGGCCTAAGAAATCTTGGATCATGATGCTCTAATGAGTACATATGATAAGATGTTTGATTAATGTAAGTGTTTGACTATTAGTAACATAATCTTCAGAGAAATTTATTAAATAGTCAAATATTCGGAACATGGGAGACAAACCAATTTTTAATTCAGTATTTGGCAGTTTTGAAACATATAATAGAGAGTTGTCATTTATATTTAATTAGTATCATTTGGTACCCCCCTTAATAAAATAATATCCTACAAAAATAAAGTTGTTGGGCATTCGGTCAAAGATTTATGCTTCATCTCTAGCGTTTCTTTGTTCTCTCATTTTAGTACTATTTTTATATGTCTAATTTCTATATAGCAAGTTGGCATGTGAGATACAATGTATAAATAAATATTAGTTTTTTTAACAGATAAAAGAAAATATAGACGCAATCTTAGCATAGTTAAGTATTTAAGCCCTAGCTAGGTATTATGTTGTTTTCTGTTCTTTGACTCCTCGTATGCCTAAGAATTTCATCAACTTCAAATTCTGTGCTATCATTGTTATTTCCAAAAATAGCCTGCTATTTTGCTGCACAACAACTCGGAATTATTTTTGTAAATGTTAACTCATTTCATATGCGAAAAGAAAATAATTATACATCTTTTTTTAACAACAAAAATAATTATACATCTATGACTACTTTTCATAATAGAAAACTAGATTTTGGGTCTTTTTAAGCGGAATTCTTTTTTTTGATGTTTATTTCTTTATTTTTTGTAAATAGAAAAGTTTGTTGACATTTTATTTTGATTTAAATATATTACATAATTTATTAATTTTTGTCTGTTCTAAATATGGATAAGTTATTTTGTTTTTATTTTGTATAAGAAATATATATGTACAAATAAACTTTGAAATGTTTTCACTAAATGAATTTACAGTTTTTATGGGATAAATATATGTTAGAGTCGTGTTAGTTATTTAGCGACAAATATTTAGTGATAAATTAATTAAAATATATTTTGTTATTTCAGTTCATAGTTTTATAGTCTTAATTTGTCTTTTTATCGTTTAACAGTTATGCTCTAAAACAAATTAACAATACATGGTTTTCGCAAATGTTTCACTTTTATTAATTTCCATTTAGAAATATTCCACAAAATAAAAAATGATTTTTATGACTCTAATATATATATATATATATATATATATATATATATATATATATATACCACCTTAATATATGGATCATGTCATACTGTTGTTTTTTTATATCACAGCTCAACAATGGAGAAATTTGCTTCGGAATCGGAGACTTTAGCATATACTTTGGCAGAGATTCTTGCAGAGAAATCAGGAAGAAAATCAAATTTCTTCAAAGAAAAATGTGTGAGAAATACATGTTATCTAAGGATGAACCGTTATCCACCTTGTCCAAAACCCTCCGAAGTGTACGGTTTAATGCCTCACACGGACAGTGATTTCCTCACAATCTTGTATCAAGACCAAGTCGGAGGACTCCAACTCATCAAAGACAATAGATGGATTGCTGTTAAACCTAATCCTTGTGCTCTCATTATCAATATTGGTGACTTATTTCAGGTAATTAAGGTTTAAGAGTTCTTAGTCACGTTTGGTTATTATAGACCAATACTTTAAGAGTTCTTAATCATGTTTGATTACTGTATGCGCTTTTGGTAGGCATGGAGCAATGGAGTGTACAAAAGTGTGGAACACCGTGTGATGACGAATCCAACGGTGGAGAGATTTTCAACGGCGTATTTTCTATGTCCATCTTACGATGCCATTATAGAGTGTTCTGGTGATTGTCCTGCTTACAGAAATTTCAGCTTCAGAGAATTTAGACAACAAGTTCAAGAAGATGTTAAAAAGCTTGGTTATAAAGTTGGCCTCCCTAGGTTTATTAATCATCTCTGCTGATTTATACTCTCAGTTTTTAATTTACTTTTAGATGTTTTATGATTTATTGTAACTGTTAAGGTTTTGATTTTTTATTATATAATTATTTCGTTCATTTTTCTTAATAATTATCATATTCTAGATAAACTGGTCATCTTAATTGGATAAAGATCAATCAAAAAACCAAAGCTTCGTTCGGTTGATTGTATATCGAAGTAATGAAAACGAATTAATAAAATCAAACTTGAATTGTATTTGTAATAAACATCAATCCGACACTAAAGACTCACATATATATATATATATATATATATAATTTTAAAAATTCACATGTACACATTATAACTGATCCATCAATGGTGGAAGCAGCCATGAGAGCTTGCAAGCTATGGAGTATGCTTTCACTAGACATCTTAGGACCAATGACAGACGCAATCTCCTCTCACTTAGGATCCAATCCTTCCGGTCTGTCACGTGGTGTTACATATTCATCTCTCAAGAGACTACTTCAAAAGAATCGAAGCAATGAGTTCACGATATCAAACATGACGACGATACCTTGCCCGACAATCTTGAAAAGGCAGACATTGTTCTTGTAGGTGTCTCAAGGACAGGGAAGACACCACTCTCGACATACTTATCTTAAAAGGTTTACAAAGTTTCTAACGTACCGATCGTGAACGGAGTGGAACTTCCCCCAAAACTCTGTTCGATATCGATTCAAGAAAGGTTTTTGGTCTGCTGATTAGTCCGCTCGTGTTGCAAGGGATAAGGGAGGCTATAGCCAAGATTCTTTGTCTTGGATCGAGTTTTGAGAGTGAGTACTATGGGTTGAGTTCTGTTAAAGAAGGGCTTGAGCTTGCTAAGAGAATCCGACTTGGCTAGTGATCCGGCGATGCCTCGCATCTCTATATGCTATTAAATTAACGTGGGCGAATTATAGAGAAACTGTAGTTTATAAAGTAAGGCCCAGTAGTACATTTTTTAAGTGACCATTTTATTGGGCCAAAGCTAAAGTCTATAAGATATATATACATATGCAAGCCCAAGTTGGAGAGAACTGAGTGAGAATTTTTTGTTTTTATATATTTCATGTTGGTTGTTAAAGTTATATATATATCAGTTTTGTATTACTTATATTTTATTTTAGCCACTACCTTACATTCGTTGATATGTAATATATCTTATCTAACATGATGACACAGTAAGGGGGGTGTATTGAAACTATGATTTTAAAAGGTTTTGGGATTGTTTTAAAATCTATTGTTATTCAACTAAGAATTTTAAAAATTATTTTCAAATCACCTGTTATTGAATATGTCATTTATGTAAAATCACTACAAACACTTGCAAATCTCCTGTTATTCAATGAACCATTTATAAAACTT
This sequence comes from Brassica carinata, assembly GCA_016771965.1. Lineage (NCBI taxonomy): Eukaryota > Viridiplantae > Streptophyta > Magnoliopsida > Brassicales > Brassicaceae > Brassica > Brassica carinata. The sequence continues at coordinate 548,110 of CM028700.1, forward strand.
ATATCAAATCTACTGTTATTGAAAGATAAACATTATTTTGAAAAAAAAACTATGAATGTGATTTTGGGATACTTTGCATTCATTCTAGTTAAAAATTATTGCTCCAAAACTCCTACCTCTACATGTGTTATTTGGAGAGACTTCGGAATAAAAATAAAGAGACATCTATCTAAGGATGAACAAAAACAACTGACGGCTACTTTTATCTATCTAACCCTTGAGACACCATTCAACGGGTATGACTTGCAGGTTTGACTCTCTGCTCCATCGGCAGATACAAAAAAAACCAAACCTCTGAACCCTTCATTCATGGAGATTGGCTCAAACCCGGCCCACAAAGCTTCTTCCTTTATTAATCATCACTACTATGTTCATCTTCTTTCTCTGCTATTCTCCTGCGATGGCTGCTGATGAGACTACATAAGATGCTTACGAGGAACCCAGACCTCTATCACTGGTCTTCAGGGAGTTCTTAAATCATGAAACTTTGAATGATCAACAACTTGATAGGACTGTAGAAAAGGATCTCATACTTTCTGCTATGTTCGATTTCAAGGGTTGTGAAATTTCTCAGAAGAGGAAGAAAGCCACTCAACTTATTTTTGTTCAGGCTCTCAAAAACTACGGTATGAGCTTTTGTTTGTGTAGTTCTAGAGGAATAACGAGTCGTAAGGAGATTAGACATGCTCGATTTGGAAGGAGCTTGACTGTTGATACATGTCAAAGACGTGGGGTTCATCTTTTTAAGTATGGTTGGCAGTCACAAGACCTCACAAGCTCACTTGACCATCATAATCTGAAGAAACAAGGTTCTCATCATTTTGTTTCTGGATTTCAATCACAGAAAACTGTTTTTCCAGGACGTCAGAGATTGGTCGAGCTTGAGCAGTTGAGGAAACCAGATTCTTATTTGGGAATCACTGCTGAGAGTGCGGAGATGCTGAACGTGAAGGTTCAGAAAGATTCAGTAGGTTCTTATGTTGATGAATGGAGACGAAAGGAATCAAGTTGTCTTTGTGATTCATGGGATAACATCTGAGATAATATCGGAGAGATGGGAAGTTGGACCCCTTTTCCTAGTAGATGAATCTCCATCTCATGTTCCATCAAGAGCTCTTCACCATGTGAAGATAAAAAAAAAGAGTGGAAGCGATCCAAAACTACAGTGAAGAAGTTGATAAACAACTTATGCTGGAAACAACAACTTCCATGGAAAAGGAGAGTCTTGAGACTTGATGGAAAAGGAGTTGAAGTTAGCGCAAGACTCGAGCCATACATGAGAAAGTTCCACGAAATTTCAAAGGAAGGATCAGCGTAGAGATGATCAGACACAACAACATATTTGGTTAAATGCGACTAAGATAATTGCGGCTGGTCTCATCTCTGAGATTCAAGTCACAGAGGAAGATGGTAACAAAGCATGGGTGTTTCAAAGCGAAAAGTATCACGACGTGATACTTTTTAGGTTGGTGTTCTCTTAGGAGCTTTGGTTATACCACTAATCCCTGAGCTGGAGTTTGTAACGAGTTTGCCAACGAGGTGCAGATTGAGTTGTTGGAAATGAGTATGTTTGGGATCCAGGAGGCTTGTCAAAATGTTGTAAACTTAGCTCTTTCTGCACACGTTGAGTTGCTGACTTATCAGAACGGAGCCGGCACGGAAGAGAATCGATCCACCAGAATATTCCAAGCCATATGTGTTATGGAGTCTGGAGTAGTAATGGCTAAACATGTTCAGTGGGATCCAGACCAAGCAAGGTTTAATGAGAACACTAAACATGGTCAAGATGTTTGGGTTATGAAAGAGTACATACCGAAGGTTGAATTGTTTACTTCCATCGTATCAGATATCAACAAAAGGCTAAAGTATGTTCACATAAAAGAAGGTGTTCGGAGAACTTCTTTGATAGCTTCTCGGGCGACGCAATACAGGAAACGACTGGTGATGAAGAATATTTCAGTTGGAGAGGAGTCAAAAGTGTCATGAGAATTTTGAAGTTAGTTGTTTAGGATTTCAAGCTTTTACAAGTAACTAAAATTTTGCACTGAGTAATGTGATATGTATGAGTAACGAGTTTGATTAAGTGATATTATATGGCAAAAATAAATTCATTGATAAAAAAGACTAGTAAGCAAATCGCCTAAATAACTCTGAAATTTGTAGAAAATAGTTTACCAAATCACCTAAAAATTTCGTTTGAATTTTTAAACTTTAACTAAAATCATTCAAATAACTTCAAAACTCACCTAAATCCCACCAAAATTAAAACACTCCACAACTCCTTAAAATCCACAGTCCAATACACCCCCCTAAATGATTAGATATGCATATTCGTTATATGAATACTAATGTACTTTGAGCAGTCTGGTTCGTCAACAAAATTTAGGTGTGGTTGGACCAATGATACAATCACAGTTAAAACAACAGAAACAAATGTTATAGGGAATAACTAATTAACCAAGTGGCTTTAAGTGTATTAATATACCCCCATTTCATATTCTAAAATCCACGTCACAATTTGTATAGGTGTTTTGGACTTGTTTGGCGACATTCAACGTCAAACTTCTTAAAAACCAGGTTTCAACTTTGGTTGTTATCAACACAATTCAAAATGTGTAGTATTCTTGCAGTTTATGAAAGGGATATGTTACTTTATGATCCGAATACTTGAAGACATCTAGATGATAGTAGCTTAGGTGAACAGCATGCGGTGACTTATAGATGCTCCACGCTTGTGAAGGTTCTATTTGGTAAGATGGTCCATATATACGGTACCTAAAGTCTGAATTATTTTTCAGAATGTAATAACTGAAAGAAATTTTTTTTAACCCCAATGGAAAAGTTGATATATATATATACATAAAAATAAGTACACCAAAATGAAAAACACAAACTAGACAAGTGATTATGAAGAAAAAACACATAGAAAAGGAATTAAAGGGAACAGAAGAGAAGATTCTCTGTCTTTGTCACAACAGTCATCAACTCTTGTCTTAAAGCTTTCTTTTCCACTCTTCATATGATCTCGTGCGTGCCCACTTCCGACTCTCTCTCTTTCTGTTTTCTTTTCTTCCATGTTTACTAATAAAAAGAATATACAAAATAACTATTATCACAGCCTTACGCTCTTTGTTTTCTAATGTTTTTTTACTTAATTTGTTTTGAAATGTTCTTCTGATTCGTCTCCTGAGATGTAGGTCGGTGAGAATTTGGCATGTTCTATAGCCACAAATTGAAGTCCGTCTATATCCTCTTCACGTGTTGTTACTAGTAGTCTAGGGCATATCTCCGGGATTAGACCTGCTGATCGAGAGAGTGAATATGATTAACAAGATTGATCCCATGCTTGACCTGTCACAAAGATTGAACATTCCATCAATATAGTATATACATATATTAATCAAAAAACCAACTTATTAACTTGTGATAGATAAAGAAAAATAAATTTGTGATAGATACTTCGATTTTCAGTAGCATGCCGTACACCACTCATAATTTTTTTAAATATATATTTATATTTATTAAATTATCTCAGCCAGTTTACATTCAAATAAATGCCTAACCTCAATTACTATGCAATTTGAGTTATACATTTTGTATTCTATAAATGAATATATATTTTGAATTTATAAAATAAATAAATTATATTGAAAAAGGAAGTGATAAGTTACTTACAAAGTTGCAAAAAAGATAAGGATTTTCTTCGGATCAAGCATCCAAGAAGTGCGAGAACGTTTAAAACTCGACTTCCTTGCAAATCCAAATCTTCTTTCTCTGTTTTGCTCGGAGATCATATTTCCGGTGGTGCCTGCAGTCGTAGTAATGGTGATCTGATGAAGCGGCGAGGCTGAAACAACGGTGGCTGCGGTTGTGTCCGTGCCTACATGATCTTTGGGCCCCACATTGCTCGCCTTTTCCGGCGTGCATGACCCTACAACTCATCAAATGCCATACAACAAGCTTTAATAAATCAACAATGAAAAAAAAAATCAACAATGAACAATGATAGATTACAAAAAAAACAATGAATAATGATTCTTTTTTCTTTATTTGACCAAACCAAATAAACTGAATCATAACGTATTCATTGTATGCCGAGTTTAATAATAGTATGAGTGAGCATGCGGTGCAGGAGAATAAAAACTTTAAAAATAAAGCTACGGCTTGAGTTGTGGTCTGCATAAAGCTATGTAGCTAACGCCTCTAAATTTTCAAATTGAGAAATCGAGATAAAAGTAAAACACTAAGGTGTTTCCTATTAGTTGATCTTATTAGTTATGCTTTTTGTTACAGAAAAAGTTAGTAAGATGTATCAAAAATGTTTTTAAACAAAAAGGATAAGTGGTGAACTTTTGTTAAAAAAAAAATTAAAGAAAAAACTTAGTTACGGTCTGTAGCCGAAAACGCATGGGTTGGTCACGTTAGCCCACCTAACATTTTGTAATTTTATACCTTAAAAGAGGAAAATAGCCAGTGGATTAATATTTAACTTTATGTTAGATTAGGCAAACCGAACCTTTTGCATTAGATTAAAATTTATAAAAGTATCCAAAAGTATTTCACAGAGATTGACATTTTCCAAGGAAAATATCTAACCACACAAAAACAATATAACTCCAATTGTATAACCAAAAGGCCAAATATATATATTTGTTTCCATCCCAAAACCCCGCACATTATTTTTGTCAAATTTAAGATCTTTTAAAAATTTACCCATAGTCGCAGATAGCTCCAAATATAATACTATATGACAAGAATCTGCTAGGTCCATTTGATACTATTAAGTAATATACTTCTATCAGATGGTAACAAAAGAATCAAGAAAGAAACAAAATGTCATTGAGCTGTAGAAAAATGCATTTGTCCATATACGTGTAATGAAACGTTCGTTTAATGCCTACTTTATTTGAAAACTAATCGATGTATCATGAATTAAAAGAAATGATGTATGATCAAGAATGTGATGTATAGTACCTTTATCGAGAAAATGCTACATATATATTAAATAAATCTCTTGAATTCGAAGATTTTTACCTCTAAGTGGACACTGAGGTAATGAGGTCTCTTTGTCATAACCATTTGCGTTAGAATAGAGTTTCCTCTCGTTGTTGCTTCTTGGAGACTCTTTCCTGGAAACACTTCTCTGCAGCTTGAGAAAAAAAAATCAACTTTTCCATAATTCAATTAAATCATAATAAAATAATCAATAATTGAGTTTCACTCTAATTATTTCGAGAGAAATTAATATAAAATAGCCAGGCCCTTTCTCAAAAAAAAAAGAAGGCCAACTACAGTAAAAAGAAAGAGCTTACTGTAACTCTGGGACTCGAAGAAGAGAAGTCTTTGTGGATAACATGAGAGAAACTCTCGACATCGATTGTCACGTAGCCATCAGGATTAACGGGTTGTTGAAACCCGGGTCCGAGTTCTTGACCCGTAACTGCTACACCAGTTTCCATCGATCTTCCAACAAAACAACTAAGAAACATAGAGGATGAGAGACGATCATCATGTTCATGTAAGAAACAAGAGTCAACTATCAAAAAAATAATCATCTTTCCGTTTCTGGAAATTGTAACCGTAACTACAGAAGAAATATAACATGGAGTCAACTTACTTATGGGAATTGAAGCAGATGATTTAGAGAGAGATTAAGACAGAGAGTCAAGCGTCTCTGTTGTGCTCTGTCTTATGCTCTGTTTCACGGTGAAGAAAGGGTCGTTAAGGTTTCTGGTTGGAGACAAAAAGAAAAGTGGAAAGAGATTCTGGGGAATGTCGAAACTGAAAGAGATGAGAAGCCTTTTTACTTTTATTTATGTAAATGGGTTGGTGCCGCCTTTCTCTCTCTTTTTATTTATTTTATTTTATTATTTTCAAAGATTAGTCACCACCACCATGAGAGATAAGAGATAGACTAATGAGTAATTACTTATTCATAGTCATGATTCCAATTTTTAAACAAAGCTTAGTTGATCTCAGCGGGATGAAATATGCAAGAATATATTTTTGCAATTTGTGGGAGATTTTAAATATTACATTATCAGAAGTCCATATAGATTCTGTATTATGTGCACTGAATTATCTACGTATAGATGGAACTTTCTTTTGTTTATTACTCTCAGAATTATCTATTGCAAATTCCAATTATCATATGACGTTATTTAATAATATGCCATCATAAATATTGTTTTTTTTTATAAAAGGTTTTATTTGCCAACCTACAAAGAAATGGTTTGTTATCATTTGAGGAATATGCGATGAACAATCATGGCGAACAACTAACTTCTCTGTTTATGATCTGCTCGCTTGCTTCAGAAGGCACTCTTTCTTTTCTTTTTCATTTGACTCTGCCAAATTGCCAAATCATTAATGAGTTTATATGAATTTCATATGTATTTAAGTATGCGTATATCTTAGATAAATCATAAGTCAACCACAAATATTTTATGTTAAAGTTAAAATAATATTTAGAAAATACAGCAACTAGCACATCCCCGGTATGTAAATTACTACAAATAAGTAATAACCAATTTTCTTTTGCTTTCAGAGATAATTTCTTTTCTTTCTTTTTCATTTGACTCTGCCAAATTGCCAAATCATTAATGAGTTTATATGAATTTCATATGTATTTAAGTATGCGTATATCTTAGATAAATCATAAGTCAACCACAAATATTTTATGTTAAAGTTAAAATAATATTTAGAAAATACAGCAACTAGCACATCCCCGGTATGTAAATTACTACAAATAAGTAATAACCAATTTTCTTTTGCTTTCAGAGATAATTTCTTTCTTTCTTTTTTTTTTGAAGAGAACTTTTGCGGTTCGAAACGCTTTTACTTACCCCAAAATTTGCGTTTTCCGACCCAATAAATTTAATTAAGATGGGCTGAAAGGCCCAATTAAACAGGCTTCAGACCAAAGCTAACCACGTGTCGAACGACAAAAAAGAGTAACTGGTTCTTGCGGTGATGACGTGGCACTTCTCTAGAAGCAGCTCCATTCTTCTTCGACTGCATCATTTGCCTTTTAAATGTTTTCGAGAACGAACGAAGATCGCCCGGAGAAGCGTCGAGGTGAACAGAGAAGATGGCGGGTCACTACAGATGGAAGAGCTTCGAAGAGAACGAAGACCGTCCAGAGAAGCCTCGCCGTTACGGTGTTACGGAGATGAGAGGTCCTCGTTACTCCGTTCTCAGCCAGAACGTTCTTCAGGTACCGTTTCTACCCAAAAAATGATCCTTAGAAAGTGTTCACCAGTTTCTGATCAGGCTCTTACGGTTGATCGTGTGGTTAGGAAATCTTTGAGTCCATGGGGCAGTTTGTTGACGGGTTGAAGTTCTCGGGAGGCTCCAACAGTTTGATTCCAAAGTCATTCATCAAGCAAGCCATTGAAATGGCTCATGAGCACGATGTGTATGTTAGTACTGGTGACTGGGCTGAACATGTTCTTCGTAGTGGTGGTCTTTCAGCTTTCAAAGAGTATGTTGAGGTAAGTAAAGCTATTATAGATGATGACATCATTGGGACGAGAGTTGACTGTGTTCTTATTGCAGGAGTGTAAGCAGTTGGGGTTCGACACTATTGAGCTGAATGCAAATTTGCTCGAGGTTCCGGAGGACACTCTTCTACGATATGTACGTATGATCAAGAACGGTGGTCTTAGAGCCAAGCCAATCTTTGCTGTGAAGTTCAACAAGTCTGATATTCCTGGGAGGAATAGGGCTTTTGGTTCCTATGTTGTTCCGGAGCCTCGATCAAGCGGTAAGAACACACACACACACACACGGTGGTGTTCTTCGTTGATAGTTTACATGGTTACTAAGTGAATATTGTTTTTCAGAGTTTGTTGAGGACATTGATCTCATGATAAGAAAGGCTGAAAGGTGTTTGGAAGCTGGGGCAGACACTATTATGATCGATGCAGATGATGTATGCAAATACGCAGAGTCTCTCCGAGCAGACATAATCGCCAAAGTCATAGGACGTTTGGGAGTAGAGAAGACTATGTTTGAAGCATCTGACGCCAAGTTAGCTGAGTGGTTCATCAAACGTTACGGTCCAAATGTATCTTCTGCTCATTCCTCCTCGCCACCATTTCTCACTTTCTGTTTTATATGTTTACGCTTCTCTTTGTTCCTTGATTTTTTTTTTCAGGTGAATCTCTACGTGGATCATTCTCAGATAATGGATCTGGAGTGCCTCCGTGGTCGTCATCTGGGTAAAGATCACAAGTCCGTTCTCAGTTCCTCCTACTTCTTGTTTTAGAAAACAATAGCTCTCCCACTACTTTTAAACCTGTGTGAATTTCTCATGTATTATGTCGTATGTGTCTTATGTTATGTGCGTCGTTTGAGGTTTCTTAAATCATTCATGAAGAATGAATGAAAACCTAAGAATAAGATTGTTTTTCCCATTAAAATGGGTTAAAGAGAATAATCAAAAACATTTACAGATTGCATCACCTCTCTAACGAGGAGAAAACACAGAAACAGTGACATCATTCGACGACATTTGTAACTCTTCGGTCGAAGAAGAAGAAACATTCGCAGGCATTATTACATTCTCTAATACAAACGCAGGCAATGTAGGTGTCGGGAGAGTAAACGAATCGCTGTTGAGCATTAGAGCAACCGAAGCCATTGTTGGTCTAGTCGCTGCACTCTCTTGAACACATAACAGACCAATGTGTATGCACCTCAAGATTTCGTTTCTTGATCCCCTGTTTAAACTCGGATCGATCACACTTTGTATTGTGTCTTCCCTCCAACTTCTCCATACCTGAGAAGTAAAAAAGAATCAAAAAGATTCAAAGAACATAATACTGAAAACTAGGTTTTTGGTTTTGTATACTTACCCACGTAAGAAGATTTTCCGAATCTTCATCATCACTAGATCCACCATTGTTGCTTCTCTTACCTGTAATGATCTCAATGACTAGTACACCGAAGCTGAAAACGTCTGTTTTGACTGAGAACTGTCCATACAAGGCGTATTCCGGAGGCATATACCCACTACAAGATGAAATGAAAGACAACCATTTATACTTCTGGCTTTAATTAAGTTAGTAAGATGAGATTTTTTCCCGAATGATTAGGAGGATCTGAGCCGAAAACCCGTACATCTTTTGGGATGTGGTCCAAACTATATTAAACTAATTTTATTAGTAAAGCTAACAAGGGAAGTGCTCTAAGACTAGTTTACTTACTAAGTTCCTGCAATTCTGTTTGTGAATCGATGTGTCGTGTTTTGGCCTGTGTCAAAGAGTTTAGCTAATCCAAAATCCGCGATTTTCGGAGTCAGTTCTTGGTCCAAAAGAATGTTGCTAGCTTTAAGGTCACGATGAATGATCCGGAAACGGGAGTCTTCATGAAGATAAAGAAGTCCTCTAGCAACTCCTCTGATCATTTTGTATCGCACTCCCCAATCCAAAAGTTGACGCTTCTCAAGATCTGCAACATGAAGCAAAGATCAACACATATCAGAATTTTTTTATGGCAGGATCATATATATGGAGCAAGAGAAATTACCAAAGATGAAATGGTCAAGACTAGCGTTCTTGATGAACTCATAAACAAGGAGTCTTTCTTGTCCATGTATGCAGAAACCTAAAAGCCTAACCAAGTTCCTATGCTGAAGCTTTGCTAGTAGTAAGATTTCGTTCTTGAATTCGATGTCCCCTTGTCCGGAATTGCCTGATAATCTTTTCACTGCGATTTCTTGCCCATGGGAGGACACACCCTGAGACATGCACATAATTTTCTCAGATAAGCAAAACCAAAGTTACAGGTAAGAAGTTTGGTCAAAGAAACTTACCTTATAAACTGAACCAAACCCACCACGTCCAAGTTCGTTTCCAGAAGAAAAGTTATTTGTTGCGGTCTTTAGATCTTCAAAGTCAATTACCAGAGAATCTGTATTCAAGAACTCATCCTCGGCAACTGATCCCGACAAAGGCGAGTTCCCAAGAACTGAAATATTCAGACAGAGAAGTTCTCAAGAACATGATTTTTTTTTAAAACTTTTAGAAACAAAAAAAATATATATCATTGAGATTGTGTTGTTACCTATGACTCTGTTTCCAGACTTGTTCTTCTTCCACTTCAAGACCAAGCATAGCAAAACCGCAAATGAAGCAACAAGAACTATTGGAACAACTATCGCAGCAATAACGACCTTAGATCCACCTTTGCCCTTTCCTGCACTCAAACATTCATTGTCTTAATCATAGAGAACAAAAACATCTGCAGCAGAACACAAAAGAGACAGACACATACAAGCATTTCTACATACCTGTTCCCTCAGTTTCTGCAGCTGGTGCTGGTGAATCAGCAGCAGCCTGAACAGCAGGTGGATCAGGCTCAAGGTCGATTTCAAGCTCGTAGAATCTTGACGTCTCGAACCGGAAGTTACAACTAGGACAAAACCATCTAAGCCCAGTCTGAGCATCACAACAGCCTGGAATACGCTGAAACCCGAAAGTTAGACAGTCATCGCAGTCCTGTTCAGACAAATCCGGTGAACACTGCGCGCTTCCGTAGAATCTCTTGTACCCTGGCGAAGCAGTACCGTTCCCTTGAGCATATTTCCTATTCGCCCCACCAGCCGCCGCCATCCCTTTGAGCCTATCCAACAGTTCTCTCTGCAGACGCTCAAACTCATCTCTGTTGTCTGATAGCGTGTTACCGGCAACAAAAGACAGAGTCGAGCTCGTCTCTTTTCTTCCGTAGATTGTTCCGTTCGAGTAACGAAACATACAGTGCGTGTAGAAAATAACAGCTTGTTTTGACCGAGGACACTGCTCGGTGAGATTTGTGGCAGCTGTCTGAATACAGCTGAGACAAGCATCTCTTTTGACTTCTCTTCTGCAGAGACCAATGGCATAAGCGCTCTCTCCGGGTGAGTCTCCGGAGGAGAGGTTGTAGAAGCCGTAAGGTTCGGATGTTAGCGAGGAGAGAGAGGAGACAAGGCTGTTGAGATTTCCGGCAAAAGTGCTGTTGGCCGTGAAGTTGGCTCGGTTTGAACAGCTGCGTCTTGAACCAAACATATAGGTATCTACCTGAGCTAATGCGTGAAATGGAACAAACATTAGGACACAAGCAAAGAAGGCGATGACTCTGACATGTTCCATTGGAAGATTGAAAGCTTTTCTCTCTATTTTTTTTCTTTTCTTTTGGGTCAAAGCATTTTTTCTTCTATCATCTGTAGTTTAAAAGAAAACTAAAAGACGTGTATAATAAAGTTCTTTGACGTATTTCAAAACCAGACAGCAAAAAAAAGAACACAACTTGCTGATAAAAACAACGATAAAATTCAGTAGCAGACACAAGTGGTCTGTATTTGTGAGGTTATTGGGGGTCCCTGCATGATGGTGGGACGATACAATAAAAAAAAAAAATTAACGACTTGCTGCAACGAAATCTGGTCAACTACAATCTTGTTTATTGCTTACTCTTTTCCTGGCATGTGCGTACCAATATCACCCCGAAAAAAGATGAAATTTTGAATAGTTATATTTATTTTCAGTAATAAAACTTTTCAACTATAATCGATGGTAAAAAACTGTCAACTATTTTTTTAACGAATAAACTCTCAAACTTACAATTTCACTAATATAACTATTAAACGTGAATAAAAACTTTAAACGAAAGTGCTGCATTTTGACTAAAAATTAAAGGGTTTATTTGCTAAAGAAATAAATTGAGGACTTTTCTTATTAGATCTCTATTCCTCTTTTTTTTTTATTACTAAAGATCTGCTTTTGAGACCAAAATATTGAACAGTTTTCAAACCAACTAGAAAACTAAACTTTCAACTAACGGTAATTGGTCGCTGAAGGAGTTCTCTTCTCAAGATTTACGAAGATGAATCGCCGCAGTTTTTTCAAACCATTTTAGAATCCGACAGTAGAAAGAACACAAGTCTTGCTGATTAGTCGCAATCTGTCAAACGACTCAGCCCAACCGTGTGGAAAGAAAACCGTTTAACAAGAAGTGTTTATTGCTCACTGTACTTTACCTCTCAAGTACCAATGTCAACTCAGAAAAAATTTGACACGTCGAATACTTTTCAAACCAGCGAGGAATTCAAATAATCGTGAACGTTTATAGTAAAACAAAGTAGTACGTAGACCATCATGAATCTTACTCGCTGAGCGACGTATCTTCTCAAAATTTTATGAAGGTGACTCGAGACAAATGTGTTTACTTTACTATAAAAGAGTTGGTTACAACGTTGACTCAAGCAATGTTTATAGAGAAGGGAATCGAGCCGCTGATAAGTTGGTTAAGTTAGGACATCAGATTCGGCCCCCAGACCTAGTCCTACCGATTATGCATGAAGATGCACAAGGTATGGTTGTTTTTAGAAAAAAAAAATGAATCTAAACGAGAAAACTTTTGTAACATACGCAAATTGCGAGTTTAATATCAATGCTTCTTTTATTATTCATCACCTAACAACAATCTGAATGACAAAATCAATTCTCCAATGCTTCTCTTTTGCTCTTGTTTTGTTTATTTCCAATATATATCTTTACATTCTGCTAGTCCTTAAAACTATAACTCAACAGCTTGAATCTTTCCGTCAAGAATAGTGTAGTTCTCAATGGTCCAAGAATCAAAGATTTGGTACCTCTAGTTCTTGTTACAACCTCGATGCAGCGGTTGAATCTGAAGATGTGAGCTCTCGGATCTCCTTTATAGCTTCGCTGACTTTATGGATGGCCATTTTCTTCACCTGTATTAAGCAGCAATACATATGCATAAACAACATTCCTTTTCTTATTCAATCTTGTTTTAAAACCAAGGGGAAGTTACCGCAATCTTGTTTGCTTTCGTTTTGACGCTCTGAGGAAGTTGATTAAGCTCGTCCACTAGTTTGATAGATTCGGTAACGTGCTCAGGTGAAAGAAAATTCAGGACCGCATTCACGCAAGACTAGCAAAAATATGCCAGAGTTATGTCAAAAAGAGTAATAACTTTGTGATTATAAACAAGGTGAGAGCTTGTTGAGTGCTAAGGAAAGATACCTTGTTCTTTCTATTTTGGTAAGGACACCCAGCAGGGACGATGACTGCTTCCCCAACACATTGATCAAAACTCCATGGTTCAACGTCTGAAGAAACAGAATAAGCGGCATGAAACTATGTATAAGACAATGGTTAGATAAAATAAAAAAATGAGGATATGTTACTTACCAAACTCTTCCTTAAGCCTTGCTTTGTGATACTCATCAAGATAGTAACTCTGCTCAAATAATGGATGACTCATCTGCAACGACGAAGTATAATAAACATGAGTACACAACAATGATTGTTCTCTTGCAGGTGTGTTTAAATTATTAACCGAAAACTTACTTGTGTTTTGGTGGAATCCATGGGTACTAGCTCGAGACAATGGTTCTTAATATACTCCAGAAGTTTAGAAACATCTTGTATCTGGAATACATCCCAGTGGGCACCACACGAGTTGCTTAGGCTTCCTTCTTCACAGAAGCCATTGCAACTTTCGCTTCCCTCTACCTGAAACTCACTGCCTAAACGATATTGTTGTGAAGATTCTGAGTCAGAACTGGAATCATCCGACCAATCCTTCTGAGCATATGAAGTGTCAAGCCTGTCTTGTTTCTTTCCCCTACCAAACCTGCTCTCCTTCCCCTTTTCTGAGTTTTTAGATCCTACTTTTCCAATATTTTGCATTAGCTTTCTTATTCTGCAAATCTGTTTTGTTGACACTGCTGTTTCTGTTACATGAAACAAGATATCAACCTGCAGAACAAATCAAAAGCTTGAGAAAAATACAACTAAAGCGAGGAAGTCAAAGAAAATGTAGCTGACCACAGTTTTACTTACCATGTCACAAGTTTCAAAGCCTAGCTTCTTCACAGAATCAGTCTTTGCATATTCTTCACCACTCCTGTAAGAGATATTAAGGCATGGACCTAGGTTGGGAGCTTGGATAACATCAGGTAGGCCGGCAGCTATATTTAGTATACCATGCTTTGGATCCATGTAATAAGGTATTGGCAAACTTCTCAGTATTTCGGCATAATGATTTGGGAACTCTTCTTTAATCAAAGAAGACGAAAGCCATCCCTCCAGCTTCAGCCTCTCTTGACAAGTATTAGTCTCAGCCTTCCTCTCAAAGACCCCAAGAAAACTTGCTTCACCCCAATGTCTACCTGTCATTGAATAAGAAACATTCCAGTTAAAACCAAAAGGGTATTAAAATACATAAAGAGAACACAAGTCACTAACCTCAAACCAATCCACGCCATCGGCTGAATTACCGGTTTTGCTATTGCTCTTCTTAAGATAGCTACAAAACAAGGCTATTGGATCCCAGTTCAGACTTGAGCCTCCCTTTAACACACTACGAACTATAACAGGATGCCCTTTGCTCCAGTGTGTCTGAAAGTGTTCGAGATTGTTCTGTTGAATATCCATCACTGTGGGGTAGTATAAAAAGTTATCAGTTGAGTTTCTCTTCTCCTGGATGCTTCTTTCAAACGGCTGTCATTACTAGTAGATGGCTTTTCCTTTCCAAGACAAAACGGACATCTCAAGTATTTGTCTAAAGTTTCAGGCAACTCATAGCAACTGACTATTTCCTCTGCACTCATCTCTAACTTGCTTGTAAACTCCAGAGAGAACAGACTTTTCAAAGAAAGGTCATTGCTGCACCCTTTGACTTCTTCACGCTTACAATCTATCAGACCATTTTTTAGAGATTGGCAGCAGGCATTAGACAAGGGCGGCTTACAAGATTCTATACCATTCGAGCATTTGACTAACCCAATCTTTTTAGATAAACTCCCTTGACTCCGGTCTTTATCAGAACTCAGCCTGAGAACAGAGGAGCTCCGGGTGCACATTTTTTGCGAATCCACAACGGCAGAGTCACGCCTGCTGCAATTAGGAAAAATATTTAATGAATTTCTAGGAGAAAAACTCAAAGTAGATTACATAATATGACAAAGTTAACAGTAGAAAAGCACAAGGGAAAAGAGTGAGCACCAGAGCTGTTGATCATCAGAGGTTAAGTCAGAGCTATGGATTTGCGGTTCAGCTAAATGCAAATCAAAAGATATGAGTGAGTTTAACTTAACAGTCTAATTATGGTTACTTAAAACAAAGAAAACTATCTACACACCTTTCTTCTCAGCGTTGTTTTCGGCTTCTACTTTGTCCTCTGCGTTGATTTCTTTTAATACAGGAAGAAGCATGCACACAGCATAGTGTAGATGCAAAACCCTGTCGATATTACTCCTTACATTCCGAGAATCCTGCAATATGTTATACAAGTAAACAACTTCGTGTTACAAAATATCTAAAGAAAGAATAAAACAAAGTCATGTATCTTTAGGCTCAAGAACTATCAGATAGTCAGACCTTACATTCAGTGACTCCAGACAGAGAGGCTGAGCAAGCCTTGCACCTACATGATCCACAGCATACAGGGCATTTTTTCTCAACTTCTTCTTTCGATCCCTTGTTCCTAGTTCATTCCAAGCCAAAGTTCAATAAGATGACTGTTTCTAGCAAAATTAGAAACAAGGAGGTTGCAGAAACAATCCTAAATGAAATTACTGAAGCTGAGAATTGCAGGAACGAGTATCCTAACATATTATCATAGGTGAATGATTAAACCTCTCTACATCCTTGGTCCACAAAACTTATTGAATCTAGTGGGATTATTTCTAATTATAACTATTCTCTGATGCAGTTACTAATCTAGATGCTGATTTCAAACTCTAATGAGAAAGACCAAGGCTTTCTGTAAACAAGATAAGTAAGAAAGAGTACATAGCTCAAGATACCTTTTTTCTATACAGTCAACGCAAAAGAATTCTCTTTCACAACTCAGACAGCTAACCAAATCTTCAAATCCTCTGGTTCCACACCAATGGCACCTCCTCTTGGCCTTAACCAATTTTCCCTTTAAAGGAACCATCTTTACAGAAACCACACAAAAGCAAAACTAAGAAACTAAATGTGTCACACACAAAAGTGTAAAGCTTTAACCTTTTTTTTTTTTTGCAATTACCTGCATCTTCCCAATAGGTAAAGGCTCAATATTCTTAGACCTGAATCTTCTCTTAGTCAAAGAAACCGGTTCTTCACCAACCTTAACATCACAAGGAGAAGGAGATGATGACACATTGCTTGTAGTCGGAGAAGGTGGAGAGATAGCCATAATGCCATAAGGAAGAACCTTCGTTAACTCCTCCCCAACGAAATCACCAAACCTTTTATTAACACTAGTCTCCTTCCTCTTCTTCTTCTTCTTTGGTACACTCTTCTTCTTCTTCTTCTTCTTCTTCTCAGCTTCTCTCTTCAACGCCATCCTTATCAAATCCAACTGCAAATCCCCTCTCTTCAAATTCATCTTCCTCACAGCTTCATCAACAGCCTCCGCTCTCTTCCTCTTCTTCTTCGATCTCCCCAGCCCCTCTCGCTCGATCTCTGACGCTTCGTCTCCTTTTCTTGATCTCGTAGACTCGGCAGCCTTCTGCTTGCTCCGCTTCAGAGTGAGCTGCGAGGTATGAGTCTCGCACATCTTCTTCCCTTCCAAAGCCCGTCTCTTGCACCGCCATTGCTTCCCGTCGGACCGGTTGCAACGAAACTCGTCGGGGACAACCTCGTTCTCCGACATTCTCCCAATTACTCCCACCAAAAATTGTCTGAATTCAGACAGTGATCTGAAACTAGAGAAGAAGAAGAAGGAGCTTTGTAGTGAAAGAGAGAGAGACAAAAGGAAGAGGCTTTGATGCAGAAGAAGAAGAAGTGGCAGAGTGGTAATTATGTGAAGAACGAGAGTCTTGCTTTGGTAACGTATAAGATCGCAAAGATCGAGAGGATCCTTTAGTTGTTCAGTTACCTTCCTCCCCTCTGGTCTTTTTTCCTTATTTTTTTCTTTCTATTTTTCTCTTTGCAACCATAATTTATTATCTTTATATCTATTGGTTTAATAAATAATCATAAATCTTTTGCTAATGATTTTTGGTTTTCTACTGCATATGATTAAAGTTTCTAGTTTCAATAGTTTAGTTTTCTACTGCATATAATTTCAAATTTTTAGTTTGGGTAAAAGATCTATTTCCCTACGATAACTAGTATATAGCATCAGATCTCTGCCAAGCTATAACATAAAATTTAAATTTTATGTTGTTTGATGGTTCTCTCAAAAAGAGATACATGAATCCGATTGAAGTTTCCAAAGTTTCTTTGATGATAATTATACGGTAGAGTTTGAATCGTGCAAGATCAATTTTTTGGACTAATTAAAAAATCAGTTTTTTTAGATCGGTTAGTGTCTGGTTTGACTGGTTTAAATCGTTTGATTATTAGTAAACCAATAAAACGATGATATATGGGTAATTAAGTTTTAAATTAACGGTTTGTGGAGAAATAGATTTACAACTTTTAAAAAACATGATTAACGGGGATTCTTAGGATGGGGTTCTTAACGGAGTATAAGAAACGTCTCTTAACTTTTAACTAAAAAAGTTAAGAGACAATTTTTTATACTCTGCTAAAAATCCCACTTGAAGAACCCCCATTAATCATGCTCTAATTTATGGAGATATGGTTTAAAATCATATAATTCGGTAGAGATCTAATGCTATATAATAGTTTCCGTGGAAAAATAGCAAGTTGATCCTTTTAGTTTTTAATCATACATTAACTTTCAGTTGTTTGCGCATAGATTCAGTAAGCGAAAAATATATATTTAATTTAAAATATTCTGTAACGTATGTCATATTTATAATGTATTAAAGAGTTATTTTCATTTTATATTAAAGATTTTTTTTCAGTATAGTAGTAATCATGAATCGCAATGTATCAAGCTTAACATTTATTAGCTTTGATCAAAACAACATTTTCTTTAATAAGTTATTTTCTATGATAAAGCTAAAGTTTGGAGATATCCAAATACTTTATTAAATTTTTACTAAAATCATTTGTTAATATGAAAGTCTACCTTTTAAAATAATTATTTAATAATACATTTATTCAATATATTTATTAATAAAATTTTCAAGTATCATATTAGAAAATCTTACAGTTATCACTAGTAGAAAAAAATAAATTGTTTACATATAAACATTAACAAAATAAATAAATGAATGCTCTATTAAACAATGTATCTTAATCTATGGCTTGGATTGATTGTTTTTGTTTACAGTGGAAGATTTTCCAAAGTGGCATCCTTATTTTTCTCAAAAGAAATTACGAAGTGACATAATTATTAGAAAGATTTGCAAGATAAATTTAACATTTTACCAAAAAAAAGATTTGCAAGATTTACTCTCATAAATATATAGGTAGCTGTTACTATATTAATAAACTTTTCTTTTCTTTTCTTTAGATGAGATTTTTCAAAAAAAAAACTTTTCTTTAGATGAGATCATTTAGAGTTCTTTGTTTGTTTTTCTACGATTTGGTGCTTTTATGTTTTCTATGTAAAGTTGTAAATTGTTTTACCAAGCTAAACTTGACACTTTTTACTCATATGCAATCGCAAAGGGAGCACGGAGCCGCCATACGACCTTTACACTGTCAACCAGCTTGTCCTGCGGTGGTTATTCCACGACGCTAATCTATTCTCAACAGCTTAATAAGTCTACACGGACTTGGGGGGTTTTTTTTTGATCGAAAGACTTGGGAGTTTAAGACTCGTTTAGAAACTGTATTGTTTTCAAGGTTTTGCAATGAGTAAAATTTGATTTAATTTTACAAGGCTTCTCCTTTTGTTTGTAATGGCTTTTATTGGGCCTTTAGTGCGAATTTATAAGTCGTAGTATTTTTGGGCCTGTTTGTTCGGCTTTTTCAAACTGGTATAATGCTAGATTCTTCTGCACAGCCTACTTTGTTGGCATGTCAGCTTTTCATCGGAAGCTTTTCTGAAAAATGGAAAAGAAAATTCGATGGTCTTACTCATGTACTTGGATTTTTGTTCGTGTATTGACGTCAATTTTGTGAGTTTCCATCATTTACAAACACAACAACAAGATGAACGTAGACAATGGATATTTGTGGAGTGGAAGAATATTCTTTCTTACATGTATAATAATGTTATCTTTCTATAACCATTGTTTGTTTTTTTTTGGTTAAAATTCTATAACCATTGTTGAGAATAATAACTTTTTTTAAGAACAATAAATTCACCGGCCTACTATTGTCAAACATATTTTATAAATTAAAGGTTAGACCGGTTAAAATATATTCGGACAGTTATACTATTTCCCGTGATCCGAAAAGCCTTTAGCAGTTTTAGAGTTGTTAAAGTAAAAATATAGGAGTAGTTCATGTTAACAGTTATGTTGCAGCAGACTAGACGAAAGTGAAAATAAACACTGACTAGAGATCAATAAGCATTGACAAAGTCTATATTATGGAGTGAGGCCGACATATTTACAAAAGTATTTTGCATTGATGATGGTTTGATATAAATATCAAGCATTCCTAATCTAGTAAGGAGTATGACTAAATACCGGCATAAATTTCTAACTGAAATAGAATTAGGAAAGACCACTTTTGAACCTGCTCTAGTTCTTTTAAAACTAGAGTTTTAACATTAACCTAAAAATAAGTGACAAGTCATGAAATAAGGGCACACAAAGTCACATTACTTAGTTTCGATCATGCTTCTAATGTAGTTCGATATGTACTTTTAACAAACTCAAAGTCACATTGCTTTAAACAAAGTACGAAAAACATAACGCTATGCGTGCGGAAGACACATCTCTACTTTAGAGGTGCTTATCTTAACTTTTGAAATTGACTTTATCCGAACATTTTTTCCCCTGTGGACGGCTTGGACTTTCTATCCATGTGTGACTAAATTGGTCTTACAGATTTTTTTTACAAAGGTTTTGAAATTGAGCTTTTGTTGCTTTGCTTTTCGAGAAGAAAATCATTTTCAGAAAAAACTTATTAATAATATGGGCCAGCCATGATTGGATAATGTTTTTATTTGACTTTAAAAATCCAGTTCACAAAAGTATATGTGTTAGCATTTTCCCATTTTTACACATATTAACAGGGTTTTTCAAATATATTTATACATATCCTTCTATTTAACAAACTACTAGTTAAGTATGCTAAATTCTAATTTTGTTTACTTTGGACAGAGGCTAAAATTAGGTATTCTTTTATCTGAATCATTAATTTTAAAATAGTATGATGTCATTGTTCGTATCGTATAAATAAGGCCCTCCAGATTTATTTGATTAGCCTTCTATTCTTTAGTATTTTTTAAAAAACTTCCATTTATAATACCATTTAACAGGAGGACCTTACAGAGAAAGTTAAAATTATAGAAAGATAGAAGCCTTAGATTTGAGATGAAACTCGTTTGAAGCAAAAACAAAAGGAAATTATCAGGGTTGGATAAATTGGGACCAAGTTGCTATGTAGGAAGAAGACTGAGTGGTTGCGCTTGTAACTGAAGCTCTAACATTAGCAGTAGCACGCCTGTCCAAGCCACTGAGCTTTGCTCTAATAATTTCTGAATTTCGTTAATTATTCTTTAGTATTGTCTGTATTATTTCATTTTTTTATACTATAGTGTCCTTTTTCTTTGTATAATTAGAGTGGGGAAAAGTGGACAACGCATTCTGACGTATAAATGACGTACCGATTACGTGGCCATCGACAAATTATAAACTACAGTATGTGATTATAGAAGCTTCTGGCAGTACAGACGACAAAAGTTTACTATCAAAGTCCAATAGTCAATTTTTTGGCGACAATATTTCAAATGTTCTTTTTAAAGACAATACTTCAAATGTTCGCGCTTAATTCATAAATAGCTTTAGGGAAATTTGAAATAAGACCATATGGATGATGCACATCACAAAGTCAAAACCGACATATATTGATACGATTAAATTAGGCGACACTATTTTCTTGAAGTTTTTTAATCATCTACGGAATATGTCTCTTTCAAAAACGAACATCAACAACACAAAGTCAAATTTGACTTATATCTTGATACGATTAAATTAGGCGATACTATTGGCTTGATGTTTGTTCATCTTCTGTGGAATATATCTCCTTCAAAAACGAACAATAACATCACAGATTCAAATCCGACTTATATAATATAAGTCATATGATAGTTACCTATAAAACTTAGTAGAAAAACTAGATATTGAATTAAGGAAAGAGTTAAATTAGGTTAACTCTATGAACCTCCAAATTTGACCAGTCTTTTGTATGTTTATGATCAAGTGGTACACATAAACACAAGTTACACAACACGAATTGTATGCGAGAGAAACAAGTTTTGTTGTTTGCCATGAACACAGAAACACACAAACACACGAAAATAAACGGGAGCATGTAAAACAAGGTTTACCTTTTTGCTATGTCTGAAATTCATATACGCAACCGCCCAAATTATTTTACAATTATTGGTAGACTTTATCTGATTCTTTGTTTTAGAGTCAATAGATTAATATTGATGTTTTTTCTCCCAACTTATAGTTTGAACCTTTTAGGAAAAAATGATGTTTTTGCGTTTTATACCCCCCCACAGCCTTGTTTTAGTGAAACCTTAAACGATGCAAAAAAAGAAGAGTTAACATTGAACATAAGAATCAGGTTAGGAATCACAATATTGTTTTATTTGTTGGATTTTAAATATTTCGTAGACAAATAAAAAAATTAGTGTATATCTTTAGGGTTATCATATGAATTATGAAGCTATATTGGTAAAATATTTCTTTAACCCTTACTTTTAGATTAATTATGTATATTTTGTGCACATGCACACAAAACATGAGACTTTGCTTTTATAAACTACAAAGTGTCGTTGATCCAAAAAAAAAAACTACAAAGTGTCAAAAATACAACAACAAAGTGTCAGTGATCATAGATATCATTGAGAACACAAAAGACCCCGAGTTCGCCCTAGCCTCGCAGGCACTAAGTCCGAGGCTCATCCAAGATCTATGTGCTCCGACATCGGCGACGCGTGTTTCTGCCGGCGCTGGGCCTCTTCTTTGTTGCTGTTCATCGTCCCCATCCTCTGCTTCATGGTTCACTGTTCTGTTTGTCTGTTATCTGTTCGATTTCTGTGGAATCTCAAAGGAAGAAGATCTCAACTGACGCTACGACGGAGACGAGAGCTACGACTCTTCGTTGTGCTGCTCCCGGCGATTCTTCTCCTTCGATTGGTCCCTCCTCCAGCGATGAGTTGAGAGGGTTCTCTCACTGCCGCTTTGCTTTGGTCCTCGGGTTCAGATTCCGTTGTACCTTCCTCTGGTTGCCGTAGGACAAGAACCGGTGTCGTTTCTGTCAAAATCTTCAACTGCTTATGGAGTTGCGTTCTCAACCGACGAGCTCAAACTCTCCATCTCCGGGGAGGCTTGAGACCCACAAGCCACCGTGTGGTGCTCCTCCTTTTCTAACCGGTGCCAGATCCAAACATATCACAAGTTCAGATCCGAATCTCTTCGGTAACGCTTTAGCCTCTCCATCATTTAAAGTGATTCTCTCTTTTCAGCCGTGGATACTTCTCGACGGTGACGTGATTCTGCTCCGGCATATCTACCTGCAAAACCCAATTATCTAAAAGAAAACGTGATTCAGTTCCTAATAGTGGGTGATGATTGGTTTAACTTTTCAGAGATTTCAGTTGGGATCTCTTCTTCTTATTATATACTGTTATATCTCTTCTTAGGGAAGAATTTAACGGTGGGTTCACCGAGCATGACCTTATTTCGATCATCCTTCTCTCTTGAGAAGAAAATTTTACCACCATATCCTCTTCCTATGGCAAGGGGTGTTTCCTCGGGCTTGTGCTCGAGCGTTTGCTTCAGTTCCTCCATCGTCTTGCCATCTTGTGGAGCGGTCTCTACGGGACCTGAAGATGCAAGCGAGATTACCTCAGTAAGTTTCGTAGATGGAGTCTGGACCTCAACGTCACATTATGTGACTATTTTCCCGCTTTCCGACTGTGTCGCGAAGGCTCTTCCGACGCATTCAAGCATTGTCTCGAATTCTTTGTCATCTTCACGTGAAGACCTATCCTATTTAGCTTATTTATATGCTGTTGTATATGCTTATTGCCTAAGAGGATGGATAATTCTCTCATGTTATTGTATTGAAGAAGTTTGAGTATGAATGAAAGTAAGCTTGTGTTAAAAAAATAAAGTGTCAGTGATTAGAAAATCATTATGATCTCTAAATGAAGAACGGAACCGCCAAAAAAAGTCATCTTAGAGCATCTCTATTCTCACTCAATATTTTACTCCATTTATAGAGTAAATGGAGTGGAAAATTGAGTAGTGAACAAAAAATAAAAGCATTGTTCCATTTATAGAGTAATGCTTTTATTTTTGTTCATTACTCTATTTTTCACTCCATTTATTCTATAGAGGGAATAAAATATAGAGTGAAGATGGAGATGCTCTTATATATACAGCAATGAATAGTTGACATAGAGACATCGGACATGTATACCTTTTAAAAGGTCCACTGAAAAACAATACACATGACAAGAAAATAAATCATGTCAAAATCACTGTATTTATTCGATCACAGTGGCTGACAAAAAAATTGATCACAGTGTTTCGTCCAATCCACGAGTCAAAAATTAACAGCTCATCCAAAAATCATCGTTCAACACACAAACAAGCGGGACCTACATATCTATTATTGAGTTCCACGTGTTCTGTCCTAAAAGGTGTATGATACATACGCGTGTAAAGCGAATTACAAAAACCTACGCCGTGATTTCAATTATATGGAGGCTTTCTATTTTTCTTTAACACAATATGGAGGCTTTCTATTTTCTTTAATTACATGCCAATTCATCGACACGTTTCGTCAATACATTAGGTCCTTTGTAATCCCGTGAAACAATTGGTTATGACTCCATTAACTAAATCTATAGAAGCTCATATAAGTGCAGAAGTTAATGGAAGTTTCTATAGTTCTATTTGTGATTCCTGGTAACTATCACTCTAGAGTCTTTTCAGGCTTGTCATGCCTCTTGTCATCTTTCAGTTACTCGTAGTCTCGCAGTTGTAGAGATGATATAAAATGAAATACCTATCTAATTAGAGCAACCTTTTTGGTTAGAACTCCATTTGGACCATGAGTTTCTAATAAGTTTCTTCAAATCTATTAATTAGGAACCTTTGTTCATTCTCTTTCCTCTTTTTACTATTTTTCTTTATATTGTTCTTAATAATTGATTAAATATATTACGTAAGATTTTGCTGGGATGCATGTGGTTGTTGATCTTTTTAACATAAAAAAATGAAATACCTATTAAATAAATAGGTTACATGGTGAATCATTTGGACCTACGAGTTTGTTTGGCTCATACATTCCCCTTAATATACCTTTTGGAAACATGACATAAGTCAATAATGTAACTATTAAAGTATGTATTTCATGTCTATATCAGGAAATTTTAGCATCTTATATCAATTATGCATATCATTGAGGAAACTATAAGCCCTTTCTCAAAAAAAAAAAAAAACTATAAGGAAACTATACATATGTAAAAGTAAACCCGGCCAAATATAAATATTTAAATATAACGTGGATATCAATGATGGAAACTCCATTACTAAAAATAGTAGTAAAGTAACCTCTAAAACATAAGTAAAAACAAGAAAACAAATGATATATTACATGTAAACGAATGTAGATAGACAAAACAAGTCTTAAAATTACAAAAAGTAAAATAAAGACTATCCAACAATGGATTTAGTTTGTTTATTGAATTTATATGATAACACCATTAACGTAAGTTGTGGAGCATGAGTTTAACGTAGTGGGGCTCGAGGATGGTGTGTTCAAGACCGAATTAGCGAAGTTGAAACTCTGATCTGAATAAGAGTTATCTAGTTCAAAGCTAGAGCTTTCATAATCGTTAAACGTTGGAATATTGCAATCTTGGACCGACGTATTCGAGGTTGAAACGAGTATGTTCTCCGAAACCATTGAACTGTTGGTCAATGTCATTAAACTGAGCTTCATTGGGGAATGGCGGTAAACAAAACTGGAGTTCTTGATGATCGGTTTGGTATTGATTTACTCCGGTTTGGTTAACGTCATGATGATAAACCGTATGGTTCTCGTGGGTGCTCGAGTCATGATGATCCACCACGTAGTTTGGGTTTTGGTTTTGAGAGAAGAGAGAAGTAGCGAGCTTGAGTAGTTCGGGGTTAACCAATGGATATTGTTGCTGCTGACGATGAGCATCCATCATGAGTGTCGACATGTACACATGATGTGAAGAGGAATTGTATAGAGATGATGCTAAGACAGTTGAGATGTCGAGGAGATCAAGTCGCGGACTATGCGTCACAGGATCGATCCCCATTCTAAGCAACTTCTTTCTTATATGTGTATTCCAAAAGTTCTTGATCTCGTTATCAGTTCTTCCGGGCAAACGTGCCGCAATCGCAGACCATCTATAAAAATTAATAAAATATTTATTTCATGTCTATATCAGGAAATTTTAGCATCTTATATCAATTATGCATATCATTGAGGAAACTATAAGCCCTTTCAAAAAAAAAAAACTATAAGGAAACTATACATATGTAAAAGTAAACCCGGCCAAATATAAATATTTAAATATAACGTGGATATCAATGATGGAAACTCCATTACTAAAAATAGTAGTAAAGTAACCTCTAAAACATAAGTAAAAACAAGAAAACAAATGATATATTACATGTAAACGAATGTAGATAGACAAAACAAGTCTTAAAATTACAAAAAGTAAAATAAAGACTATCCAACAATGGATTTAGTTTGTTTATTGAATTTATATGATAACACCATTAACGTAAGTTGTGGAGCATGAGTTTAACGTAGTGGGGCTCGAGGATGGTGTGTTCAAGACCGAATTAGCGAAGTTGAAACTCTGATCTGAATAAGAGTTATCTAGTTCAAAGCTAGAGCTTTCATAATCGTTAAACGTTGGAATATTGCAATCTTGGACCGACGTATTCGAGGTTGAAACGAGAGTATGTTCTCCGAAACCATTGAACTGTTGGTCAATGTCATTAAACTGAGCTTCATTGGGGAATGGCGGTAAACAAAACTGGAGTTCTTGATGATCGGTTTGGTATTGATTTACTCCGGTTTGGTTAACGTCATGATGATAAACCGTATGGTTCTCGTGGGTGCTCGAGTCATGATGATCCACCACGTAGTTTGGGTTTTGGTTTTGAGAGAAGAGAGAAGTAGCGAGCTTGAGTAGTTCGGGGTTAACCAATGGATATTGTTGCTGCTGACGATGAGCATCCATCATGAGTGTCGACATGTACACATGATGTGAAGAGGAATTGTATAGAGATGATGCTAAGACAGTTGAGATGTCGAGGAGATCAAGTCGCGGACTATGCGTCACAGGATCGATCCCCATTCTAAGCAACTTCTTTCTTATATGTGTATTCCAAAAGTTCTTGATCTCGTTATCAGTTCTTCCGGGCAAACGTGCCGCAATCGCAGACCATCTATAAAAATTAATAAAAATAGACATAAGAATCTTAAACTAGTTCAAAGTAAATATTGTTGGAGTAAAACAAAGTTTTTAGGTAAAAAAAAGAAAAAAAAAGTTAAACTCACTTGTTTCCTAAGAAACTATGAAGCTTAATAATTGTTTCTTCTTCTTCGAAGGAGAATCTTCCTCGCTTTATATCTGGTCGGAGATAGTTAGTCCACCTTAATCGGCAACTCTTTCCACATCTCTGCAAACCTGATAATTAAGAGACGAAACAAAATTATTAAAAATGGAAACACAATTATTACTAAAAACATGATTTAAAATGCAAATTAAGAAACATACCAGCATTTTTTGGGAGGGTTCTCCAGTTACCATATCCATGTTTCTGGATATACTCAATAAGCTTCTGGTCTTCCTCTGAAGTCCATGGCCCTTTCTTGAGTCTGTTCTTCTCGCAACAAGGTGGTCGTCCCATTTGATGTTTTTGATGATTAATGATTAATCACAAGAAGTTTGTCAATCTGCTTTTATCAATTATGAGCTAATCTGAGAGTTTAAAGGAAATTATGAGAAAGAGAGAAACAAAGGTCGTATGGTACTGGTACGTAAAGGAAAGTACGAAGTATATATATAGGCATTGAAGAAGAGGAGAAGTCAATATGGTTCGGTGCCGTCCTCGGTTTCTCAAGTAGTATACGTGTCCCTTTAGTTTTTTTTCTTTTTTAACAAAATCGAATAAATGTTGTGTTTATACCATGGTATATTGGTATCTGTTTATTATGTCCATGCCTACTATTGGCTTGATGATTTTCTTTTGGAGTTTGAGTTTGTTTTTATGTTTACATGTTAACTACAAAATTGACGTTTATAACTAACCGCATAGATGCAAAACACACATACTTTAAAGATGCAAAGCATATATATACACAAAATTAAAATAAATGAAACACAGTGTTTCATTTTACACATAATTACAAACGATCTATGATTTTTAAATATTTTAAAGAAATTGTAAATAAAACACTATATTTTCGCAAAAGCACTATTCACAAACTCAAACGAACACTGACCATGTTTTTTGCTAAAAAATTAGGATTGTGAAAGATTCTTCTTGAAACAAGTTGTGTCATTGTTTCCTCGTGAGTACTGTTGAAATTACTAAACATTTGCTGGAACGGTGATCAACATTTTGTTAAAAATTAATGAAAGTATCTTATTAAGCTTATAATAAGCTTTCTTGTTTTATTGAAACTTTGATAACTCTTAAAAGTAGCTGTAACGTTGAAAATTGCAGTTTTGTTACTACTATTCATCATGATCGTGTCATCAATTTCTCAGCAGTAATCATCGATAATCTTTTCCGGGTCACATCTTCGATAATCTTTAAAATAGTTACAACATCAAGGAAGTAATGAAAACTTATAAATTATCTAGTTCTAGCATAAGAGAATCGACGTACCCATGTTTGACGTAGACATCATATATACTCACATGTAGAAATTCACTAGTAAAAGAAATACGCTTCTCTTTTACCAAAAAGAAAGAAAGAAATACGCTTGAATATTCAAATCTCGTTGCTGAAGAGGGACTAATTAACATGATGTAGTTCTCGTAGTTAACGCAACGCATAAGTATTGGTGTTAATGTTACTGCATACTTGGTTACTGTAAAAACGAAAACTGTAATACTATTGTACTTTAATGTGCAACACAAGGAAATATATAGTTGATTCACCGGTATTACTGTAGTCTCTATCAAGTAGACAAATTATAAATAATGATTATCTTACCCATAATTTTTTTTAAAAAATTCTGATTATTAAAGTAACACAATCAAAGGGTTGAGGATTGTGGAAAGGGCGTCGCTCTCCAAGCTTTGTGAGAAGCTTTCACCTTACCTGTAGCCAACATGAAGACGCCACGTTCGCTTCTCCCTTCAACTTTCAACTCCTATCATGTTTTTTTTTATTCTTTGGACTCAATTTTCCACTTTTTGTATTAAAAGTAAACGACAATAACAAAATCGTATAATAACAAATATATATACGCTACAAATTACACTTAACTTTGACCACCCAACTCTTTTCGGCTCGAACTATATACACTATGATACTTGGCTCTCTTAGATCCTCACCTTTAACGGATCAGAAAAAAAAAATACTCGTATCACTTTCAAATCAAATATTATTTGATTACATATAGACTTCACTGCGTACTTAATCTAATATAGGCATCATACAATTATGGCCAACCCTGAGATTTTAGGACTTAAGGTAATGTCTATGTAATTTTTTTTTTTACAAATTTGGAAATCTAAAAAACATTTTTATGGGACTTATATCTATATAATTTTTTTCAAAAATTTCAGAAACCTGTTATAATTGTTTCACATGGCATGGTTCATGGTCGGCTGCATATAATAATATCTTAATCGTCCTATTCTTGTCAATCCAAACTATTAGGAACTTCACGCATACTAAAAGTTAGTTAATCTTATATAACCATTTCTTCCGGAGGTCTTACTAATCTATTTTAGTGACTATATAAAGAAGCTTAATTTAAATAACATTAACGATCCGTAATATTAGGGTTATGTCTCGGTGCTTGAGATTGGAGAATCTATCGGGTCCAACGACAAACAAAATTGTTACAAGGTGCGAAATTATGCCGTTAAACCGATTATTAATTGAGTCAATCTAAATTTAAGAATAAGGTTAGGTGTTAATGCTGTATTAGGCTATAATCTGTCGAAAACTAGCTAGGGCTTTCCTTACACACGATGTATCATTTGCCACAACAAGAAGCCCACGTGTATATATAGTTGACCAAATCTCATTAGTTGATTAACGTTTCTGACAAATTAATTAACTGATTATTTATATACACATGTTACATGTATCATATATGGTTTCATAATATTGTATGCAACAAAAATCGCAATTAACAATTTGATTTGATTATTTGAAAACATATACTAAATGTTTAGTATTTATTATTTCGGTTGTCGATATAATTTACATTTTGCAATACATTTATTTAGTGGTGTTTAGCGAGCCACACAGACTGTGTTTATCAAATAATTCGTTAAATAAAATATGAAATATGATAACTTAATAGAATATATTGTTCTCATATAGAGTCATTTATTTTATTCATTATTCAAAGTTTTCTTTATTCATATAAACAAAAGCCTTTGGACTCTAAACAGTTGAAAGGAGCATACATAGTCGACAATGAACAAAAGGTCCATTTCCATATATAAAAAAATTGATATGAAATCGTAATAGTTGTGCAGTTGATGTTGCCACTTTTTTTTTCGACGATGTTGCCACTTAAGGCACAGCATGTTTATTGGGAGCCACCTTTTAGGGTTGCTTAATTTTTTTTTTTTTTAATTTTCTTTTTTCAGACTAAAAAAAATTAGATTTTTTTTTTAAAATAGACCAATTGCGGGCCGCCACGTATTAGTAGAACCCACGAAAAAAGGCAAGCAACGATGCCTAATTAGACACCAGAAGCAATGATTGTTTGTTTTCTGTGGATCCTACCAACTATTTAATTATTATTTTTTCTCTAAGCATACCACCTAAGCTACCCCAATAAATATGCTCTTACATAAAGACTTCATGCAAATTATATTTAATATACAACGTCTTGCATTTTACCTATTGATTTGATTACTAGTTCGTTATTGAATTTTTTTTGTCACTTCTTGGGATTTGATCGATAATAGAGCTGATGGGTACGTTGACAATATTAAAAGTTATCTTAAAAAAATTAGAGGAAAGAACACCAACACACTCGAGAACTCTCTCGAAAATTGAAAATATTCTTATTTGTTCTTTTAATAACCCGAGAATATCTGGCAGATCAAAGTCTTAGAACATCAGCAACGCTGTATCCGCAGAATGGGTTTCATAGAAATAGTGTTTTGGATTTTTTTTTTCAGATATTAAAATTTTTTTTTGAAAAAAAATCAATCGTAAATTTGTCGCGTGTTAGTAATTAACGAAACGATCTGAAGCCAAGGAAAGACTATCCTTAGCTAAGTGATTTAGAAAATCCTTTGGGCACGGTTTCATAAAATTTGAGATGCCCACTGATTAAAAACCCTCTTAAGAAATCTCTATAATCATGTTCTAAACGATTAATCTTTTAGGGTAAAGAAACCCTGTTATTCGTAATAAAAATAAAATAACCATACAAACGGATAAATCTGAATATAATAAATTTCGAATCCCGGAATACTTAAATACCAAATCCCTCGTACTACTCAGCAACGCTTGTCTATTTTGATCCGAAGGTTTATATATCCATCACAAAGACAGTAATGTACTGATGTTTAGTTTTTTATACATAATTTTAATCATTACAACACATTGCATCTATGAAAAGAATGAGATAACAAGGTTATTCTAAAAACTTTTTTGAATCTTATTAGAGCATGGCAGGCAGACCCACTCTATGGGATGATGTGTCAATTGATCCAGGTTAAATATAAAATCTTTCATTTTATTGTTATTTAGCTAAAATATGAGGTAACAGGTTCAAATTCCCAATTTATTTTTATTTTTAATATTTAATATGTCATTGACCCAGGTAAAAAAAATCCTGGGTCCGCCACTGCCAGTTACTACTCTGAATAATAATTTACGTGGTCAAGTATAAACACTGCTTGATCTTGTGTTAACAAATAAAGAAGAGACCCGTCCATTTTACAAAATAAAAGGCCTAAAATCCTAAAGCCCAAATCATTATTTACCACTAATATTCGGACACAAGCAGCGAACATAACGGATAAGTGTTATCCTCATCTTCATCTTCTATTTCTTACTCACTGAGAAGGAAAAGCAAAGAGATTTTGGTGTGAAAATGAACATTGCCACCTATTATCGTCACTCAAATGTCATGTTAAATCCTCACATAGACAAGACTATAGCGAGGAGTGGGCAAGCAAGCTCAAATAATGTTACATTCATGACAAGAACACAAGGAAGAAGAAGAAAGATGGGATTGTGTTTAGTAAGAGCATGTGCAGGAGAAGAAGAATCCGACAATCAAAGCAAGCCCGAGAGAAGAAGTTTCTTGAGCTTAGCAGAAGCTGGTCTGGTCGAAATCTCGGGCCTTGGTGCACACGAGAAGTTTCTCTGTCGACTAACGGTAAATTAAATTATAAGTCCGTAACTATTTCGTTTCTTATAATTATTTGCAATGCTAAATTTAAGTTAAATAAAATTCAGTTTTTAAAAAAAATTTAACTAAGATTTATATCCTTATGAAAAAATTAACACATACATAATCAAGAACCGCATTCTGGCGCATCATAGATAACCGTGTATCATGGCACTAGTGTATATACATAAATTAAACAACTGGAATTTCATTTTGTAAAAAAATGAAGAAAGAACATTGATTGTTGAGATATAAAATCCGTACTAATTTCGGTTGTATTTTGGAACTAAAAATATACAGATATCGTCATTGAATTTACTAAGAGTGATATCGGAGCAAGAAGGATGTTCAATAGAAGAATTGAATGCTGGAAAAATATGCGACTGGTTCTTAAAAGATAAGCTGAAGAGAGAGCAGAACATGGAATCTGCCGTTCTTCAATGGGATGATCCCGATTTTCCATTTTAATATTTTCTTATCATTACATTATAAGATACAAAAAAGTATCTATGATCATCATCCATTGGAAAATATTGAGTCGAATTGAAGATATTAGCTTCTTCACTATGACAAAGTGAGTATATAAGTGTTATTGGTAAGTCTTATTCTAATTTGGTCTACATCATCCTAAACAATATATGCATCCGTGGATCAGTTGAAAGACTTGGTTCAAACTAACTAACTCTTCTATTCGTCTCCAATCTCCATGCCTTGTATTAAACCAGGTTCAATACAAATCTATGAATGAAGTCCATGTGTCTAGGTTTAGAAGCAATAATAAAATTTAGATTTTACTAATAAGATAACAAGTATATGTCAGTCCCCAGCCGTACGACATGTCTACTATGCATCAAAACCCTTACAGGTTGATTAGACATTTGAAAGATCGAAGATGAAGATGAAAGAGTGGATTTTGAGGCTATATATCCAAGATGGGAGTTTCTGATGAGCTCACTGAGAAGCAGGCTCATCAACTTCACTTTGGACCTTGACTCATCCTACAACTCCTTCGGCTGCCCTGCCTAGTGCAGGTAACTAACTCATGTGATGTGTGCTCGGTAGTTTTTTTTTTTTTTTTTTTTTAAGACTACTTGGCTTTGTGTAGTTATAGTGATGGCTTTAGGATAATGGTTTTGGTTCAAGACTATTTGATGTGCTACATTCGCGGAATGAATACTGTGTAGACAAGACCCAAAAGAAAAAGGGTTCTTCTGTTGTCTAAATATCATGCCAAGCCAAAAAATTGGCTCTCCTTCTGAATCTCTGATTGTTAGAACATGATGAGACGATGATAAAAAACATTTTTAGATTCGATCACAAATCAACACACATAGACAAAACATAAGTTCTAATACATTTTCTTGTAGTATCTAATTTAGTCTACGCACAGCAAGAGACAATAAACATCATCTAGTAGTACTTTTATGTTACTTTTAAGCTATTACATAAGCACATAACATTATGTTAACGACTGTTAGACGCATTCCCCAGCCTTCTGCTTCTTCCATCTGTGAGCAGCTTCAAGAATCTTAAGATTGGCCGTCGTCTGCGATTCATCTGGGAACAAATAATCAGTGTATTCTTGGTACCTGCCAAAGATTCAAACAGAGTTTTTGTCACACTAAGCATCATAATTGAGCAGTAATATGAATGCAATGCATACTCTGTAGAGCCGTCGTCTCTACTGATGGGTTTTCTTTTCTTGAGCTTCTTTGGAAGAAGCGACTGAACGACACCAACATCCCCGAGGCTACCAAAGCCCGCCTCCATGGTAACCCAATCCTCCAAAAGTGTAGCACGCTCTTCTTTGTGTGCGGAGTTTTTGTAGTAGCCGTTGGCTCTCTCGAAGATGGCTAAGTAGAAGAAAGAAAGAAAAAAACAGTTAAAACATGCCACAAGGAATCCACCAAAATTAACTCATAATAATAACATTGTAGTTTGAAACCTCTTGCGCGTCTGATGCAGTCTTTCTTGATTTCAGTAGTAACTTCTTCTTGGTCTTTTTCACCTTTCAGTTCAGCAGCAGAAGCTTCAAACTTTGCAAAGCTAACCCACACCTTGTAATGCTTTGTACGGTCCAAGAGTCGCTCATATAAAGCTCGTGTCCTCTCTAACTCCTTTTCTGATATCTCAAAATCAATGTACGTCTGCCAAAACAACAACAACAGAGAATTTAACGGTCCAATAGATTCACAAGTCCGAGAAATCTTCGGGAAAAGTAGAAGAAGAAGAAGCTTACCTTCCATAACAGCTCGGGCATGTCTAGAGCAGGCTGAGAGATTGCGAGTTCAAAAATACCTCTAGCACGATCTTTCTCAGAAAGAGACATCTCAAACTCAGCATAGCTTCTCCAGGCATAGCAATTCTCAGGAGACCACTCAAGATACCGCTCGTATAACTTCCTACATCTATCTATGTTTGCCAACTGGAGTTCCATCTCAATGTATTTCTTGAATATCTATGTTTAACAAATCACCACAGTAAGTAAGACAAGACATTATGAGGTAAACCATTTTCAGACTAACTTTGTTCAGGCTTATATATAATTTTACCTTGTCTTTTGGAGCTTTCCCAATCGCATTTCCTAAGATCTGCCGTGCACCCGTGAGATTCAATTGTCTGATTTCAAACTGTGCAGCGAGCAACCATATTTTGGCAAAAGAGAATTTGTTGTGGGGGATAAGCTTCAGGCATGCTCTGTAATGTTTGGTACAAAAAATATTTACATGCATCCCTAAAATTGAAGTGAAAACGTAGATTAAATGTAAAAAAAAAAATGACAAGTTTCAGAAATCAGTACCTGTAAACATCCCGTGTACGCTCCACATCTTTAGTTTCAATCTCCTCATACAGTGCATAATTAATCCTACATATGTAAACAACAATGGTCAGTGTCAAAAAGACAAAACAAGAGTTAAAAGCTATATATATATTGCAAGAATTAATCTTTTCTTTTTCTCACCAGAGGTATATGTATCTTTGCCAGTAACGTTTCTCCTCGGCAGGTGGAACATTAGCAATGGCCCTCTCATAGATTTCTCTGATCCTATCTTTGTTCCCAATAAAAGCCTCTTCTTCTTCTAGCCTAAGGTAATCGAACCACGAATCGTAGTTCAAAGGGTTCTTCCTCACTTCATCTTCGTACTGAAACCTCTTTTTCCCAACAAGGGCGTCCTCAATCCCTTCCTTGCCACCGTACCGTTTCTCAAAGGCAATAAACTTTTCGTACAAAGCATCAGCCCTTTCCTTAGGGACATGAGCAAGAGCATACTCGTAGATACCCCTAGCCCTCTCTACTTCCTTGCATCCTTCTTCAAATTCAGCAAACGCCACATAGAGAGTCTCAGCTTCTTCGTCTCCATGAAGCTCCGAGGAGGCGCGTTCGTAAACCTTCCTAGCAAGCTCAACCTGACCAAACTTCATCTCAAACTTTGCGTACCGAATATAGGCAGAAACCGTCGGGTGGCAAAGAACAAATCTCTCGTAGATGGATCTCGCACGTTCGAACTCACGAAACTCGAGCTCGAAGTCGATGTAACAAAGCCAACCTTCCTGATCCGGTGACCAGTTCATCCAACGCTCGAATACATGTCTAGCTCCGGCGACGTTACCGAGCATCTTCTCCATGTGAGCGTACTTGTACCAGAGCTGGTCCACGCGAGGGAGAAGCGCCACGGCACGATCCCAAACGTTTCTAGCACCGTTGACGAACCCGTTCTTCATCTCGAACTCCGCGTACTTGATCCAGACCGTGTGGTTCCTGTAGTCTCCTTCTAGGGCGCGTTCCCACACGCTCCGAGCGCGCGCGTAATCCTTCTGAGACTCTTCCCACTGCGCGTATTTGACCCACACCTGGACGTTCCCTCTCGCGCGCCTGATCTTGTCCTCGAACTCCTTCCGGCTACGGAGCCTGTAGTCGGAGAGCTCGCTCGAGTCGGTGATCTTGTGCTTCGGCGGGCGGATCTCGGACTCTTGCCTCTCTCGAGCCTCCCTTAGAATCTGCTCCGCCGTGATTTGCACCGACGCCGGAGTCTTGTTCTTCACAGGCGTCGTACGTGGAAGCTTCACTTCTGTGTCCTTACGGGGCATGTATCTTGGGGTACGGTCGGAAGAATCTTTGTCGGATGACATATATGCGGAAGATCTTTTGCCTCTTTTCTTCTAGGGTTTCCTGATTGTTTTTTTTTTGTGGTACTCGACAACATATGAGGATAACGTAACATGCACATGATATATATGTATATATCAATAATGTTGTTAATGGGCCCAGATAGACTTGGCCCAATATAAATCTATCTTTCTGATCATTATTTTGACATATGGATTGAAGTTGTGTATTGTTTCATCGAATTGTATTTACGTATGGATACATTATCACTTATCAAATCAATACTATTAAAAGCGAATAAGTTTTAGAAAATAAGTTGTTTGGACCCTTTTATTATTTTATTTTTTTGGTCTTTTCCTATATATTATAACAATATGTGATAAGCATATATATACATTAGTACTTTCCGTAACCTATACTTCCTAATATGACGTTTATAATATTTTCCGTAACCATGAGTTCAAACCTGTTTGTATTATATACGTTAGTCAAAATAATAACTAATTCATGCACAAACGGTTATTCACACCTTTGACTACACAACATGTATATAATATACAACTAACAATTTTTTAACATACAACTGATATTAGTCTGATACTATTATTTAATTAGCAGAATCGATTATTTGTTATTCATTTGCAACATAATTTGGAGTAAAAGAATGAAAAAATAAATATTTATGAAAAGTATCTCATAAAGGGAATGGACATATTTTTTATGCTAAAGTGTGCTTTTGTTAAAAATAAATATTTTTAAACAAAATTATTAAATCTCATATACCATTATTATTTGAAACTCTTAATTATAATATAAATTGATGTCAAACTAATACCTACACCATAAATCCTAACTTATATACTACTAACCGGTTATTTAAACTACAATATTATCAAATCTATTGATATTGATATATTTTGAATCGTTTATATACTGATTTAGTTACCGAACAGCTTTTAGGTAATAATTTAATATTTACATGGTATCTAAAATTTAAATTCAAATATATTTTAATTGGCAAATGTAAATATATAATTATTTAGCTATGACAACGCATTATTTAGTTGAGATTGTTGTAACCCGTTACATCAATAACATTGAATTCGAATATAACCTGTCCAATTTTATATCTAACATCAATACTATTAAAATAGAATATTTTTTATTTATACTCTTAATAAAAATTGTAATTTTACCAAAAATATTCTTACTTATATAAATGATTAATAAAATTATTGTTGACAAAAAAATTATTAATTTAAGTCTTTAAGTTTTGAATCTACAAATACATCTAAATAAATTAATAAAATATTAGACCTGTATTAACCTTAAATCTAATATAAATATTTTAACTTTAAATATTAAAGCTATATATATTGTAAACCCTATATAAAGTAACAACTATAATGACATCATTCTTATATTACGCATATTTTCAATACAAACCAAAACTTTATATCTTATACCATATATCATTTACATATTTGAATATCATTTTCGTGTATACTATTATTCAACGATCAAAAATGAATATATAAACAAAATTTTAAAAAATATTATTTACTATGTCGTTTAATACATAAAATTGATATAACAATTATGAATGTTTAAGAATATTTTTAAAATTATCATAAAATTAAATTTTAAACTTATGATAGATTATTAATAACGAAAAATAAACTAATAGTGTCATATCAATAAGTTTTTTTTAATATTATTATTATTTTATTTGAGTGACATGATAAAAATTTCATCATAGTTTAATCACAAGTTTATATAATATTACCAAGTATATGAGTAATTTAATCAAAAAATAAAAGTATTATCAGATATTTTGTATTTCTATCGGATCAATAGGTTAATAGATGGCTGGTTAATAGCGAGTCTTTGTGTTTTTACTGATTCTATCAAATTTTTAAATAACAAACTTTCATTAAATCCGAACCGGATTATATATAAAGTACTAGATCTGCCGGTTCAACCACGGATCTGAATCAAATATTTCTTAAACTCAAACATTAATATAGAACAATTTTAAATTATCTGTATTTTGATAAATGAACAATTTTAAATTATCTGTAGTTTGATAAATGAAAAAACTTAGACATTAAAAGCGCGGTTTAAAATTTAGTATAAGTAAAAATGGATAGTCTATTATCACTTATGACTTGATACTTGTCTTTGTACTTTCAACATTTTGTCTCTACAATGCAAATACAAAAACACACAATGTTTACATTCTCAAAGATACAAAGCTGAGACAGAAAACTCCGTTGATCATAGGAATGACTTTGATAGACATAAACATCATCTCTTTGCTTCTTACTTGATGTACTATACTGTACATGCCCCATCAATCAAATTATCGCCACAACGGAATAACATTCGTGATGTGTCTTCATCTCATCTCATGTAAATTAGACACGATGTCAATCAGAAACTATTCAGGAGAGAAGAGAGTTGCTAAACCTTGATCAACTGTTATTTGAAGCTTGCCATAAGACATCAATGCCATTTCATCACATTTATATGATCTTCTTCCCCTTGCCAATACCTCTCCGTCTGAATCTATGATTCCTTCCTTGTCTGCCTCGTCTATCCGTGCACCTGGCTCCAGCACGAATGCCTTCACCTTTTTTTCCACAGTTAAATCACACCATAAGCATTTTTAAGTTGAGAAATATCAAATGAAAGATTACAACTATACGAATGGATTCATGGGTTCGGATGATACACCTTTAGGTAGGATTCATAAGGTGATTGAACATGTGTTCCATCACTCAACTTTGTCATAAGTGATAACAATGCAAGCTTCGGGCAATCTTTCATCACAATCAGATCCAGAAAGCCATCAGAAAACTGTCACCAATATACGTAAGAGGAAGCGTTAACATGTTCTGTTCTGACAATAAACAACCTTATGAAGGCTTCTTGCTTTGAAAATGTGTAACTGACCTTTGCGTTGGGAGCAGCCAAAGTGTTCTCAGCACCCCAGGGAACATTATGAAGCCATACTGAAACAAATGGGCCTTTGATTTCTCTCCATTCCATATCTTCAAGATTAGTATCAGGTCCTCGGTATCCTAGTGTCGTATCACTAACAGATGACTCCTTGTCTACCTTGTAACTGGCTGGTTGTCCATAGCTTTCAAACCCAGGAGCCGGCACAAATAGAATTCGTCCATTGTACTGTCTCAAGCATATTATCCTCTGGAGACCCTGCAAATACAAGCCGTGGAAGAGACAACAGGATATCCTATTAGCTGAAGAAACATTTCAGTAACAATCATGCAGTCCACCAGAAACTTCATGGATAGATTTGGGCAGACTAGACACACACTTTAAAATCTTCAATACAAAAGATTGTCAAAACGTTTCAGCAAAACATACATAGACATCAAAGCGAGCACTGCCCATCCATCTGAACTTTTCTGACTCGATGTCTATATCAGCCACTAATCCTGAAAATAAAATTGAAATAATCTCAATACAACCAGAGGTATAATTCACCAAGCTCAGGCACTAGTTTCATATGCAGATGCATTTCTGACTTAAGTTGCATACCCCAAGCAAGCATCAAGACGCTGAAGAATTTAGTAGTCCCTTGTGAGATAGTTGCCACATCTAAAGAGCGTCTATGACCTACCAATACAAAATATATTTTAACATTGAGCTGATTACGAAAAGAGAGAAAACGTTTTTTTTTTAGGATAGGATTATTGAATGGAACGGAGAAAGACCTCGGATAATAGAAACAGTAGCACTTGTTGCACAACAAGACAGCCCAACCGGGTCCAGCAACGATTTTATCATGCCATTGCCACTTCCTGCCATCAAGGGTCATAGCACATATGAAGTAACCACAAAGTATATCATTTTGCTAAAAATTCTCACGCACAAGACATCAATTTCTGTATCATAAACAGCAATTGTTTCAATCTTACTGAAGATATAACCTTCACATCTAAAAGCAGAACGAACCTGCAGGGACCATTCCAATAGGCAATTTCAAGGCAGTTCTCCAGTCTGGTCTTTCGAGCAGTCCATTCACAACCTACTAAATTAGGAACCAACTGGAAGGAATCAGCACATAATCAAAACAAGAGATTGCTTTCTCTAACCAATACTTCCAAAAGTAATACGCTTTCCCATAAAGATCGTTGAACACACGGATTCTTTAAACTCCTCTAGTTCCAATCATGTGAGAAAAGAATAGCAAAAGAGACACGCGTCATCACAACTTCCAAATTATAAGTTATTGGTGAAAATGACACTTCCACAACATGAAAAGCTTCCACAGGAGAAAAAAGCTTCCTACTTTACCTCAACAAGGACACCGTCGCCGCTAACGCAAACAATACCATCGTATATTGACAAATCCATGGACCTAACCATCTCCTTTGCATGCAACTGATACTTAGTTTCTAGAAAAACAAAACCACCAATCAGATTATTACTTCCCCAGAGAAGAGTTCAGACAAGAATCAGTAAACCTTGAATCTCAAGTTGAACATCAGCATCATCAAACAATGGCTTCACTTCCTCAACAAATATCTTCCTCGCCGTCTTCTTCCCACCGAAAGGGTTCACAAACACAAGCAACCTCTTAGGCCGACCTACACACAAAGCACTTCACTCTAAACTCAACTATTCCAAAACGATGTCGTTACGATATCCAATAGCTTTTCGATTAATTCAACAACTAACTAACCGAGAGAGAGGAGGTGTTGACGAAGCTTATCGCACCATAGCTTTCTAGATTCATCGTAGAGAGGCTCGAACACGAAATCCTTCCTCGCGTAATCCCCACCACTTCCTCCGCAGCAGATTGATCCTCCTCTTCTCTCAACCAAGGTCTTCACTCTAACCTTGTTGCCTTCCACGACGAAGCTCAGGATCTCTTTCTCCGTTGTCGATTTCCTACGGCCGGATTCCGTCCATTGTAGCTCTCCGTCGGCGGTTAGAGTCAACGGCGTGATAACGCCGTTTATTAGAACTCGGTCGGAGATTAACGCCGCCGGAGATGAGAGGTGATCGTTCTCCGGCTGAAGAAGATCCATAGTGAGAGAGAAGAGAAGAGGTTCGTCGTTGGCGAGAGAGAGAGAGCTTATAAGACGTTTCCGATCAGGTAGGGAAGTAAGGAGCACGCGCCCAACATGGCGAGTTAGTAAGTTGACGTGGCGTAGATCTTCGGGGTGATTATGACGTGTCAGTTTCTCTTTGGATAGAGTTTTTTTTTTCGACAAATATTAAATTAAAAATTCAAACCTGTAAAGAAGATGATAATCTCGAAACGACAGC
The DNA here is from genome assembly GCA_016771965.1 of Brassica carinata. NCBI lineage: Eukaryota > Viridiplantae > Streptophyta > Magnoliopsida > Brassicales > Brassicaceae > Brassica > Brassica carinata. The sequence continues at coordinate 589,174 of CM028700.1, forward strand.
GTTTTAATAAATGAAACGACAGTAACGCGTTACATCTATATGCTCTACTTCTAAACTTATTTTACAGGAACTACCATGGATGGAGTTACTAGATTAGATATGTAACCTTCAAAATCAATGTGCTAGCTCCCAGAGTAATTTTTTTTTTTTTGAACACAACTCCCAGAGTAATCTGGTGAGGAATCTTATGATAATGTACGTTGGAATTGATGCTGCAAGTTCCATCCGTTTCTATTCTATGGTATGCTTGTTTATGGTCATTTCTTAGTCATGTATGCAGAAAAACAACACATGTAAGCACACAAACGCATACGTGAATTTGTTTGTTTGGGTTATTATAGAAACCCACTTGGATTTGTTTTTGTGAGATCACATTGCGCCACCCTACTAAATTAGGAACCAACTGGAAGGAATCAGCACATAATCAAAACAAGAGATTGCTTTCTCTAACCAATACTTCCAAAAGTAATACGCTTTCCCATAAAGATCGTTGAACACACGGATTCTTTAAACTCCTCTAGTTCCAATCATGTGAGAAAAGAATAGCAAAAGAGACACGCGTCATCACAACTTCCAAATTATAAGTTATTGGTGAAAATGACACTTCCACAACATGAAAAGCTTCCACAGGAGAAAAAAGCTTCCTACTTTACCTCAACAAGGACACCGTCGCCGCTAACGCAAACAATACCATCGTATATTGACAAATCCATGGACCTAACCATCTCCTTTGCATGCAACTGATACTTAGTTTCTAGAAAAACAAAACCACCAATCAGATTATTACTTCCCCAGAGAAGAGTTCAGACAAGAATCAGTAAACCTTGAATCTCAAGTTGAACATCAGCATCATCAAACAATGGCTTCACTTCCTCAACAAATATCTTCCTCGCCGTCTTCTTCCCACCGAAAGGGTTCACAAACACAAGCAACCTCTTAGGCCGACCTACACACAAAGCACTTCACTCTAAACTCAACTATTCCAAAACGATGTCGTTACGATATCCAATAGCTTTTCGATTAATTCAACAACTAACTAACCGAGAGAGAGGAGGTGTTGACGAAGCTTATCGCACCATAGCTTTCTAGATTCATCGTAGAGAGGCTCGAACACGAAATCCTTCCTCGCGTAATCCCCACCACTTCCTCCGCAGCAGATTGATCCTCCTCTTCTCTCAACCAAGGTCTTCACTCTAACCTTGTTGCCTTCCACGACGAAGCTCAGGATCTCTTTCTCCGTTGTCGATTTCCTACGGCCGGATTCCGTCCATTGTAGCTCCGTCGGCGGTTAGAGTCAACGGCGTGATAACGCCGTTTATTAGAACTCGGTCGGAGATTAACGCCGCCGGAGATGAGAGGTGATCGTTCTCCGGCTGAAGAAGATCCATAGTGAGAGAAGAGAAGAGGTTCGTCGTTGGCGAGAGAGAGAGAGCTTATAAGACGTTTCCGATCAGGTAGGGAAGTAAGGAGCACGCGCCCAACATGGCGAGTTAGTAAGTTGACGTGGCGTAGATCTTCGGGGTGATTATGACGTGTCAGTTTCTCTTTGGATAGAGTTTTTTTTTTCGACAAATATTAAATTAAAAATTCAAACCTGTAAAGAAGATGATAATCTCGAAACGACAGCGTTTTAATAAATGAAACGACAGTAACGCGTTACATCTATATGCTCTACTTCTAAACTTATTTTACAGGAACTACCATGGATGGAGTTACTAGATTAGATATGTAACCTTCGAAATCAATGTACTAGCTCCCAGAATAATATGGTGATGATTAATAACCAGAGCAATTAGCTTTGACGAGAATGGTTAAAATTAGCATTACCTTCAACTTCAAATCCTCTAGCTCCCATTGATTTAGACAACTGGATCCTGAAATGGAAATGAATGGAAGGTCATCAGTTTCGACAACCATCATGCAGGCTTCTCCTGACCCTTCGGGACTTGAACTTGTTTTGTTTCAATAATAAGACCAGTTCTTTGTCTTGTTTCAAAATTAGACAGTGTTACAGGACAACTCTGAGAGAGATAAACACACAACCAGGTGACAAGTAGGAAACAAAAGATACAAAAACAACAACAACAACAACAACCAGTGCTGCAAAAGAGAATGACTATTCACCTTGTAGAGAGATAAATCAACACAATGGTATCCATTTGGTACAGATAACAAAACAGGTTCCAGAGAAGTACAACCATTTTTCTCTTTGTTGGAATTTTCCTTAAAACCCGTAGCTATGCCAATACAGTTCTGGATATCTGGGAAAGCTTTGTCAGGGACTCGAAAAAAAATGTAATCAGTGTACCCGCTTTCACTCGGAGTTTTGGGATTTTTAGAGATTTAGAACAGACTTAGTCTTGTCTCTGGTACATATGTTTCAAACACTCTCTGCTTCAGCAACGAATAGAAAATGGGTGAAATGGCAGACTAGGTAAGTCTCAGTGGAGCAGACTTCATCATCGCCCACCATGAGATTCGATGTCTCTCATTACAGAACACTTACACACTATGACTGCAGCTTAGTGAGACATGAGCAGCAGTGGTTAAGGCTACATCAATGTTCCAAGTCACTTTAAATCTTGGTTTCGTTTTTATTTGGGTCAACAACAAAGTCTTGGATTCTATTCAATAGAATCGAAATGTTTATGAAATGGATCATATAGATTGTGTATTGAGCAATAGAGAACACAAAACCAGATGTGAGAGTATAGTACTATCCATAATTGAATGTGTAACCGTTAACCATTCATTAACACCACCAATGTACAATTTGCCATTGGTGATTTTAAAAAAGTCAACTAATCTAAATTATAAGTAATCATTGAATTACCATTCTTTCAGAGATACTTGTTCACATCTCATTACTCTTCATTACAAATGTCTATACTAATTGTGGTTTGTCTTTGCATATTAGTGGTTAAATGTGTGCATTCTATTAAAAATTCGATTTCCATACTGGACCGATATATTCAAAACACATCTCATATATATAATTTCCCTTTTTCACAGGTGAATTGAATTGATATAACTAATAGTCTCTACTTGGACGAATTTGTCAATCATTTGGTCGTTTAAATGGCCTAGTAGGACCGTATGGAGAGACAACAAAGGCTGTATTGTGAACCAACTTGTCAACAAATCCAATTTAATGTAACCTTAGACAAAATGAGATTAGGCTACTAACCAGACTTGACATTGCACAGAATTTTGATTACAAGACTAAAATGATACTATATGGTTGTGTTGAATTAATGAGTGGGCCTTATGGATCAGATTCATATTATGAGTGACATCACACGTTTTCTTTTGGTCAAACAGTTTCTGACTAAATGGTTGATGTTTGGTAAATAAACTCATTAGCAAAACAATAAAAAAAGAAAAACCCCACCTAAATTTAATTTCACACAACTTTTACTAGACATAAATTGAATTTTGTTTTGACCCAACTTTTGGTAGATTTATATCATGAAAACATCTGTCCAAAAGTCTTCGCTCCATTTTATTTTTTACTATAAAATAAAGTTTATAGTAAAAATATTTCAAATCTCGCTCTATTTTCTACTATATAATAAAGTAAAAATGAGTATTACTCTATACGCTTTTTTTGTTCATCAGTCTACCATTTGAGTATCTCAATTCTATTACAGATTTTTTCTATTTTGAAAAAAATAGAGTAAACTCAGTATTAAATAACACATGCTTAATTAAATGTAGCCAAGTGATACAGACGTATATATTTGTACAATCTCTCAACATGTTACGTAAGTGATAGAGATAGAGAGAGAGAGAGACAGAAGAGTCTCTCTTGCATTAAAGTGATCTTCGCACACTAAAGTCCACTAATCAGTGTCTTAACTGTATTTCAATTTAATGCTTATATCTATTTATAATCATATCTATCTCCCTCTTCAACTAACCCACTTAGCCAAAACAAAAATGTTTACAAAACCGATCCTTTTAGCTTCCCTTCTCCTCATCATCTTCGTCTCTGCAACTCACTCAGCTCGTCAGAAGAGCGGTAACAATGGCTTAGGATTCGCCGGTGTACCCGGATCCGGATATGCCGGGATACCAGGATTTGGAAACGGGTTTCCGGGTAACGGAGTCGGCGGTGGATACGGCGGAGGGTACGGTGGTCCGAGCGGCGGGTACGGGAAAGGAGGTGTGGTGAGGCCGACGGTGACTTGCAAAGAGAAAGGACCTTGTAACGGCAAGAAGCTGAGGTGTCCTGCCAAGTGTTTCAGTTCTTTTAGTCGCTCCGGGAAAGGATACGGCGGTGGAGGCGGAGGTGGTGGATGCACCATGGATTGTAAGAAGAAGTGTATCGCTTATTGTTAAAAAGCTAATACAAAATAACATTTCTATAATATATAGTCATTACAATGGTTATATATTTGCTATGTTATTGTAGTTGATGATCATGACGATCCTTTTGTCTTGATTTGATTGTAGTAGTTTTTATATGCATAATATATGGTTGTGAACTTTTGTGATTGAATAAGTGAGGAAACTTTACGGTTTTCTCAATTTGTGTGTTTATGTGCTGTGAGTTTTTCATTTTGTAACTTGATCTTTTTTATTATGATTTTGATTGGATGCAAGAGCATCATATAGCTTTTTCTAATACATGGAATTTATCTGACATCGTTTATTGTAGTTGTGAGTTATTTTTTTGGTTAAGACTTGATCATGATCCTTGTCTGAACAGAGACAGGGATCCTAACATCATGAACACCATCGGTCCATGTCAAGCTTCCAAAGAAGTAACCAGTGTTGACTTTATGACTCGTTTTAGCCTTCACCGTGAAAGAGAGCACCTTCTTATCTTCAGAGCTAAATACGAGTGTGGTCGGGTTGACGGTCAGAGTTATACCGAGAGGAGACTCAATCACAGCTTTGTAGACTGACTTGATGGGTCCAACATTGGTCACTGTTCTTGTGAGCGTGACTTCTTGGTCAAGATTTGGTATTGTGATTGAAGGCAAGTTCATATCAAGAATTGATGGCTTAGGGGTTTGGCAGTTAGTCTTTTTACCGAGCACACGAGATATTGAAGAGTCGTTGTAACCTTTGGAACACATGTAGTTGATGTAATCTTGGATCCCCATATCGTAGACAAGTCCAGGGTCTGCGGCTCTTTCAGGGTTTACAAGACCTCCTCCAAAGTCAAATGGATCTGCAAGCTTCTTGTTTGATCCTTCAGCAAAAATAGGTTCTCCAGATAGACTTGTCCTCCAGGCTTCAAAAAAGAGACCGGTTAGTCAGTTTTATTTGTGTAATAAAAGAAGAAATAGGTGAAGAAAGCAAGAACCTGTTGTGACCAAAGCTGATCTAAATGCGGAAGGAGACCAATCAGGGTGTAGAGACTTCAGGAGAGCTATGATTCCTGAAACAACAGGAGTCGCCATCGATGTCCCTGAATCGAGTCCAAATCCATCGTGTCCATCAGGATTAAGCGGACTTAATGCCGCCAGAATGCTCACACCAGGAGCTGCTATATCAGGCTACAGAGTAAAACGTGAGTAACAATCTTATCAAAAAGGTAACTTTTGTAGTAAACATAGATTAGAGAGACACAATAGCTTTATTTATAACCTTGAGAATGGCTGGTGATACCGAGTTAGGCCCTCTAGATGAGAATGCAGCAACCTTTGTTGTTGCTGGCAAACCGGTTAATGTCGTAGCCGCGCTGATTCTCACCGTGGGGGATCTATGATTCGACGTGGGGATCAAAGATGTATGTATAAAAATAATATATAACTTTAAAAACAGAGTTTATTTGCTTCAAAAAGAGGACCTGGTGGTACGTATGTATTGCAAAATGTCGGTTCCAAGCTCGTAATCAGTGTAAATGCAAGGAAATGCATCGCATCGATTAACAATGTCATCGGGATGTTGGGCACATATGACTCCTGCTACACCTTTCTTTCTAACATGATAGGTAGTATCGAAAACAAGAACTATTTTCCCCTTGACATCACCATTATCATCACTCTCTGAATCCCAGTAAGCTAAACCGGTTGAAATCTCCGGTCCAGTGAACAGAGACTCACCCTAATTAGACATCAAAAATAATCAAGACGTTAAAAAATGCCCAACATTGAGCTGTCTTTTGATTAATTTTAGTTTCTTGCATTAAAAGATATAACATACGAAGAGAGTTTGTTTATTGCCAAGTGTAATCTTTGTAGGAAAAGACCGGTCAAGAGTGGTTGCAGCGACGGTCAAGAGCCAAGGAGCAGCATTAGCAACAGTCTGAGAGGTAGGCCCTTCATTACTAGCCGCAGCCACAACCGGAATCCCTTTAGATACTGCATGAAAGGCCCCGACAAAATCTAGCTTATCCACCTCGGTATCCTCTGGAAGATCCCCGGAAATAGAAACAGACAAAACATCAACCCCATCGTGTATAGCATCATCAAAAGCCTTCCACATATCAGCAGTTGAGCAGCTTCCATCGGGTCCTGTTCCGTCTTTTTGCATTGTGCTCCAACACACCTTGTAAGAGGCTATGCGTGCCCGAGGAGCACCACCTCGGACCGTGCCTTAGAAGAATCGACACATCGGTTAGGAACTAAACTAACTAACTGACTAATGTCTTATATAAACAGTAGCTTCACTCTCAATCTAGCTTTTGTGGTGAATACTATTCAAAGAGTAATTTAGGATTTAGGGTTCCTCAGTTTCATTTTATAGAATGTTTTGGTTAAAAACAGAACAATTAAAAAACTTGCCTTTTTTAAAGAAAATATTATTAGTAATATATACTAAAGTGATCACTTAACTAATCATAAATAATGTAGTATAATATTATTGGTAAAAATTTTTTAATAATGATAAAATTGTTTTTTGTTAAAGGGTTTTCATTAATTTTAAAATGTAGCAAGCAAGCAACTTTTACATCTAAAGAGAAAAACAAAGATCAGTTGGACTGATAATGAGGGAGCACAAGAGACAGAGCTTTTGACGCAACAGTTAGAGAAGGCCCTATGGAGGCTTCCATATGCGCAGGAGAGGAGGACCTAGCATGTTACTGAGAGACACCATTGCTAGGCATTTGTCAGAGACGATTCTGATGATCTTTGAGTTACTACCGTAGCAGGGACCGTTAGACCAGCGTGGAACCTTGAGTTACGCCCTGCCACAAGCAATAGACGAAGCCTGCCATCCCCGAGCAGGCGTGGTTTTGAAAGAGTCATTAGATGCTGTTGGAAGCCAAAGCAGAGTAGCATTCCAAGAGAGAGGCGGTGCTTGTATATTGATCTTAGCAAACCTGGGACCAAGTTTCTGCTGAGTAAGAGCATTCAAAGAATAAGTGGTTCCTTGATTCATTTCCAGCACCGCAAAGAAGGCATGTGATCTCGTGTCATAGCCCCGTGAGGCTAGCCGATCTAGCGTAGGGTTCCTGTCTAAGATGAAAAGCCAAGTAGTGGTTGTATGGCGAGGGATGTAACCCTTGTGCCATAGCAAATGAGCCCATGGTTGCAGAGGTAAGTGAGGGCTAATGGTATCCCAAACAAGCTTTGATGTAAACGCCAAGCTTGCCTCCCACAGTCCAGATTGGGTGATCCGCACGCTTGAATGGCTGATAGTCGTGAGGAAAGATAGGAGCTGAAGCTGGTTCTGTGACCTAGCCGAGAGTGACCAAGAATTTTCATTCTTTACATCTGATACCAAAGCAAACAAAGGTATACCAAGCCGTGAAGGGCCATCAGGACCTAGAAAGGTATATAACGATCCAAATGGGGTCCAAGGATCCCACCAAAAGAAGGTTTCTTCGCCATTACCAATGACTATTCTCAAGAACTCCAAAGCCTTAGGACGTAATTTGAGTAATCGCCTGAACATCCAAGAATATGTATAATTCTTCTCATTGAGAGACCATAGAGGACTCTTATTGAGATACCTTTGTCTGATCCATGCAACCCAGATAGAGCCAGCTCTGAAAAAGAGCATCCAAATAAGCTTTAAAATAGAAGTCTCACTCCACGAGATTATGTCTCGAATACCCAAACCTCCTTCAGATTTAGGAACACAAACGTTCTTCCACGCCACTTTTGCACCCGTAGGGATCCCAATCGTACCATGCCATAGAAAAGAGGAACATAAAGAGTTTATAGCTTTCATCACCTTCTTAGGGAGGAAGAAGGCACTGGTCCAATAACCAATAATTCCGAGATGACGAAGTTAACATAGTTAATCTACCCGCCATAGAGAGTTCCGTGGTCCAGAGCCCATTTTCTTCTTAATCTGAAGCAAGAAGGTTCACAGTCTGCAAAAGAGAGTTTCTTTGTGCATAGAGGAGTACCAAGGTATCTAACAGGAGTGTGGACCGAGTCAGGCCAAACCGTGAAGATATCCTAAGAAGCTCAGCCGGATATCCCACATGAGAAGAGAGTCGCTTTGTTCAGGTTAACCGCGAGGCCCGACATCATTTCAAACGTTGATAACACCGCCATAACTCCCTCGAGTGAAGATTCTGAACCATCCGTAAAGATCAGTAGGTCGCTCATGGCAAAGGTGTGTAAGCTGTTGGTCGACACCTGTGATGAAAAGCCAAATGAACCTGCTATAGCAGCCTTATTCAGCATTAGTGACAGGATGTTCATCATCATCACAAAGAGAATGGGAGAAAGCGGATCTCCCTGTCGTAGACCTGTTCTCCCTTTGAAATACCCGGAAGTTACTCCATTTATACTTAGGGAAAAGGACGGAGAACAGATGCAGGTTCTGATCCAACCAATAAACTGAGGGGGTAGATCATAAGCTTGTAAAGTACTCAGAACAAAGTCCCAACGTACTGAGTCGAAAGCCTTGGCTATATCCACCTTGAGAGTCATCATAGGGACCGTTGATTCTCTGTGGTAGCCGTTGAGAACCTCAGACGCCAATAAGATGTTTTCAAGAATCAATCTGTCTTTGACAAAAGCTGTCTGGTTTGGGAGGATGATTGTTGGGAGGATTGATTTGAGACGATTGGCAAGAAGCTTTGTAATGAGCTTGTACTGAGTGTTCAAGCAAGCTATTGGCCGAAACTCCCGGATAGAGTTAGCACCAGGGCGCTTAGGGAGCAGAATAAGCGAGGTAGAGTTTATTGAGGTAGGCATGAAACTGGACCTGAAAAAATCAAGTGTAGAGGCCGTGAATTCTTCACCGATAACCGGCCAGCTAGCTTTGAAGAATTCAACCGAAACCCATCGGGACCGGAGTTTTATTTCTTGGCATCTTCGCAGACATACTAGGATCATTTCGCAAAAAGGCTGTTGAAGGGCTGTGATGTCCTGCAGGAGCATTTAGAAATAATAAGATCATCCAAAACTCCGAAGATGGGGCGAAGGACCCGCTGCGACAGTGCATAAAATGCTCGAAATAATCCACTGCAATGAGATGAACTTCTTCAAGAGAGGTTGAAGGTGAGCCATCATCTCAATAAGTTGCTTGACTGCATTTCCAGCTAAGCACAATCATCACATTATGGTAAAAGGGTATTTAAATCACCTTCCCTAGCCATTTGATGCAGACCTCTGCCTGAAGAAACTCTCTTCCGCAAGGCGGAGAAACAACCAACACTCTTTAGCCACTGCTTCCGCTTGGAAGTTAGCTGAGGTAGGATGATCAAGGGCAGTAAGCTGAGCAGAAATGAGGGTTTCTTCAGCCAAGCGCACTCGCTTTTCGATATCACTATAGTTGTCCTTCAGCAGAGTTTTCATCGGCCTTTAAGGTTTTAAGCTTAAAGGAAAAATCCCAAGAGTGGAAGTAAAGGGACCAGCAGCTAACCAAGAATCCTTGACTGTATCCAAGAACCGGGTTCTTTATTAACAGGTTAAAGAACCTAAACGGTCGAGTGCCAAAGGAAGGAGGAGGAGTAGTTGACCGGATGAAACAAGGACAGTGATCGGAGAACTCCGGAGCAGCAAACTCACAGTGACTGGAAGGGTATAAGAGAATCCAGGCCCCATTAACAAGGCACCTGTCCAACTTTTTACCTATAGGTTCTGACGGCCTCTTGTTTGTCCATGTAAACTTTGGACCTGTGGAAGGAAGATCAAATAGTCCCACGCCTCGAGACATTCGCCAAAAGTCGCATTCCACGAGTTGTTCTAGTGATACCGGGTTGGAGGTTTCATCGGGTGAAGAATCTCATTAAAATCGCCTCCGACGATCCAAGGCTTAGAAGAAAGACCAAAAGCCGCACTTGTATCTCTGAGAGAAATCCAAAGCTCCTTACGCTCATTATCCTCATTAGAAGCATAAATGGCTGTATAATAAATAGTGTTGCCGCCATCCAACCGACCTCACAAGTTAAGGATTGTAGATCCGCAAAAAGAAGTCTAACTGAAACCTGAGCTCGATAAATGAACCAGATCTTTCCGAGAGATGAATGATGATAATTATCCAAAAGAGACCACTGAGGTCCAATAGCGGATAAAATAAGTTGCTTGCTTGCTACATTAACATGCGTTTCCAGAAGCGCCCCAAAAAGGATTGACCTATTATCAAGCCAAGAAGATAGTGGGCTGTGCTTAGTATTATCGATGAGACCGCGCACGTTCCAAAAAAATGTATTCGACATGGAATTAGTTGGGTGTGTGATCCTTCTTCCATTCTATAGGAAGAATACCACTTTTAACTGGAGAAACCTGAGTAGAGAACTTCCGTTTCTTCTTCACTCTATCAACAGAAGAAGTAGGAGAAGAACTGAAAGAGACCAGAGCCGTGTGCCCCTTATTAACGCTGAGAATCAGCGAGGAGGGAGGAGTATGCGATGAAGACTGTGGATTATCTTGCGCTTTGGCAGGAGAAGGAACAATGGCTAAAGTAGGAGAGTCCAGAGACATAGGATCACTGGGAGGATCTTGCTCAATCTGAGAAGACTGCTGAGATAAAGAATTTTCAGGAGTAGAAGTCTGGATATCTTCATTCCCATTGAGACCTTTCTCCATGTCACTTGAGAGGGGCTTAGACGAAGAAGAAGGACCATGATCAGAGGTGTTGGGGTCAGCAACTAAGTGATTCTTTTTGGTCTTTTTCTTCTTGACTTTACGGTGACTAGTAGCTGTTTGCCAGACTTGCGGAGGGTCCTGATCTGTGGCAACGCCTTTCCCTTTGAGATCAACTTTCTCCTTGGCTACGGCGACTGGACAAAGAGCTGCCTTGTGACCAATTTCATTGCAGATAGAGCACAGGGGAGGTAACCAAGGGTAAGTGATTGAGAGAATGAGAAGTTTACCATCCTCACATTCCACCTCTATTTCAGCTGGAAGCGGTTTGGTCATATCAACAATCACCTTTACATCTGCCGATGATATGCTGGTGAAGGGCTTAGCGTCGACAACACGACCAATAGGAGAACAGATAGAGCTCAAGCCCTCATGGGTAATGAGATCAAAGGGAATCCCCTGAATATTCGCCCAAACTGGAGCTTTATCTAGAGCTGGAGGGTTGATGCTAAACTCAGCTTTCCATTCAGTAACAAAGAACGGTGAGTCACCTACGCGCCAAAGCTCATGCTGCAGGATGCGTCTCCGCAGGGATGGCGAGGGGATGTAGAAGATGTATGCATTCTTAGCCAAGTGGTGAATGGTTACTCTTCTATCTTTACCCCAAAGGTAGTTTAAAACTCCCCATATTTTGCCATAAGTAGGAGCCTTTCCATAGAAGATTCCAACAATGTAATCACTATGAAGCTTGGCACCCCTTTCGAAGACACCGTTTGAAATCTTAACTCTCGGTCGGCCTTCCGGAGATGTAGAGACCGGAGCAGTAGGAGTGGGGAACTTCGAAGCCGAGTTTAGATTGCTAGCCCAGTTATAGGAACTCTTTGGCGGCTTGAAGGTCGCTTTAGCAGAAGGCTGGGCGTCCAAGCTTGGAGAACCAGAGTCCTGCAATCCGGCGCTAGTTGTCGCAGGAGGCAACGTATTAGAGACCGGAGCAGTATTGAATGAAGGACGAGAGAATTCCAGCCCTGAAGAAGGACCGACGGGAGTTAGAGCAGAGCGAGACGCTGAGGTTTGAGAGATCCCAGGCAATAGAGATCCGAAGACCAGAGACCCCGACTGGGGAGGAAGAAGACCACTAGAAGTCGCCACGGAGGCCGAGAAATTCTTCATCGAAGGTGAAGGACCAGAGGCAGCAACTTCAGGGAACAATGCCATTGAGGCAGAGATAGAGTTCAGAAGAGGAGACACAGGAGCATCGGGTCCGAGATTGACCGGATCTGGAAGCAGGAGAGGAATAGGAGGGGGATCCGGTGGGATACCCTCCGCCATCGAGAAGATGACTTACGGTGAATAGGGTTTGGTTGTCGCAGGAATGATAAAATTGTTTAAAGTATCAAAATCTTATATTTTGGAACAGTCTTCTATAAACATCTTACAATATAAAAGGAAGAGAGAGGGGATCCGGTGGGATACCCTCCGCCATCGAAGATGACTTACGGTGAATAGGGTTTGGTTGTCGCAGGAATGATAAAATTGTTTAAAGTATCAAAATCTTATATTTTGGAACAGTCTTCTATAAACATCTTACAATATAAAAGGAAGAGAGAGGGAGTATATCAGTACCTCGGGCTAGACCATAGACGCTCACGTTGGGAACCAATGAGCCACCTGCTATTGTGGCTGTATGCGTGCCGTGACCGAGTGCATCCCTGTTGGATTTGAATTCTCTGTACTGTTGTTGTTTTGAATGTTCCTCCCATCTCGGCTAGTAGGCCGTTTACGTAGTACTTAGCACCTATCAGCTTTTTGTTGCAATGAATTGTGGCGTTAAACTGTTCTCCTGGTTCGCATTTTCCTCTCCAACGCTTAGGTATTGGTCCAAGTCCTTGATCGTCGAAAACCTTTGACTCTGGCCATATTCCTTTATATAGACATACATGATGTGAGACAAGGATATATATAGAGAGAAAGAGAGAGCTAACTAAAGAGAGTATAGAGAGACCAGTATCTATGACGCCGATGATAGCTTCACTGCCCATGTTGGTGTCATGAAGAAGACCTTTTACAGATGATGATGAAGAAGAAAAAGGAGTTGATATTTGGGAGAGGCCAAGGAGATCCCAAGTTCTTGTGGTTTGCAGTTTCAGAATCCGGTTTTGTATAACATGGACTACTTCAGGATGGTCTGTGTAAGATTCCGGTTAAAAAACTAAAGATCTTTGATATGAAGTTTCTTTAGTTTGATTTTGATTTTTGTTTGGTACCTGATATTTTGTTTGCTTGGGAAGAAGTAAGAAGGGCTGCGAAACCGGAAAATCCATGTTGATAGCTGTAGATCATCGATTTATGTGCGTCTTCTTTGCTATATGTAACATGAAGATATATATAAGGTAGAGAAGAACTCATGATAGGCATAAGAAGTATTACAAAAAGGAGTAGGGCTTTAGTATCGTGAAGAAACAGAACATAGGCGAGAGGATTTCTTTGGTGGCAAGAAACTAATGTAATATAAACATCAGCAACTTTGATGTCACAGTCACTATGCATTCCAAAAAAAATCTCACTAGAGATTTGGCTTTTTGAAGATGATTAAGTACCTATCAAGAAGTGATTCAAGCATTTGATGATGAGAGGCTGTAACAACTTCGGGATCATCATTTTCTCTTTCCCCAAGATAAACTATATAAACCTATTGAATCATTGAAAAAATAAAAATCAATAATACTTAGAAAATGCGGAAAGGTCTTTTTTTTGGCGTTACATGCCTTGGTGTTGTTGTCTACGGCTCTTGCAGGTGTAAGAAAACTCAGCTCCGTGTTAAAAAACTGAACCAAAGGAAATGCCAATAAAAGCACAAGTTTGTAACTTGGTAAAGAGTTCTCCATTTTCGTAAGTGAGAAATGTGTGTGTGTGTGGAACAAAACCTATGCGGTTATTATATATGTAAATGATTCATTCGTCTTTCAATTCACAGTTCATGACCCACTTCACCACTTTTAGACGTGGAGTTTTGGGTTAGACTTCGGTTTGGATATGTGTTTATATCGGTTAAGAGGAATGTCATACTCAAAGGACGAAAACAAGGCCACTTTGATTAGATTTTGTTTTGGTTTAAGTGTGATGATTGTACCTATCAAGAGGAGACACAGGAGCATCGGGTCGAGATTGACGGATCTGGAAGCAGGAGAGGAATAGGAGGGGATCGGTGGGATACCCTCCGCCATCGAGAAGATGACTTACGGTGAATAGGGTTTGGTTGTCGCAGGAATGATAAAATTGTTTAAAGTATCAAAATCTTATATTTTGGAACAGTCTTCTATAAACATCTTACAATATAAAAGGAAGAGAGGAGTATATCAGTACCTCGGGCTAGACCATAGACGCTCACGTTGGGAACCAATGAGCCACCTGCTATTGTGGCTGTATGCGTGCCGTGACCGAGTGCATCCCTGTTGGATTTGAATTCTCTGTACTGTTGTTGTTTTGAATGTTCCTCCCATCTCGGCTAGTAGGCCGTTTACGTAGTACTTAGCACCTATCAGCTTTTTGTTGCAATGAATTGTGGCGTTAAACTGTTCTCCTGGTTCGCATTTTCCTCTCCAACGCTTAGGTATTGGTCCAAGTCCTTGATCGTCGAAAACCTTTGACTCTGGCCATATTCCTTTATATAGACATACATGATGTGAGACAAGGATATATATAGAGAGAAAGAGAGAGCTAACTAAAGAGAGTATAGAGACCAGTATCTATGACGCCGATGATAGCTTCACTGCCCATGTTGGTGTCATGAAGAAGACCTTTTACAGATGATGATGAAGAAGAAAAAGGAGTTGATATTTGGGAGAGGCCAAGGAGATCCCAAGTTCTTGTGGTTTGCAGTTTCAGAATCCGGTTTTGTATAACATGGACTACTTCAGGATGGTCTGTGTAAGATTCCGGTTAAAAAAAAAACTAAAGATCTTTGATATGAAGTTTCTTTAGTTTGATTTTGATTTTTGTTTGGTACCTGATATTTTGTTTGCTTGGGAAGAAGTAAGAAGGGCTGCGAAACCGGAAAATCCATGTTGATAGCTGTAGATCATCGATTTATGTGCGTCTTCTTTGCTATATGTAACATGAAGATATATATAAGGTAGAGAAGAACTCATGATAGGCATAAGAAGTATTACAAAAAGGAGTAGGGCTTTAGTATCGTGAAGAAACAGAACATAGGCGAGAGGATTTCTTTGGTGGCAAGAAACTAATGTAATATAAACATCAGCAACTTTGATGTCACAGTCACTATGCATTCCAAAAAAAATCTCACTAGAGATTTGGCTTTTTGAAGATGATTAAGTACCTATCAAGAAGTGATTCAAGCATTTGATGATGAGAGGCTGTAACAACTTCGGGATCATCATTTTCTCTTTCCCCAAGATAAACTATATAAACCTATTGAATCATTGAAAAAATAAAAATCAATAATACTTAGAAAATGCGGAAAGGTCTTTTTTTTGGCGTTACATGCCTTGGTGTTGTTGTCTACGGCTCTTGCAGGTGTAAGAAAACTCAGCTCCGTGTTAAAAAACTGAACCAAAGGAAATGCCAATAAAAGCACAAGTTTGTAACTTGGTAAAGAGTTCTCCATTTTCGTAAGTGAGAAATGTGTGTGTGTGTGTGTGTGTGGAACAAAACCTATGCGGTTATTATATATGTAAATGATTCATTCGTCTTTCAATTCACAGTTCATGACCCACTTCACCACTTTTAGACGTGGAGTTTTGGGTTAGACTTCGGTTTGGATATGTGTTTATATCGGTTAAGAGGAATGTCATACTCAAAGGACGAAAACAAGGCCACTTTGATTAGATTTTGTTTTGGTTTAGGTGTGATTGTACCATTAATTAGTCTTATATAATTGCATTCATTATTTATGTTGGTTTAAGAAAATACTTGCCAAACTAAAACCAGACCTCATTCCGGTACGTTTTATTTCAATCAATATCGGTTAGTGATCACCCTTACTCGACACAAGAGTCACGATTAGAAGGGGAAATAGGATTCCAACTCCAGAAATGTAAGAAGAATAAATAAATCAAAAATTGGTTTATTGAGTCAACCCGTGTAGGGTCATTTCGAGTCAAACCGGTTTTATCTTTTTTATGCGACTAAACCCCACCAAAATGTTTTGCTTTCCTTAAAGGCTAATCCTTTCTTGAAATTGTTTTGCAGAAATATATGATTTGTTTACCTAAATATTATCAGTTTGGCCTATAAGAGGATATCAATCATATCTGATTAATCTAATTAGTAAGTTAAGCCATGGTTTGTTTACGACCATGACTGACGGAATTTGGTATAGAGATGATTAATATCTTGGGAGAAATCCAAACTGAAAGATAGAATAATTGAAAAGAAAACAATTTTAATCTTTGCATTTATGGGTATACACAAAAAACATTGAATGTGTATAACAACATGAAATTATATGGAAAAAAAACATGAAACTATGCTAATATATTTTTCTTGTAAATTTCGTCCCAGTTATCTATCTATTCTTATATATATATATATATTTCTAAGAATTGACATTAAATTTAGGGCCGGTCCTGAAATCTTAGGGTTTGTAGACAAGTTAGTAAAAGATTCAAAAATTTAGGGGATAAAATTTTTTTTTCCACAGATTTGGAGATTTATTTCTATGTAAAATTTTCCAAAAATTTTGGAGGCTTGAAATAAAATGTTTCAACAGGCTTGGTCCAGGACCGGCCCTGACTAAACTAGTATACACAGATAAATTTATGTGTTACATTCGTATGTAAATTTATGTGTTACATTCGGATGTATACTTTTCATTTTAGTTTTTTTGTACAGCATGTTAACGTTTCTTATAGTCACGTGTGTATATTATAGTCTTGAATTGAATGTGTTTTTCATACTTGGTAGATAAATGGTGACTAGGGGTGGACACGGATCGGATAGTACCATATTTTTGGTATTTGCGATTTGCTTCGAATTTTACGGATATCTGATTTTCCGATTTGCTTTGCTTCGGAGAAATACGGATATTCGGTTTTTCGGATATTCAAGATTTTTTTAGATATTTGCGAATATATACGGATATTTACGGATATCTCATACACCATGTTTAATACAAATAAATCTAAAAAAAAGTATTTTTTTTTTGTTTTTAGAAAACATTTATACATAATACTATACCAAAAGTGAAAATTAATGGAACTATATGTTCCATATTTTTTTTATAATGAAATAATTTTTTTGATAAAACACATAATTTTAGAAATTTGTAGTTTTTAGAAATATTTTATATTCTTTCCTTAATTTAATACATTTTCTATTTTTTATAAATAACACAAATATATGTTAAAATAAAAATTTGTACATATTTAATTGTAGATATACATTTATTTGTATAAAAACCAGAGCAGATCGGATATTCGACTTTAAAATTTTTAGTATTTGTGATTTGCTTCGTTTCTAACGGATATTGAATTTTAATATTTGCTTTAATTCAAAGACTTACGGATATTCGGATTTTTCGGATCGAATCGAAACGAATAACGGATCGAATCAAATTTAACGGATAAAATACTAACCCCTAATGGTGACCACCAATGGTTGAATAATTCTTCGATAGTGGAATCTTCAAAGGTGGTACGACTGAATTTATTGACTCGCTTTTATGCACGTGCGAAAAACATAGATTATTGTGTGTTTTATTCTTTCTTTTTCTGCCAAATGATTATTGTGTTTTTCTTCTTCTTAGAAAGGCATGATAAACTGATAATGGTTAAATACTAGCAATCTAGCATGCATCGTTGATAATCCCTTACAAAGCACCGATTGACCTCACCCACTTGTCTCTGCTCTTCATAATATATATCCTCAAATAAACGTCTGTGCTCATGTTACTACGTGTTTTCATATTGTTGTTGTAGTATTGTTCTTACCTGAGTGTTGAAGAATTTTTGAAGAACACCTTTTCACCTATTTTGTCTTCCTGAAGATTTTTTTGACCGTGTTATTGTTGTAGGGTATTGCGCATGCATGATATTGATCATACTAACGACAGGATAACTAATTTGTTCTAAAGAAAAGACTATCAGATTACGAATGTTTTACAATAAATATATAATACTCCCTCTGTTTAAAGATGTATGTTCTAAGAATTTTTTTTGTTTTTAAAAAATGTATTTTTCATATTTTCAATGCAATTTTTGTAAACTAATTATGAAAAATTGTGAATCTCAAAAATATTAATTGCATTTCTTGAAATTTTATTGGTTTAGAAATATAGAAAATATAAAATAACAAAAAACTATGCATTAGTAACTAAATTTTAATATGTTTTATTAAAAAATGTGAAAATCTCAAAACATGTATTATTTTGAAAAAGAGGGAGTATATAAATAGATTGATAATCGTAACGTCAATATGCAAGATGCAATTTCCAATGAGAAAAAAGAAATGCGCGTGTGCCTTTACTTTTACGTTAACCATTATATTTGGCTCGAAGGTTAGTATAAACCTCCGCATGAAAAGAATACCCTTAGTCAAAAAAAAAAAAAAAACTCCGCATGAAAAGTTCGGTCAACAAAAACGAAAGTATGACAAATATTAATCATTATAACAGCGAAACCCACTTAGCATACAACTTCGAAGGCCGTCACTAATCACACGAGTGGAGATTGTATTTGAGGTAAAGTTTCTCTCATTTTCAACCCGAAATACTTTTTGACCAATATTTCTGATACTTATTTTAGTTTCAGATTACTATTTTTTTACTAGCAAAATCCATCCGTGCAACTAAGAATGAAACGAATCAAGAGCTCTTTGTCTAATGGTAATGGAACTCCAGCTGGAGTGCTCACCCTAGGTTCGAGTCGCCTTGGCCACCTTCCCGCCTATAACCATGCGTGTCCGAATAGAAAGCCTCGTTGAAATTAGTCTGGACTTACTGTCTGGGATTCCCCACGGTCATCAAATAAATAAAAAACTAAGAGTGAAGCGACGTTTGTTTTTGTCTGTGTGTTTCTAACATTCTATTTGAAATTTTAACATTTCCACAACTTTATTTCTATCTCTAAAATAATTTTAGATTTAGGATAAGTTTTTCCTAGGTTGGGTATATTTCATAAATCTTATATATATATATATATTGTTTCTCCCATTTATATAAACTATATATCAATGAGAAGAAAAAATGAGAGCTGCTGAAAAAAAGAGAAGACAAACTGCTCATGCATGCGTGGTGGTAGCTAGGGGTGGACACGGATCTAATATTACCGTATTTTCAGTATTTGTGATTTGCTTCGGACTTCACGGATATCTGATTTTCCGATTTGCTTTACTTCGGAAAAATACGGATATTCGATTTTACGGATATCCAGAAAATTTATGGATATTTATGAATATTCACAAATATTTACGGATACCTTTTTCACTATGTTTAATACAAGTAAATCTGAAAATATTGTACAAATTTGTTCTTATAAAAGATAAAGTAAACCATTAATGAAACTGTTTATTTATAAATTCGTAAAAATTCATTAAAAATTCTTATAAATTAAATGTTTAAGAAGAATTATAGTTTTTTATAAAGATCTTATAATTCTTTTCTTCATATTTATTTTTATAAGTAATTTTATAAATAAAATTATATAAGATTATACATTAAAAACTCTATTTAACTATAGATATATAACTATTTATATAAAAGTCGGAGCGGATCAGATATTCATTTCTAATTTTTTAGTATTTGTGATTTGCTTCGTTTTTAACGGATAATGATTTTTAATATTTGTTTTGCTTCGAAAATTTACGGATATCCGGATTTTTCGGGTCGAATCGAAACAATTAACAAATTGAATCAAATTTAACTAATAAAATGCCTACAGCTTTAGTGGTAGCCTCGTAGGGCAGTGAGTACCATTAGTTGGCTGTAAAGTATAACCTTCCATGTGTCGTCTTTTGGTTGCTCTTAGGAATGAGTGTCAAATTATTTCTTTTTTTATTGGAGGGTAATTAGAAAAAGCAAGAAAACATGTAAAATTTATTATTTCCTTCATCAAAAATACACGAAAATATTCAATATATATGCTAAATATGCAGGAAAATGAACTTGGAGTTCTCATGTCAAACTTTAAGCCATGTTAACAAGTAGTAACACTAGTGCTATAGCTAACATATGCATGGTTAAGAAAAAAAAAAAAACATATGCATGGTTGTAACGAATAGATTATGAAACTTCACGGTTTTTTCTTTATCTGTGTTTGTTGTATGAGAGATTCTAAATTTTTGGTGATTTCATATTTCTAATTAATAAAGATAACTGTTTGGACACATTTCGAATTAAAATTTGCAACAAACTACATAAGAACAAACACCATGTGCATCATACGCATGTTTGTAATACATTGAATAGATCGAAATCCCTTATTGTTCACATAATTTTTTAGTTTCTTTGCTAAGCCTTGATCTTTGTCTGAACAGAGACAGGGATTTTAACATCATGAAAACCATCAGTCCATGTCAAGCTTCCAAAGAAGTAACCAGTGTTGACTTTATGACTCGTTTTAGCCTTCACCTGGAAAGTGAGCACTCTCTTAGCTGCAGAGCTAAACACGAGTGTGTTCGGGTGGACGGTGAGAGTTATGCCGAGAGGAGACTCAATCACAGCTTTGTAGACTGACTTGATGGGTCCAACATTGGTTACACTTCTTGTGAGTGTGACTTCTTTCTCAAGATTTGGAATTGTGATTGAAGGTAAGTTGATATCAAGAATTGATGGCTTAGGGGTTTGGCAGCTAGTCTTTTTACCGACCATTCCAGAAACTGAGGAATCGTTGTAACCAGCAGAACACATATAGTCGATGTAATCTTGAATCCCCATGTCGTAGACAAGTCCTGGTCTTGAAGCTCTTTCAGGGTTTACAAGACCTCCTCCATAGTCAAATGGATCTGCAAGCTTCTTGTTTGATCCTTCAGCAAAAATGGGCTCACCAGATGGACTTGTCCTCCAGGCTTCCAAAGAAAGACCGGTTAGTGAGTTTTGTTTGTGTAGTTAAAGAAGAATACATAGGTGAAGAGGCAAGAACCTGTTGTGACCAAAGCTGATCTAACTGCAGCAGGAGACCAGTTAGGGTGTAGAGACTTAAGGAGAGCTATGATTCCAGAAACAACAGGAGTCGACATGGATGTCCCTGTATCTAGTCCAAATCCATCATGTTCTTTTGAATCAAACGGACTTAATGCCGCGAGTATGCTCACACCAGGAGCTGCTATATCAGGCTACAGAGTAAATTGTGATCAATAATCTAGTTTCAGTTTTTGAAGTAAACATAGAATAGAGACACAATGTCTTTATTTGTAACCTTGAGAATGGCTGGTGAAACAGAGTTAGGCCCTCTACATGAGAATGCAGCAACCTTCGTAGTTGCAGGTAGACCTGTTAATGTCGTAGCCGAGTTTATTCTCACCGTAGGAGATCTGTGGTTAGACTTTGGATCAATGATATTTGTAGATCAAAAAAACAAAAAAAAAGAGATGTGACATTACAAACAGAGTTTATTTGCTGTAAGATAGAGGACCTGGTGGTACGTATGTATTGTAAAATGTCGGTTCCAAGCTCGTAATCTGCAAAAATGCACGCAAAAGAATGGCACCGTTGAAGAAGATCGTCAGGCTTTTGGGCTAAGATGACTCCTGCTACACCTTTCCCTGTAATTGGAGTGGTACTATCGAAAACAAGAACTGTTTTCCCCTTCACATCAACATTATCATCACTGTTCGAGTCCAGGAATGCTAAACCGGTTGAAATATCCGGTCCAGTGTACAGAGATTCAGCCTAGTTAGACAACAACATCAAAGACAACAAATTAAAATAGCTCCAAAACTTCAAACTATTTTTGTTAGGTTTTTGGTAATAAAATGTATTAAAACGTACCAAGAAGGTTTGATTATTCCCAAGAGTGATCTTGGTAGGAAAAGACCGGTCAAGAGTAGTGGCAGCAACGGTCAAAAACCAAGGAGCAACATTGTCAACAGTCTGAGCTGCAGGGCCTTCGTTACCTGCCGCAGCAACAACCGGAATCCCTTTTGACACGGCGTGAAAAGCAGCTATATTGTCGAGCTTATCAACCTCGGAATCCTCTGGAATACTACCGCCTATAGAAACAGACAAAACATCAACACCGTCATGTATAGCATCATCAAAAGCCTTCCACATATCAGCACTTGTGCAACTTCCAGTACTCTCTCCTCCGTCGTCTCCCGCTATGTTCCAACACACCTTGTATGAGGCTATTCGTGCCTTTGGAGCACCACCTCGGACCGTACCTGACAAGGGAACAAAGATATAAAACCGGTAACTTTCACACTTAAAGCTAAGTTATCTGGTGAATACCATTACAATGTTTTTGTAGGCTTAGTTTGAGATCAACTGCTATTATCAGCAGGGGCAGAGGCAAGAAGGTACTAGTAGGGTCACATGACCCCTATAAATTTGGTGAATTTTGTTTTATAAAAAATATATTTTTAAACATAATATTTAGTAAAAATCAGGTAAGCCCACTGGTCTATGTTCAGAATTTTATATGCCCCCATTAATCTATATAGTAATTTTAATATTAAACTTATATGTTGTGATTCTAATTAAAAAATTTCTAGATCTGTCATTGCTTATCAGTAAGCAGTACCTTGGGCTAGACCGTAGTAGCTTGCATTTGGGACGAATGAGCCGCCGGCTATTGTGGCTGTATGTGTGCCGTGACCGTTTGCATCTCTGCTGGACTGGAAATCGTGGACTATCGTTCGGTTGAATTCTCCTCCAATCCCGGCCAGTAGGCCTTTTAGGTAGTACTTAGCTCCTATGAGCTTGTTGTTGCAATGAGTTGTGGCGTTAAAATTTTCTCCTGATACACATTTTCCTTTCCAACGCTTAGGTATTGGTCCAAGGCCTTGGTCACTGACTACCTTTGACTCTGGCCATATTCCTTTATACATACATACATACATGATTTGAGACAAGGGAGAGATGGAGAGGAAGTTTGAGAGTGAGATAGAAAGAGACCAGTATCCAAGACGCCGATGATAGCTTCACTGCCCATGTTGGTGTCATGGAGAAGACCTTTGACGGATGAAGAAGAAAAGGAAGTTGAAACTGGAGAGAGGCCAAGGTGATCCCAAGTTCTTGTGGTTTTCAGTTTCAGAATCCGGTTTGGTATAACATGGATTACTTCTCGATGGTCTGTGAAAGTTTCCGGTTTAAAAACCAAAGTCGTGTAACGCTAAAATTAATTAGACATGTAGTGTGTGGTGGGTTTTGTTGAGTACCTGAGATTTTCTTTGCTTGTGAAGATGTTAGAAGTGCTGCGAAACCGGAGAATCCATGTTGATAGCTGTAGATCATTGAGTTATGTGCGTCTTCTTTGCTGTATATAACATGAGAGACATGAGCATGACGAAACATAGCATGACGAAAGGAGTTTCGGGGGCAAGAAAAATACGAATGTCGGAATATTTTTTTACCTAATATAGTCACTGTACATTAAGTATAACCATGTTCAGTAATATCAGTATTAGTCTGTAGTGATTTAGCCTTTTCTTGAAGATGATTAAAGTAAGTACCTCTCAAGAAGTGATTCAAGCATTTGATGATGAGAAGCTGTGACGCGTTCGGGATCATCGTGTTCTCTTTGGCCAAGATAAACTATATAAACCTATTAAATCCGTGGAAAACAACACTAGAAAATATTAGCAGTTAGTGATAGTATTTAAGAGGTTTTGGGGAAAAAATAGAGAGGTCATTTTGAGTTACATGCCTTGCTGTTGTTGTCTAGGGTTCTTGCAGATGCAGGAAGACTCAGTTTCGTGGTAAGAAACAGAACTAAAGAAAATGGCAATAGAAGCACAAGTTTGTAACTTGGTACAGAGATCTCCATTTTCTTAAGTGAGAAGTGTGTGTGTGTGGAACAGAAACCTCTGTGGTTATGATATATATAGAATAATATTTCACTCGTGTTTCACGACTTGAACACAATTTGGATTTGGTTTAGTTTGAATGTCTATATGAAGATATACAAATATATCCGTGTATATGATGCCAGGGACTAAACTAATTTGTTCGTTCAACTGCTCATATTCCTTTTCTTCTAAATCAGAATAATGTTTTTGGATTTGTAAGTTGAATATGTGTCACATAAGAAATGTTATTGGTTAAGCATATATATAAGTATAAAACTAAACTAATTAATCAATTTATATATGTTTAATTTATTAAAATATCTTTCAAATTTCTATAAATAATCATAGTTTTGCATTATATAATTGTGAGTCGCATACGCCAAGTAATCTAATAAAAATAATTTTTATTTTTTGACACAAAATATAAATTTAACAAAAAATCTGTAAATTAATAAAATATTATATTAATTTATAGAGTTTTACTGTACATGTTGAATGTGTTCTCCAAACATCATAGATAAAATGGTGACCACAAGTAGTTGAATATCTTGAAATAATTGGATTCTCAAAAGATGTACGATGAAACATGTGACCTTTTTCATCGTGTTGCAAAAGATAAATATATATTTTTATTCTTAGAACACATCGTAGGGATATTTCATCATGACGTCAGTAATTAAAATTAGAATTCTTCGAAGTGAATTAATAGAGCCCTAGTGCTACTCCGCAATAGATTCAACCATTCGTGAACGGACCCTACTAATAAGAGATATGAATCGATATACACATATATACTCATAAATCATAATCATTAATTCATTTTGTGTTAGAAAATTATGGTTGTTCACATAGTTTTCTACTTTTCTTGCATTGAAGAGTTTAACAAAACCTTAAATTTCGTCACACATATACACAATACACATAGACAAAACAATTGTATTCTTGTGTCACTTTATAAATATACACTATAAAACTAACTATATCATACTTTCTGTGAAGAGAAGGTGCAAACGGGGCATCCGACTTGGTTGTTTGAGATTTTTCGTGAATGAAAGTCTGTCACCTCTAGGAGATTTGGGACTCTGAGCGTAGAGGTGTTCTGAGAAGTTTTTTATTAGACACAAAGTATACTACATCGATAGTTGGAAGGGATTCTAAATAATATATTAGATAGATGTGTCACTTCTCTTATTACCAATTGGTTTTAGGTTAGAAGCCTATCTAGCTTAACATGTTATCAGAGTCCGATCCACGCAATCCAATCCAATCCTTATCGATCCAGCCCAAAATTGGCCCATCGATTCTTGTCCAAATATTTCGAGATTGACACTCGGAGAGCCATTATCACGAGGGGGCGTATTAGACACAAAATGTCTCACATCGATAATTGGAAGAGATCCTAAATAATATATAAGATAAATGGACTACTATTCTTACCACCAATTAGTTTTAGGTTGGAAATCTATATAACTTAACATTTCTCTGTTTTTGCAATGTTGGTTGTTGGTATTTGTGTTTGGTGTTTTGTAACAGGGGTCTGGCCTGTTTTGTTTTGAGTTAGAACGTTGGTCTGTAGTTTCCTTCGGTTTGGTAGTTAATTCTTGACGAAAAATGCCCCTAAATTCTTAGACGAAAATTATATATATATATATATCATAACAAAAATAAGAAATATCTGATTTGAAAAGGATCATAAATTAAAGCCCCTAAATTAAATAATAATATATATATTTATAAATTCATTAGATACATTTTTTTTGCCGAAAACACGAATAAAGTTTTCACATACATTACTGCCCACATTATCTTTAAATAAACTCAACATGGAAAAAGCTCGGAAAAAGACAGACATGAATTATTGTAACAGCGAAACCCAATTAGCGTAAAATCTCGAAGGCCTTCACACACAATGAGGGTTTGATGTGTGGTAAAGCTAAATCTGTCCTATTTCAACTTTAAACTCTTAATTACAACATGTTGGATTTTAGATGATGTTATGAAAATGGTGAGATTTTTTTTTTTTTTTGGTCAATGAAAATGGTGAGATTACTTGCCACTTTCTGAACTGGAACTGGTACAAATGAGTTGTTCCATTGCAAGATGATTTATCAGTGAGAGAACTAAGAAGAAGAATAAAGAAAACATATGTTGGGATATGGCTGAAGTCATGATGATGCTCGTGCATACTGGTAGGGCAATAAGTACTGTTAAGTGGCTGTCGTATCATTCCATGTGTCGAAGTTTCATTTCTCCGCCGGAATGAGGTGTCGCCAAATTATTGGAAGCTTAACAGAAAAACAAATTTCTGTTTACTATTATCACCCGCAAATATTACAATTTTTTATACATTGAAAATCTGAAATCGTACAAAAAACAAAGAAAAGTGTTGCAGCACACAATTTATAATTGAAGTTGTAGAATATAAATCTTATCAAAAACAAAGTATGGTCAACGATCTCAACAACAACGATGTTGCTTGTTCAGAGATTTTTAGTTAGGCAAGTTTTGTCAGGCTTTGGCTTCGTATTTGTTCAAAACAAGTTTTTTTTTTTTACTTCGAGATAACACAAGAGCATCTAGAATCCATAGCATTTAGGGTTTTCTAAACACAAGATTTCCTACCATAATCTCCCTCTCAGTGTGTTAAGTAAAGCCAACACAGTCTCGGGACATGTCCAGAATCTAGATTTACAGATAAATAGGAAGAAGCTTTCCTCAAAACTTGAAATCCTTCTTTTTCTTCCCTTCCTTGTCACGCTTCCTTTTCTTCGAGTTCTGTAACCAAGTTAAAAAAAAAGAAGCTAATCATCCGATTCATCCGCATTCACATCCATAGCAGATATATATCCAAAGTCTTTAATTAACTCCGCCATCATGTCACTGAAGTCCTCTGGCTCATTGCTTAATCTCCTCTTCTCTTGCCTCTTCATACCTTCCAAAAAATCAAAATGTAGCTAGGTAGAGTTAACAGCAACTCTATTTTTTCAATGGCTTTTATCTTATGAATTCACATGCATGTTGTAGTGGTTCTACAACTTACTTGGCCGGTAAAACATTCTCCATGGCATCCAGCCCTTCTGGCTGTAAACTGATATCCACACTATCTGTCTTTTGCCCTCTATGCATATTCACGCAATTGCATACAATAAGCCGCTTGTCATCAAGCAAACAGAAAAATGGAAGATGTAATAAACGCATATACCAAGCGTCAGAAGAAAATACCATAACTGAATGTCTTTACCAAATACCGGTGATTCTCAAAAACACACATGACTTGGACAATACAAAACTAACACGACCTAATTGACCAAACAACCTCAAAAGATCAAATTACTTCTAAATTTATATCTTCATTTCCAACCAACCATGAACTATCAATTTAAAGTATTTGACAACGACATAAGTAGGTGGTCATCTTAAAGTGTCTACCAATTCCTTTAGGAAACAAATCTCTAATAAGTTAAACATACATTGTTACAGTACCAGTTTTAATAACGTATCTGTGTGTGGCTCCCAACAGTACTGTTCCAGGAGCAACACTCTCTCCCTTTTCTTCAAGTACCTTCAGAATTTAAAGAAAAGAACAGCATTGAAAACCAACCAATAAGATCTAACATTGAAATATCGCTTGACATCAATCAAAACTTTCCTACTTGATATAGAGAGGCCTATCGGGTTCCTTTCTCTGCTCCTTACGAAGTTCAATCGCATCCGGTGTCTCCATGCCAGTTGGAGTGCTGAAAAGGGGAAAGACACTTGGGTATTATATAAAAAGCGAACAAATATATACACCTCAGCGTTTTAAGGCAAAACAATACCTTGACAATGTATCAACCGATTCCATGCTGTCTTCTAGTTCTTCTTCCTCCAAATCACCCCAGTGCTTGCTCTTATATCAGTAGGCTCATCCTAATAAAAGAATAACCCATCACATTTGTATCACAAATCATGATAATATTGAAAATAATTTAATAGGAAGCTTATATTGAAAATAATTTAATAGGAAGCTTATATTGAAAATAATTTAATAGTTACAGTCGGCAGGGCGCAGACGGGGAGAAGCTGAGCGATATCGACGAAATTTTATTATTTTACGGATCGGTTTGGTACAATTTGATTAACTGGTAAGTCAGTTCCGGTTAACTACGGTATGAGCAAAGAACCAGAAATTTGACCGGATTTTGAGTTTGACACGAAAACTATTTAAGGCTTCTTATTAAATTTATAAAAATAGTAATAAATTAA
Organism: Brassica carinata; assembly: GCA_016771965.1. NCBI lineage: Eukaryota > Viridiplantae > Streptophyta > Magnoliopsida > Brassicales > Brassicaceae > Brassica > Brassica carinata. Next base: position 617,325 of record CM028700.1, read on the forward strand.
AAATAAATGGTTGGAGAAAAAAGAAGGGGACCTTCGTGTTTCCCTTTAAAAACTCAAAAAAAAGACGAAAGGTTCAATGCGGTATTCTCATCACAATCTCTGGATCTAGGGTTTCTCCCTCTCCCTCTCGACAATTAGAACTTTGAAAAGCCGCAAAAAATACCTAATTTCGCCTAATCAACCAAAAAAAAGATTCATCGGAGAAGACGAAGAATTAGGGTTTTTTTTCTTCATCATCGGTACACTTACAGATCTAAACATTTGAGGGACAAATATTCTTTTAAAAAATCAAAATCAAACACTAAAGTTTCATCCTTTTTTCTCTCTAACCCACCATCAATCAAATCGTTTCCTTTTCTCTCTTGTTTTGCTGCTAAAGAACAAGTCAGATCCAATTGAAACTAGTGTTGGACTTGTCGTCACTCAAACCAATCGAATCGACCCAGCCCAAAGGGACAACGAAACCAAAGTAAACATCTTTCATGAACGAATTTGAGTTTTGAGCCTTATAGAGACATATCCTTTGATCTGTAAAATTTCTGTTTTTTAAGAGAACGAATAGAAGAAGGAAGCTATTATGTATAACAGTAATAGAGTACAAGTGTATCACGAAGATGGGAGAGTTGGGGAAATGGAGATGTACCCTCCTCCAAGGGAATCAGACGATGTACAGAGGAAGAAGAAACAGAGGGGAGTGATGGAGGAAGTCAAGATGGGAATCAGAATCAGCCGTTTCTCTCAACCTAGCGAGAGATGCCCTCCTCTTTCAGTGCTTACTACGGTTTCATCTTTTGGCCTTTGTTTCAAGTTGGGAGCTTCGGCTTCTTCTCCTGCTCAGGAGTCACTCAGTCTCCTCTACTCGTCCTGTCTCACTGACAACAAGGTATAACTATACCTGCTCTTACTCAGAGACTGAAGGTTTTTATGAACTTACGTTATAGTGGGTCATCATTTTAGATTCTTTGATGCCAGAGTTGCTGCTTCTTGTGTGGTTTAATGTCTATGTATGTTCACTAGACATAGCTAACTTGTTTCCAGCTGAACGGGACTGAATATGGTACAGATCATCCTCATTTGTAATTTTTTTGGGTTTTTTTTTTGGTTCTTGCAGACGGCAGTAATGTCACTGGGTGGTGATGAAGAGCTCCATTTGGTTGCCATGTACTCTGAAAACATCAACAACGACCGTCCTTGTTTCTGGGCGTTTACCGTTGCCTCTGGGATATATGATTCCTGTCTTGTCATGCTGAATCTTAGATGTCTGGGTATTGTCTTTGATCTTGATGAAACCCTCGTGGTGGCGAATACTACGCGGACGTTTGACGATAAGATCGAGGCGTTGCAGCGGAGGATAAACAACGAGATGGACCCGCAGCGCATTGCTGTTATGGTGGCTGAGATGAAGCGTTATCAGGACGACAAAGTTCTGTTGAAGCAGTATGTTGAGAGTGACCAGGTTGTCGAAAACGGGGAGGTGATTAAGGTGCAATCTGAAATCGTTCCTGCCCTGTCTGACAACCATCAGCCTCTTGTTCGTCCCCTGATAAGGCTGCCAGAGAAAAATATTATCCTGACTCGCATTAATCCAATGGTATGCGAGTCTTGAAAACTTGACTGTTTACACATTGTATTCAACTCTCGCGGCTGAGACTCAGTTTCTATCTTTACACATAGGTACGAGATACAAGTGTTCTTGTGAGGATGAGGCCTTCATGGGAGGAACTTCGTAGCTATTTGACAGCAAAAGGGCGCAAGCGTTTTGAAGTATATGTTTGCACAATGGCTGAGAGAGATTACGCTTTAGAGATGTGGAGGCTCCTTGATCCAGAAGGGAATTTGATAAACGCAAATGACCTGCGGAGTCGCATTGTTTGTGTGAAAGCTGGTACATTGCTTTTTTTAAAAACTTTACCTGCTTATTATCTATCATGGTATCTTTCTTACAACCTTGTAATTAACCACCACAGGTTTTAAAAAATCGTTGTTCAATGTGTTTCTCGATGCAACCTGCCATCCAAAGATGGCTCTGGTAATTGATGATCGACTGAAAGTTTGGGATGAGAAGGATCAGCCGAGAGTGTATGTGGTCCCTGCATTTGCTCCCTACTATTCTCCTCAATCCGAAGTAAGTATAATCTGAAAATTGCTCAATCTGATAAGAATATATGTATTCAGAGAATTCCATATCGTATAGGAGACAAAATCAAAGCCTTATAAGACCTAAGCGCACCATTACCTGTGAGCTAGCTCTTGTGGTGAGCTCCACGCAAGGGTCTTTGTAGGCTTGGTTTGGACCCAATTTGTATCAGAAGCCATAGACTTGAATCTTTAAAATGAATGGTATTACGTATATCTTATTTCCTTTTCTGTAGGCAGCTGCAACACCAGTACTGTGTGTTACCAGAAATATTGCTTGCAGTGTTAGAGGTGGATTTTTCAGGTAAGACGTAGTTTTTGATAATAGAAGTTTGTTTCCTTGCCATCTCTTCTAAATCTATGGTGCTTCCTTAATACATTCTGACGGTCAAATGATATTTGAAATTGGTAACAGGGATTTCGATGATAGTCTTCTTCAAAGGATTGCTCAAATATCTTATGAGAATGATGTTGAGGATATTCCTTCTCCGCCTGATGTCAGCCACTACTTGGTGTCAGAGGTTAGTGGTGATTCTTGTTAATAGTTGCAACTTGCAAGCAGATAAAAAAATTTTATCGTCCAGGCATTCTATTTTTTATGCTACAATATCTGTGCTTAGTTACACTCTAAACTGCTTGCCAGTTGCTTATTCTCTTTTCAATGTAGGACGATTCATCGGGTTTAAATGGGAACAAAGATCCACTTGGTTTTGACGGGATGGCTGATGCTGAAGTGGAAAGAAGAATGAAGGTGATTACATTTCTAGGCTCAGTTGTTCGGTTTTAATGTTTTCTGTTCAATGATGAGAGTTAAATATATTTTTCCGTTTTATGCAGGAGGCAATATCTGGATCTTCAGTTGTCCTTCCAGCGACAAATATAGATCCAAGGATAGCTGCTCCCGTGCAATACCCCATGGCTTCTGCGTCTTCTGTTTCCGCTCCAGCACCAGTACCAGTCGTGCAACAAGCACCGCAACCATCAGCTATGGCTTTTCCAAGTATCCAATTTCAGCAACCGACACCAATAGCTAAACACTTGGTTCCTTCAGAACCAAGCTCGCAGAGTTCTCCTGCTAGAGAGGAAGGTGAAGTACCTGAATCAGAGTTAGATCCAGATACTAGGAGGAGGCTCCTCATATTGCAACATGGACAAGATACTAGAGACGCTGCTCCAAGTGAACCTCCATTTCCTCAGAGACCTCCAGTTCAAGCTCCATCTCCACATGTGCAGCCAAGAAATGGTTGGTTTCCTGTTGAAGAGGAGATGGACCCAGCTCCACTTCGTCGAACTGTCTCCAAAGAATATCCGTTGGATTCTGAAAGCTTGAACAGGCCACGTCATCAATCCTTTTTTCCTAAGATTGAGAACTCAACTCAATCTGACAGGTTGCCTCATGAGAATCGCAGGCTACCAAAGGAGGTATTAACAATCTTATTTTACCAATGAGTTGTAGTCGTCACTTTTGTTGGTCTTTATACTGCTATATTATGCTGTCTGGTGCTCACTGTCATATATTTGCAGCCGCTTCGGAGAGATGAACAGTTACGTTCAAACAATAATCCACCAGGCTCTCATCCTTTCTATGGTAAGCCTTCAATGTTTTTTTCTTCTTGTATCATCTTGTTCTGAAGATAAATTGCTGACTTGGGATGGTGGACTCTCCAGGGGAAGAGTCATCCTGGAATCAATCTTCTAGAAACAGTGATCTTGACTTCATACCTGGACGAAGTGTCTCAGCAACAGAGAACCCAGCTGAAGTTCTACATCAGATTGCTATTAAATGTGGATCTAAGGTGTGTGATCATCATCATGATTAGCTGATTACCACTAATTCCATGCGCGAGTTGATTTATATATATTCCATGACATTGTAGGTGGACTACAAACCGGGTTTGGTTGCCAGTACAGATTTGCGGTTCTCTGTTGAGGTAATTGCGCCTCTTAAACTTCTATATGTTTGCATTTACCAAGCTTTCACTCTTAGATATTGTATATTCTGAGTGATTTTGGTGGAACCTATGCTACTATCATATGCCACATCTTTAAGATCCTCACATCCCTTAGACGAGTTACTTTTGTTGATTGTATCAACTGTCCATTTAATCTATAATTTTCCTTTGAAGGCTTGGTTTTCTGGTGAAAAAATTGGAGAAGGGATTGGCAAATCGAGACGAGAAGCCCTGCGCAAGGCTTCTGAAGAATCTATCCACAACTTAGCTGGTAAGACTCATCATTTAGTCGCGTTTTAAACTTTGTCTGCAGAAATATTGTTTGAACTTGCGATCTCAGAGTAGATGTTAATTGTTTGGTCTTTGCTTAGAACCTTCACATTTAGTATGAGAATAGATTTATATCAATGAGCATGAGAATTGCCACAACAGATGATTGCGTGTCGGTACTTTATGATATCACATCAACAGATGGTGTAAGAACTTAAATGTGTTACAACGCCGCGGGTCCCTTCGGCTTATAAGGGTGAGACTTTATGCAGATTTTGAGTTATTTACATCTGTTCTGCAGATGTATTTTTGTCCCGCGCAAATGGCGACCCAGGTTCAAGCCACAGGGATGTTAGCCCCTTCGCTAATGGCAATATGATAATGGGAAATGCAAATGCGCTAGAGAAACAGCCATTTGCCAGAGATGAAACAGCGATGCCAGTTCCTTCTAGACCTACAGATCCAAGATTAGAAGGCTCCATGAGGCCCACTGGCTCCATTACAGCGCTCAGGGAACTGGTACGTATCTCCTTAATCTTGATACTGTTGCTTGCTCAAATTGTCTCATCTTTGACATAATTTCAGTGTGCATCGGAGGGTTGGGAGATGTCTTTTCAGTCTCAGCGTCCACTTCAATCTGACATGGTCCACAGAGATGAATTGCATGCTCAGGTTCGTACACCCATGAAGATTATGACATGTTCTTCACGGCCATCAGTCTTATTACCAGTTGGTTTGCGGTATCTGAAGTTTAGACCCTTCTTGATTCTATTTGTACTGTGTTTCAGGTTGAAATAGATGGGCGTGTGTTAGGGGAAGGAGTTGGATCGACATGGGATGAAGCTAGAATGCAGGTCAATCAACTGAATCCTTGCCTCGGGTTTTGTTTTGATCTTGCTGTGTGCCCTTTGTCTGATGTTCTTTTGTACCTTTAGGCTGCTGAGAGAGCACTGTATAGTATGAGATCAATGCCTCCTTTGCATAGACGACAAGGATCTCCACGGTTTGTTCTTTACATCTTTGATTGTCGAAATAGATTCGTAATAGATGATCAATATAATATTAACCGGTTTTCGTGTTGATGTTTTAGATCGTTCGGTGGGATGTCAAACAAGCGTCTAAAGCCAAACTTTCAACGAATGCCATCTTCAGGAAGATATTCTTAACGAAGATCACGTCAAAGTACAAAACACATTCCGCACCAGTTCCATTGTCTCTTTCGACCAGCTACCACGACAAATTCTTTGACAAGTTCGATGAACCAGACACGCAGAGACAGAGAGTGAGAGATTCTGCTCTCGTCTCTCTTGTTTGTAACATGTATGGCAAATCAAGATTTTTGTATAATCTCTATCAGAAACTCCAAACGAGTCGAAGCAACATCTGGGGGACACCCGAGTACTATGCAGACAAGACACAAGCATGCACTTTTGGCTTCCTCTCAGACTGTAAGTTACTTTGATAGAAACCAGTGAGTTAGTTTAGTAGAGCTTCTGCAAAGCTTTTTCTGTAGTTTCTACAACACTCCCTGTTTTCATTCATAGACAATTAAGATGTTGATGTTATAATGTAATTTTTACTTTGCTATTTGTTAACTGTGCTTGCAAACATTATTATGATCTTATATGAGAGAAAATGTTACAACAACTGTTGAGTGGAATCATCAAACTATCTTTTTTTTTAGAAACATTTAACAAAACTTTGCACAAGGGTAGCCCAAAAGGAAACCCACAAGACCAGTTTATAAGACAGAACAAGCTCAGCTTTGGACGTTACTGTCCAATGCTTCACAGCGTGAAACCCAAAACTTTTTGGCTCTTAACTCAGACTTCCTCTTCAGCCATGGACTCACAGAAACTTGCTTCAGACTTTATATACTTGTACCACTTCGCACAAACCAGGTAAACCACGAAATCAGCTGCGGTTAGACCAGCTAAAAGGAAGTAGAATCTGTCCAAATGTCCTTTGTTGAGGTTCCCAGGGATCCAACCAGGCAAATCATCTCTTGTAGAGATCTTCATGACAATGGAAACTAGAAGACTGCTTACATAGTTCCCAAGCGATATCGAAGCCATACATAGGGCGCTTGCAAAGCTCTTTAAACCCGTTGGAGCTTGGCTGTTGAAGAACTCAAGTTGGCCAACGTACATGAACACTTCTGATGCACCTATCATCATGTACTGAGGTACTTGCCAGAATATGCTCAGTGAGCTAGAGTTTGAAACCGATTCCCTGTGTTTCAGTCTGTATATCTCCACGATTCCTGCTGCTATCATCGCCATTATCGCAATCACGAGACCTATCCCCATTCTCTGAAGCTCAGTGAGACCTTTGTTGGGTTCTCTTTTGTTGAGTCTCGCAAAGAGGGGGTCGAGAAACCGCCTGTAAGCGAAGATGAAGAAGGCAACGCTGAGAATGTCGAAAGTAGACATGCTTGATGCTGGAATCCGGAAGTCTTTGATGTTTGTCTTCATCGCTGCGCCTTGTACAACAAACAGTGAAGCCATTTGAGTGAACACCACCGAGTAAAGAATGGTACAGAGCCAGATTGGTAAGAGTCTTAGCACACACTTCACTTCTTCAACTTGTGTCACCGAGCAGAGCCTCCATGGATCGTAAGTTGATCCGCTCTCCACCTTCTCAGCCTCATCATCAGGTGTAACAATTGCAGCTCTATCCAAGAATCTGCATTAGCCAAGAACATAGAGTCAAAATCTGATAGTTTCAGAGACTATAACAGAATCTTTAAAGCAATCATCTACCTGAAGCCATTGGTATGAAGAATCTTCTTGTCCCCGGTTCGTTGGGTCTCTGAATCATAGAGATTCAAATCATCATAGTCCACATCAATCTTGGCTTTTCTTGTTGAAGCAACCAAGACTTGGCAGAATCTAGACCAAGGACTTTCTCTAGGTGTAAAATGTCGGTACTTTGGCGTGCCAGTCAAGAAAAGTAGTAAACCAGCAAAAGCAGAGCCTGCAGACGCCCAAAACCCAAGCGGCCACGCCCCTTGATCCTCAAAGTAACCCAAGACGGTATTCGAAAAGAGCGATCCGAGATTGAGAGCTAAGTAGAAGTAACTGAAGAACGCGATCTTCGAGTGTCCTTCAACAGAGTCGTCTGCATCAAACTGATCAGCTCCAAAGGTAGCTATGTTAGGCTGATAACCACCATACCCTAACGCGATCAGATACACCGATAGGTAGAAGATAACCGTCTTGACCGTCGAGTGTGGCTTACATGGAGACTCTTCAACGCCACAACCACTTGGTTCGAGTAATAACGCACCAGTAGATAAAGATAACATCACCAATCCCTATAACAACCCCCATAAAGCAACGTTAACGTATTGCACAAGAAACAAACCCTAAAGTAAAAAGCATAGTAGTTTTGAAAGAGACTTACTGCGACGAAACTTGCTTGAAAGATTGCGCAAGTCTTGTAGCGTCCCCAGTAAGAGTCACTGAGGAAAGCACCAAGCAAAGAGAAGATATAAACAGTTCCGGTCCATTTACTGACATTATTGGCAGCTTCTGCATTGTCTTGTCCCATCACTCTTGTCAGAAACAGGACCAAGTTCACTCCTACACCGAAGAAGGCAAGCGTGGCTAGCCCTTGGTTCACTGTATCGATCAAGAAGCGTATCTCTTTAGAACCTAAACCACTTTTACAACAAGAAGATATGTGTTTATGTGTTATATAGATTTACCAAGAATGAGAATAGCAGTGAGCCATTTGCCGGTTTTGGCTCGGATAGCTGGATTTCCATGACGATCAACGCTTCCATCTTGAGTGCAAACTTCAGTATGTCTTACTTTCTGATCCATCTATGTTCAAAAAAAAGATTCCTTATCTTGATCTTTGAAGATTGATTTGCAGAGAGAAAGAGAGCAACCTTTGAATAAAAGAAGAGACAAAACGTAAGGAGATACAAAGAATCAAGGAAAGTGAAGAAGAGAAAAGGAAGTGAAAAAGATAGACTTTGTTTGTTGAGATTTGAGTTGCGATAAAAGTGTGAAGAAGAGATGTATTATTTATAGAGCTAACGAAGTTGAGTGAGAAGAGATCCATTCTTTGACGGCTCTTTCTTTCTTTGGTTTTCAATTTAATAATTCTTCTTTTAAAAATATTAAAACGGGCTGCCAAAAATATATGTTCGGTGGATTTTCTCAACAGAATTTAAATCAATTATAGTAATCTTATATTAACTTAATTAATTAAGTTTTGAGCTAGTTCTATGATAAGATAATTGTTGATACGAGGGCAATCCTAATGACAGTGCCATATAAACAAAATATTTATTTAACATGTGTAAAACTAATTTGGCATCAAAAATAGTTAAAAGGACTTAGGAATTTTACTTGATAAGTACTTATTTTATTTACTTTAAAACATAAACACCACTAGTATGACCAACAATATTAGACTGTCATGGTCTAGGAAAACAAAACTCCCCGAAAATATGTATCCAAAAATATGAATAAACATATAATAAGAAAGAAAGAAAAACACCTGGTTAAAGGTAAGCCAAGCTTAATGTGTGCCAGTTACACCTGGTTGGCTGCTGGACGAGACTGAAAAAAAAAAACTAAAAACGTGAGAAACAAAATAAGTATGAAAAATGTAAAATAACTAATTTGTTTTTAGAAATTTGAAAAACAAGTGGGCAACAAGTGATAGTAAGTGTGTTCCCCATTAAAACAGAAGTAGTGTCTCTTTCAAGCACGCAACGCTCGTGCGTAGCTGTCTTTGATTGCTACTTTCCTCACTCCTAAACTTTTATTTTAATCCTCTTCTTAATTGGTCATTTGAATCCCTAATTTAAGTCCAATCTATGAGACGTTTTGGTACTTTCTTCTTGTTGTGTTAGATCTTTTTTTTGTCTAACTTTCAAACATATATAATTATATTTTATTTCATATTTAGATAGATAAATACCAGCATGTTTGGTATTGGTAATCAAAACTTTGATACAAAGTAAGTGATTGTTGATATTTAATATATAAAGTAGATGTGAAATACATCAAAATCTTAGTCTAACGTCTAGATTCATAGATGCTGCATGCGAAATATTTTCGAAGTTTTCTCATGAATTGCGCGTAGGAAGAACACTATGTTCTACTAATGTTCCAAATTTTGTTCTTAACCAGCGTAACGATACGTCTTACTAAACGAGTTACTGAAAAAAGGCTATCACATATCTTGGTTAAGAACATACCTTGAATTTAGGTTTCAAGGATCAGTCCTTGAAGTGTCGATATTCGTTGATTAAAACTACTTTCCCAAAACTTACTAAACGATTAGTTAATAAGTTTTTTATATATGCGTTGCACAATTCAATACCTTCGTTTAATAGGATTCAGTGAGAGTTACTATAAATTCCTAATTCCCAAAAGTATTTGGAGTTTTTTTCTTTGTCTGTTTGAGAATTTTATTTAATTTGCTTATTTGTTTTTTTTTAGATGTCAGCTTATGTAGTCTGATTGAACTTCTCTTCTCGCTAGAATAAGTCTATTTAGTCTCATGATTAGTTATTTCATAAAAGTTAGATATCTCTTTATAATGATGTAAGCTTAATTTGGGCAATCGTGTATTTTCAGCTTAGAACAGACTAACCATATCTGTGAAGCGTCACGCAAAGTACGTGGTGCATGTGTATACGATATGTTGAAATCGTAAAAGCAACATTTAGTTGTCAACAACAAAACAAATATTTAGTTGTTAAGATAATATCTATAATATATATATATATATATAAACTACGAATTTTTATTTATTTATATATATACATATAAACTACGAATTAAAATGGTTAGATATTGTGATGGACCAAAATGGTATTTGATTTTGCTATTTTTCTACGGTTGGTCGTCAAATATATATTGAGAATGGGTTTTGCAGATGTATTTTGGGATGCTAGTAGTATGCAAGTTCTTAGATTTGGTGTAAGTTTGGACGATGGTTTTGATGATTGGTTTGGAATGATTCGCTTTCTTGTCTCACGTATGATGTGAAAACACGGTTTAAAGGTCCAGCGCACAACATTAGTTGAAGCTGCTAGTGGCGATAAATGGCTAATTCGTCGTTGTTGTGGCCAAGTCATTTGGTATATGTTGCTGCTGTATTCTCACTGTCCCTCCTCTCACTCATGTAGCTGGTCTGAATATTCACTAATAGAGACACGTTCATGATGACGACAAGCCAACTTTCTCGAACAATGGCTACATCGAATCAGTTTCAAGAAACAAACAACCATTACATGAGTCGTATAGTCTGGTTTTCAAGGTTTCCTACACTTTGCTTTGATCACTGGTTAGCAATAAAACTCTCCACCAATGCGAGAACTCGCTTCTTCGATGAACCAAATGAAACCGGAAGTCATATTTGTTTTTTCGTATTCATGAGCGGTTTAAACTGAATTATGGGCGTTTCCGAACTAAGAGTCAGATCTGAGATTTTGGAAGATATAGATATTTCTTTAAGAAGTACGATACAAAGAATTTTTCTTAATTAAAGATCTGTTTTTTAAAGATCAAAGCCAATATTTTAAGACTATGTCCAGATCTGACCATATTCTCTGAATCTTCAACCAATCTTGTAATATACCCTTATTTTAATTACCACAACACTGAAATTCACATGCCGCACTCTAGTTAATCTATATTATAAATTCATATAAAACAGTAAAACATCTTTCATCATTGTTGGTTATATAAGTAAGTAAAACAAATTACTACAAGTTATCAAGAATATTTTGATCCTACGAAATCTTCTAAACAAACATAACACGAGACTGGAACACGTAAAAACAATTTGATTCGATTTCCGCCTGTTTTTGCGCAAGTCTTGTAGCGTCCCCAGTAAGAGTCACTGAGGAAAGCACCAAGCAAAGAGAAGATATAAACAGTTCCGGTCCATTTACTGACATTATTGGCAGCTTCTGCATTGTCTTGTCCCATCACTCTTGTCAGAAACAGGACCAAGTTCACTCCTACACCGAAGAAGGCAAGCGTGGCTAGCCCTTGGTTCACTGTATCGATCAAGAAGCGTATCTCTTTAGAACCTAAACCACTTTTACAACAAGAAGATATGTGTTTATGTGTTATATAGATTTACCAAGAATGAGAATAGCAGTGAGCCATTTGCCGGTTTTGGCTCGGATAGCTGGATTTCCATGACGATCAACGCTTCCATCTTGAGTGCAAACTTCAGTATGTCTTACTTTCTGATCCATCTATGTTCAAAAAAAAGATTCCTTATCTTGATCTTTGAAGATTGATTTGCAGAGAGAAAGAGAGCAACCTTTGAATAAAAGAAGAGACAAAACGTAAGGAGATACAAAGAATCAAGGAAAGTGAAGAAGAGAAAAGGAAGTGAAAAAGATAGACTTTGTTTGTTGAGATTTGAGTTGCGATAAAAGTGTGAAGAAGAGATGTATTATTTATAGAGCTAACGAAGTTGAGTGAGAAGAGATCCATTCTTTGACGGCTCTTTCTTTCTTTGGTTTTCAATTTAATAATTCTTCTTTTAAAATATTAAAACGGGCTGCCAAAAATATATGTTCGGTGGATTTTCTCAACAGAATTTAAATCAATTATAGTAATCTTATATTAACTTAATTAATTAAGTTTTGAGCTAGTTCTATGATAAGATAATTGTTGATACGAGGGCAATCCTAATGACAGTGCCATATAAACAAAATATTTATTTAACATGTGTAAAACTAATTTGGCATCAAAAATAGTTAAAAGGACTTAGGAATTTTACTTGATAAGTACTTATTTTATTTACTTTAAAACATAAACACCACTAGTATGACCAACAATATTAGACTGTCATGGTCTAGGAAAACAAAACTCCCCGAAAATATGTATCCAAAAATATGAATAAACATATAATAAGAAAGAAAGAAAAACACCTGGTTAAAGGTAAGCCAAGCTTAATGTGTGCCAGTTACACCTGGTTGGCTGCTGGACGAGACTGAAAAAAAAAAACTAAAAACGTGAGAAACAAAATAAGTATGAAAAATGTAAAATAACTAATTTGTTTTTAGAAATTTGAAAAACAAGTGGGCAACAAGTGATAGTAAGTGTGTTCCCCATTAAAACAGAAGTAGTGTCTCTTTCAAGCACGCAACGCTCGTGCGTAGCTGTCTTTGATTGCTACTTTCCTCACTCCTAAACTTTTATTTTAATCCTCTTCTTAATTGGTCATTTGAATCCCTAATTTAAGTCCAATCTATGAGACGTTTTGGTACTTTCTTCTTGTTGTGTTAGATCTTTTTTTTGTCTAACTTTCAAACATATATAATTATATTTTATTTCATATTTAGATAGATAAATACCAGCATGTTTGGTATTGGTAATCAAAACTTTGATACAAAGTAAGTGATTGTTGATATTTAATATATAAAGTAGATGTGAAATACATCAAAAATCTTAGTCTAACGTCTAGATTCATAGATGCTGCATGCGAAATATTTTCGAAGTTTTCTCATGAATTGCGCGTAGGAAGAACACTATGTTCTACTAATGTTCCAAATTTTGTTCTTAACCAGCGTAACGATACGTCTTACTAAACGAGTTACTGAAAAAAGGCTATCACATATCTTGGTTAAGAACATACCTTGAATTTAGGTTTCAAGGATCAGTCCTTGAAGTGTCGATATTCGTTGATTAAAAACTACTTTCCCCAAAAACTTACTAAACGATTAGTTAATAAGTTTTTTTATATATGCGTTGCACAATTCAATACCTTCGTTTAATAGGATTCAGTGAGAGTTACTATAAATTCCTAATTCCCAAAAGTATTTGGAGTTTTTTTCTTTGTCTGTTTGAGAATTTTATTTAATTTGCTTATTTGTTTTTTTTTAGATGTCAGCTTATGTAGTCTGATTGAACTTCTCTTCTCGCTAGAATAAGTCTATTTAGTCTCATGATTAGTTATTTCATAAAAGTTAGATATCTCTTTATAATGATGTAAGCTTAATTTGGGCAATCGTGTATTTTCAGCTTAGAACAGACTAACCATATCTGTGAAGCGTCACGCAAAGTACGTGGTGCATGTGTATACGATATGTTGAAATCGTAAAAGCAACATTTAGTTGTCAACAACAAAAACAAATATTTAGTTGTTAAGATAATATCTATAATATATATATATATATATAAACTACGAATTTTTATTTATTTATATATATACATATAAACTACGAATTAAAATGGTTAGATATTGTGATGGACCAAAATGGTATTTGATTTTGCTATTTTTCTACGGTTGGTCGTCAAATATATATTGAGAATGGGTTTTGCAGATGTATTTTGGGATGCTAGTAGTATGCAAGTTCTTAGATTTGGTGTAAGTTTGGACGATGGTTTTGATGATTGGTTTGGAATGATTCGCTTTCTTGTCTCACGTATGATGTGAAAACACGGTTTAAAGGTCCAGCGCACAACATTAGTTGAAGCTGCTAGTGGCGATAAATGGCTAATTCGTCGTTGTTGTGGCCAAGTCATTTGGTATATGTTGCTGCTGTATTCTCACTGTCCCTCCTCTCACTCATGTAGCTGGTCTGAATATTCACTAATAGAGACACGTTCATGATGACGACAAGCCAACTTTCTCGAACAATGGCTACATCGAATCAGTTTCAAGAAACAAACAACCATTACATGAGTCGTATAGTCTGGTTTTTTCAAGGTTTCCTACACTTTGCTTTGATCACTGGTTAGCAATAAAAACTCTCTCCACCAATGCGAGAACTCGCTTCTTCGATGAACCAAATGAAACCGGAAGTCATATTTGTTTTTTCGTATTCATGAGCGGTTTAAACTGAATTATGGGCGTTTCCGAACTAAGAGTCAGATCTGAGATTTTGGAAGATATAGATATTTCTTTAAGAAGTACGATACAAAGAATTTTTCTTAATTAAAGATCTGTTTTTTAAAGATCAAAGCCAATATTTTAAGACTATGTCCAGATCTGACCATATTCTCTGAATCTTCAACCAATCTTGTAATATACCCTTATTTTAATTACCACAACACTGAAATTCACATGCCGCACTCTAGTTAATCTATATTATAAATTCATATAAAACAGTAAAACATCTTTCATCATTGTTGGTTATATAAGTAAGTAAAACAAATTACTACAAGTTATCAAGAATATTTTGATCCTACGAAATCTTCTAAACAAACATAACACGAGACTGGAACACGTAAAAACAATTTGATTCGATTTCCGCCTGTTTTTGAGCAGGTAAATTTTCTTTTTCCTTTTTAACTCAAAAGGAATACGCTAAAGGTTAATTAGGACCATTAGGACAATAACTAATCACCAACTTATATATAACGACAAAATATAATATATTAATTCTTATAAGATTAACGAGCGAGGTTTATTAACTTTGAAATATACATTTTAAGCATCCTAATTAAGCAGCCAATTTTAGGAATCAAATGGAAACTTGAAGGATGTTTCGTTTGCAAGCTGTTCTCCATATTCACTTTGAATATTCTAAATTCATCCAACCGAAAAAGCTTCATGTCTACCAACGAAAACGACATTCAGAAATCAGAACTTTAGTAGACTGAAATTTTTAAAAAACTTTTAATAGACTAAATGGTTGTGGCTAAAAAGTATAAGTTAGTAATAATATGCCTAAGTTTTTAACTTCTGAAATACTTTTAGAATTTAATATCACAAACCAATGGCACGATAGTTAAAATACATATCTAATTAAGTTTTTTTTTGGGATTTATATCTGACTCCAAACAGCTAACTAAAACTTTTCATGGAAAAATTATATCACTAGTACAACTTAGTCCATATTCAAATGTATATATTGTATCAATTATTTGGCGATGTCATATCATTTACTACCAACTACGATTTTAATCAATCTACTTTCTTCTAGAAACAATTTGGCCATTAGCGATCGGTTACTACGTGGAAACTGCAAGAACGATAGGAATAAATTTATCAATAGACAAAGTGGCATCTTTGACTTTGATACCACAGCTCAAACTATGATTGCATCTGCAACTTGGCGTTTCCACTAACAGCTCTTTAAATAAGTAATAAGTGTGTGATTAGTTATTAAACCACGGGATTATGAGAAGTGCTTTTGGTCAATATATTATAAGCGCTATCAATTATCTATTCTGCTTTGTATAGTGCTTATCAACTTTATTATCATAACCAACCAAGTTGCTTCTACTTTATTTACTTTTCGTATTTAATAATAGAAGTATAGAACATATGTTTCCACATTTTGTTTGAATATTTTATAGTTATAGTCTTATAGACCACTCTCGAGTGACATCGCCGATTACAGGTGATACATAGCTGATAAGTAATGGTTAGAATATCCTCTAGGTACCATATCTATTGTCCCTTAATTCGCTAATTATCTTACAAAATGCATAAACCATCTAAATGGTCATATAGATTTGCTCAAAAAAAAAAAAAAAAGATAAATAAAAATTGGAGCGTGAGCATCTAACATTTCAACAAACAAGTAGCATAACTTGATGATTTTGTGTATGACTAACTGTTTTGTTATCTTGTTATCTTGTGAAGCGGTCAATATGTGGCCTAAAGATGAAACAGGTTTCGTTTCAACGATTTTCTAAGATGTGGATTGGCTATTAACGTCAAGATTCAAAAAGTAACTAAGTTTCAATTTTTTGGTTTTGTTGTGAATCTTGTTTCGGCACATTCAAGTTTTATTCTGAATTCGCTGTTGCTGTTTTATCCTAGAGCTTTCTCTACTCGTATCTATGTTGTATTGTTTTTTGAAAAAATCTATGTTGTATTGTCGTATTGTACTGCTTGTAGAGGTAAGATTATTTCTTCTTCAGAGTGTAGTCCGAATAAGTACTAATGGAAGTGGTGTAAAAAAAACGTGAAAAGAAAGTCTTCACTCCTAGCGACTTGGAGATAGATTGTATTACAGTAACACTATAAAATTTGAGCTTGTTGTCAATTTCGTACATTTTAATCAACATAATTAAGAAACAAACACTTGTTCGATGTTTAAACATACGTATATATATATTTTTTTCATGTAGTTTCTGAAGTCATATATATATATTTTATTTTATTATTTTTTTTTCTTTTACGTTTTATAGATAAGTAAAAGAAGCAATACGTATGAAATTTGGCTGACCTTGACTTCGTAAGTTGGTGTCTAGGTTCGGTGGATCCGTTAATGGATTAGGTTACATATATAACGCGAAGAAACGTGCGTCGAAACTCGAAACCATATCAATCTCTAGAGCATACAAGAACAACCGAGAGTTTATGCCATTTAATATATAGGGATCAAGCAGAACTTAACTAATAGTGATCTGTATATTATAATAAATCCATCATCATTCGATATATTAGACGAATATTTGTTGGTGTATCAGATTATATGGTTTATTTTTCTCTCTCTAAATCAAATTTCAAACTGAGAATCTAATCTTTTTATCAACATCGACATGGGAGCTTATTGTCCGCCTCATACTGTCTGTCATACACCTTGATCAACCTAAGTGAAAACGAACTCACTTGCACATTGTTTAAACACACACGTATCAATTGTATTCTTGTTCAACTGTTTATTCATATTTTTATTTTTATTTTTCAATTTAAAAGGATAAGAAGAAGAATTGGTGATGAAAATGGTCTGATGTCAGATTTCTGACTTCAATGTTACTTTGGTTCGGTGATGAATTTAATAGACTACATATGGAGGAAACAACGGCTTAAATATATCGGATACTATTCTATGACGAGAGACGACAAGATCTGGATATAGAAATATTTTATATTATAAGCACAATGAATTATCCCATGAATCATTCTTCTTTTTTTTTTTAACCACTATCCCATGAATCATTCATCTTATCAAACTTTCGGTTTTCTTTTTCTTTATCTCGAGATATACGTCCACAAACATACACAAAGACAAAACGGATATGTACGATCACAAAGTTTTTTTTTTTTTTTTTACGATCACTAAGTTATTTCGCCAGATAAAACTAAAATGTTATCAGCACAAAAAAAACTTGTAAGAATATTGTTTTCTTATGAAAATAGAAACTTTTTAGGATCATCTAGGTGAATATACAAAAACAGTAACTGCAGGTGTATGCACAATTTGAAAGTATTTGCATATATGGTTATTTATTAGGCATGATCCGACGATATTACCCTATACATCAAATGATAAAGTTACGCTATAGACTATAGGGGTGATTGGTTGGGTTGTAACTGATGACTTTAGCTTTAATTTATATCTAGTTAAATTACCAATCATATTTTAACTAGTTTTTAAAACTAAAATCAATAAAATAAAAAAATTGCTGAAGAAGCCTTATTTTCTAAAAAAAAAAAATATGGTTGTAGGAATTTATTTCCTTTTTAAAATATTGCTGTAGGAATATAATTTTTTTTTATCATTTTTCTCATTTAATTTTTACAGTTACACTAGATACAGCTACATCGAAAAATTCTACCGCCTAAATTCTACGGTAAATTTTTTACGGCTACAATCCAACCAATCAACCCTTATGACTTGATATATTGACTATTGGGAAGAAACGATCAAACAAATTATGATCCAGATACATTCTTCATAAGAAAAACCCCCAGAAAACAAAGCAGCTCACCATCATCATCATCACAGAAAACAAACACCGTGCAAGTGTATAACTCAAACTAATCAAACTTGGGAAAAATAGGATCCAAGCACAAGTAATGTTAACAAAAAAAAGCACAAGTAATGTTTTGATCTTATTTTTTGCTTTCAAAGCGTGTTAAAAAAATAATTATAATTAGTCTAACAAAAATGTCAACTTCAAATATTATTACAAATAAATTAATATGCAAAAAATATTAGACAAGTCAGGGAAACATAGAAGCTTAAAAGCAGATTGCGGTTCACGTTAATGTTTTTTGGTCTTAAGTTCACGTTAATGTTGCACTTGTCAACATATCATCATTCTAGTTAATTTTGATTTCAGGATTAACAGCATCTTGATCATATAAGTAAAGTACATACTAATTTGGAAGTCAAGTCTTACAATATTGTGATCCGACTCTTTTTTATGTGATCTGAAGTTGAGTAAACTAAACTAATATTGCAAAAAGTTAATTAGAAATAATGAAAAGAGCTTACAGCAGCCTGTATATTTTTGTTAACATACAATTAAATCTTGTCTTTTTCGGTTTTGGGTGTAAATAATAATTCCTTTTGTGTGAACATAAATTGTTACAGAATGAACATAAACTTCAATTGTCCAAAAAAAAGAAAAAAGAATATAAACTTCAATAAAAATGTATCCAAATAGTGTTCCAACTCTCCATTCTGTTAGTTCAATATAAAGAGTAAGTGGCACTTGAACAAGAACAGAGGATTCTTGACAAACATAAAGATTCTGGTCTAACTAGTGTTCTTGACATCAAAAGATTCTGGTGCTTGTGGTCTAACTATTAAGTCTTTGAAGCAAAAAAAAAAAACTCATCTCTTGAGAATACGTCAAAAAGCAGAGCAAGAAGAACAAAAAAAAAAAATCTCAGCAGTGACTTCTTGTGCTGAGAATAGCCATGATTTCTTCATCGGTTTCAATCTTGTCCTCTTTCATACGCTGCAACAAGGTGTCAACGTTGCTCCCACCTTCTCTTACATCAGCCTTAACAAGAGCATGATACATCTCTCTGTTCACACCCACACAACTCCTAAGAGACGCAACAAAGCTCTCTACTTCTCTCGAGCTCCCTTCATCCCCGAGCCAACTCAAAACGCTCGTCATCACCTTCACCCCAGGTCTCCATTTCTTCTTCCCCACTTCTACTACATCTAAAGCCGTTTTCAAACACCTGTAAGCACTATCTAAAACACCTTTTTCGACATACACAGCAGCCACAAGCCCCCAAGAATCTGGCGTAGTACCTTTCCCTCTCTTTGCAAGATCTTCAAGCATCGCTTCTGCTCTCTCCTCCATACCTTTCCCAGCGTAACCACGAATCACGACGCTAGGAACTCGAAAATCGTAACAGTTCCCTGATGACGATTCCCATTCCTTAACCACTTCCTCAGCTTCTTCCAACGCATCAATCTTCACAAGCGACTGCAACACGATAAGATAGTCCTGGTTGATCCGTCTCTTGCAAGCATCTTTCTCCAAACCCCATAGCCTCAACACCTCTCCCTCGTCGCCTAACCTAGCGTAGAGAGTAATGAGATGATTGTACCCTTCACCGTCTTTACCCTCCAACCTATCCTCAGACAATCTCAGAAGCTCAATGGCCTTACCACGATCACCACCATCGATATAGAACTTTGCAGCAACAGCGTACGTGTTCCAATCCACCGTCTCCATATCCCGCAAGATCTCACCGATCCTCTCGAGATCAGACATAACACCAAAAGCATTCACACAGATCCTGTAACTGTAGTTATCAGGAGCAACATTCTCTCCCTTCATCTCATCCAACACACCAGGAACTCTCTCGTGCTGACCGATGTTCGTGTAGAGACACATGATGTTGTTGTAAGCGAGAGAGGAAGACGCGTAACCCATCTCCTTCATCTTGCGGAAGTGCGAGAGAGACTTGTCGACGTTCTGCTGCCTGACGTAGCAGTTGAGCAGCGCTCCGTGAGTCTTGTCGTTCTTGTGCTGTTCCTCGAGGCTCTCGAAGTAGTCTTCCGCGGAGACGAAGCCGTGGACTCTGCCTACGAGATCGAGGTGGACGGCGTGTTCCGTCGGGGAGAAGACGCATACGCCAGTCTCGTTCATCCATTTCGAAACCTGGAGAGGATGGAAACGGTTAGAGAGAAGGTTCTTGCTTTATAGAGAGAGAGAGGGAGGAGAGAGAGAGGGAACCTCGAGGGCGTGGAGGAAGCGTTTGCGTCTGCGGAGATCGTGGACGATGCGGATGAGCTCGGCGACGGAGACTTTGTTACCGGAGTGAACCCAGTTCTGGAGTTCTGGGTAGACGCTTGATTTGGGGTTTCCTAAAGGACTGATTTTGGAGTAAAGGGTCGTCTTTTTGACTCTGTTTGTGTAGTAATTTCTGCTTGTGAACAGATTCGCCGGGATTCGTCGGAGTATGTTCATAGTTTTCCCGGTGAAGAAATGCGGCGGAGACTCTGCTTTAGGTTCGTAAAAGGTTCGATTCTGACCAACAACTGAACTAACATGTTTTAATGTTTTTTTTTTCTTTCTGAAGGTTTATGATATTTGCAAATTAGACCTTAAACCTTTGGTTAAAATTCAATTGGAACTCTGATTCAATTAGAAACCGACCGGTTTGATTATAAGGGCGCTTGGACTGAATGACGAAAATACCCTTTAGTATATATACAAAGTCCCAGGTTTTTTTGTTTTTTTTTTTTCGCTTTTGGCGATATTGTCGGTCGACGGAGAGTGGAGAGGCGGAGGAAGAGAGAGAGAGAGAGAGAGAGAGAGAGAGAGAGAGAGAGAGATGATACCGCAGCAATGGACGCCGCCGTGTGGGAGTCAATGCACGCATAAGTATGCAGCTCTGACGCAGATTCCGTGTAAGTATCTCCCTCGATACGTAATGGCTGACTCAGCTGTATGTTGTTTGAATGGTTTAGCTATGAAACGATTACAATCGCTCTTTCGAGAATTCTTGTTAAAATTTGGTAAATTCTTTGAAATCGGTTTTGATGGTTGATTAGGTTTCTAATTTCTGGATAACGGATGATTCAGAAGTTCATTTAGTCTACATTTTTGTTTGGGGAAATGTTATTGTCAAAACATTACTTCAATTGTTGTTAGAAATCAAACTAGTATATTGAAACATGAGGAGAATGATCGCTTCCCTTTGGTTAGATAAAGATTGGTCCAGAGACAACTCATTGTGGTAGCTGCAACTGCTTAAAGACCACCGTCTTGGCTTCTTGTTTATTGATGTAACTTGTTGAATGTGACACCGATTATAAGTAAAGGGGTGGGTTATATGCAGAGGTCGTTGAGCTTTTCTATCATGTATTTATGAGGATGGTTAATAGGAGGAAGAGAAAGATAAGTGATGGTTCTTGCATTGATGCTGTTTCTGTGAACTATAGCACATATATGTATTACTTAGTAAAAGGGCTTGGTTTGGATGTTTCTGGTGAAAGCTTTGCATTCTTTGGTATCTCTCAGCTCTATTCATGATCGCAAACGCTAGCTGAAACCAATTTTTGTTGATGCTGTATAACACTCTTTCAGGATTCTAGAAACTCTTTTTTTTTTTGTTACGCCTGCCTTATCGTCAGTGTAGGCACTGATGATTACCCTGAATCCGTGATGTAGGGAGGGTATTCTGCAAAAAGGGATGTGATGCCGATAGTGACTCATGGGAAGATTGTAAGCCATTTCTTTCTAATCTCTGAAATATATAATGGATCTGTTAATGGATTGAGGAGCAGATACATCTGCTCTCAGTATGCAACATTATAAAACCCAACGTCTCTCCTACATTATGTATATGCTCATGAAGATATATCCTCTTTTTCAGGTTTTAATTTCCAAGTTAATGAATTGGTGTAATAGTGTGATCTTTATAGGTGTATCAGATTGCAGTGAGATATGTTACAAAGACCCTGTGCTAAAAGACCAACAATGGAGTGCTTATATAGATCGTTCTCCTGGAGCTGCCAGCTACTCTGAGGTATTTAAAACAAAAAACTTTTCTCTAACAGAGGAGTAGACTGAAGAACTGTACTGTATCTAACTTTTTTTTTACATATGTCCCCTGTTTATACAACTCAGGAATGCTTTCACGCATGTGTCGCTGGCTGTGGTTACAAGGTTTACCATCCTTGTTTCAACCTTCATTTTCATGCGTTTTGCGAAATTTCTTCTTAAACGCACTGTTTGTGTCCATTATACAGTTTGAAGTCGAATCTGAGGAAGTAAATAAGGTGAAACCAAAGAGACCACCACCACCGCCACCAAAGCCACAACCACCACCGCGAGCTAAAACACCAATGCAGCCTCCTTCTGATGAGGACGTTCCTGCAAGTTCTGCTTGACATCAACCGCTTTGTGAACTAACTTCTCAAAACTCTTCAAACATTTGGTACGCTGACATTGATATGAGGGAGTATTATTATGAATAGAATATTAGTGGGCCTCGTCCCATGGATGGACCTTGTGACCTTTTTAGTCCATAAGGCATATTAATGAGACTAGATATTGATACATGGGTGTTTGCTATCTAATTCATCGTCTACAAATTCCTTTACTCACAAGTCACAATACAGAAACGTTATTTGAACATGTAGTACTTATAGAATCTAAAGAACTCAATTTTGAACCCAGAAGTAAATTTAGTCAAACGAGATGAGTGTTTTTTTTTTTGGTTGCAAATCTTGATTTCTTGTTAATGAAGGAAACAAAAAGAACATCATGACCTATTCTTGTTGATTAAGAGTTGGTGACTTGGTAGTAACTTCTTTGTTACACCAAACTATTTATGAACCCACATAAGAAAACGGTGTCGTTCGAGCTCATCAATATCACCTACTTTACTAGTTTGGCGAGGGGGAAAAAAACTCTCTCTTCACATGGCTCTTCCCTTAAACCGCGTCAGATCGGCCTCGCTCTTCACGTTCACTGTATCATTCATCTTCATCTTCGCCGGAAAATCACTCTCCCAGGGCTTACGACCTTCCGATCATGGACTACAGTATCAGTTCAGCTCACCACCGACTGAATCTCACTCACTGTCACCTCCCGGTAAAATGATGTCCTTCTTCGGAGATTCCCATTCTCCTCCTCCTCAGCTCCTCCCAAAAGCCTCGGAGGCAGACGGCGACGATGACTCGTGGTGGCGTGACGGAGCCGAGAGCAGACGCGATCACGTGCTGAGGCACGTGTTTCTTGCGGCGAGTATCATCTGTGGCGTCTCCGGTGTTGCGCTTCTTGTTGTTTTCGCTTTGGTTTACTTCTTTCGGTATCGGATACAAAAACCATCGAACTTACCCTGTAACGGTTAAAAGTAGAAAATTCGTTTTTTATACTATTTTATATGTGATTTTTACTATGTGTTATATATTACATGAATTTTTTATTTTTTATTATTTTTTTACAAAAAAAATTATAAAGAGCACCTTGCTTTATTCTGAAGACTTTTATGTTTTGTTGCACACCCACATATTCTCCATTTTAAAAAAAAAAAGAATATATTCTCTAGTTATTGTTGTAGAAAAATACAGAAATTAGAATATTATGTGGTTATTATTATTCTCGAGGATCTGTGAGGCTTCGAATTGTTCTGATGTCCAAAATATTTACAAAAGAAGAAAAGGGACTATTATTGTCTGCTCATTTAAATAACTTGTGAAAATGGTAGGATCGTGGCAGCAGTCATTGATGCAAAGTTATTGTACTACTTAATTGTCTATTTTTATTGTTAGCACTTATTAATTATTATGAGTGGGTTTGAATCTAGTCATCTAAGGTACAAAATAACTGATCTCTTTATAGTAGCACTATGCCGCAAACACATGAGAAGTAAAAAACATACTTCTCATGCAATTTATTAAGATATAGATATTTTGCAGAGAAGAAAAAAACTCATAAATCCGATTTATCAATAATAAATTAGTTTATACTCTGGAATCGTATATATGTATAAAACCAAGACTAGCATCGTTCCCGTTTTTGTTAGTCGTAGCCATGAGAAATCATAGCTGTACCTAACAGGACTATAACCAAGACCAGATTAGGACTAGGTCAAATTGGTCCATCACAATATTATATTTACGAGTTACATATAATATATACTAATAAGTTTCTGATATTTCACATTTTGGAACAAAAGCTAAATATTCTAAGTCAAGCACATAGAGCGTTTATATTCCTTCACCGTTTGTATAAACCATAGTTTTCACTCGCTAGAATTTTTCTATCTTTTTATAATTATTTTAGGACATATCATCACTTCACCTTACAATACATAGAAAACTCTTTCAGCAGTCTCTTGAACTTGTCTTTATCTTTTATTTTTTACATATTGCGTCTACAGTTTTCAAAATTATCCTAAATTACAGGCTTCAGCCTTTCATTGTACTTAAAATTGTATTTGCACAAACGGGGTCTCCAGCTATAGTGGTAAAAGACTTACAACTGTAAGTATCGTTATCTTAGTTCGAACCCGGTCACCCGGAATATTTTAAGTGGTAAAAAAATGTAGATCATGCAGGTTTCGTGGTGATTAGTCTTTGAGTCTATAAATTTATTAGAAAATGGTTATAAAATAAATTGTATTGCACATTGCACTGGTCATTGTATGTGTATAAATTACAATACAGCTAACAAACATTTGTTGAGGAATCGAAGAAAGGTAAAACACACAAAGCGTGTGTTGAACGAATCTGCGAAAGTTGCTTAGTTTAACTCAATATGCATGCATTATACAGTTGTGACCATTGACTATCTTACTGCTCGAAATCCTATATTTTCCATTTTTTTTTAGAAAATTACTAAATTGCTGCTATTAGATTTTTATAATGCACTATTGGTTGGGAAAGAAGTGGGACAATACATTTTTGTCAACTAGAAAAGATATTAGTTTACTAAGTATATCATTTTCACAATGAATGATGATGTATTATTTACAAAACCTATATTAATTATGATTCTAGCCGCATTATCAAAAATTCAAAATCAACCTAATCAAGATAAATGAAACAAGATAACTGGCAGAAAGTGTTAATTTTCTCTTTATCAATAAGATCGCTGAATGACGGAATCTTCAAACACAAATCATCCGTAAAAGTTATAAGAATGATAAAAATTGAAAATCAAATCAATGCCATCCACGTATTACCGTGTTCTATATGTTATAGTATCACGACTAGGCAATGTTTATATATTTTTCTGAAACATTCTTAAAATAATAGACTAAGAATCTTTTGTTAAATAAATTATTAACATAAATGATAGTATACTACAAGTAGTGTCATGGTTCCCCACTTTCTTATATCTTGCCCGATCAAGCCATTACTTCTCACTCATTCATCCTCCACCATCCCGATTTCGCTATATCTTGATATTTTTCTTGTGTATTCTATATGGGATTACGATACTATCTTTTTGAATAATAATTGGTTATAAGTTTAGGATAATATATAGGGGCTTTAGTGAAACACATATGTTTTTGTGTGTATTCATTTAGAGGCTTTCTCCATCAATCGAAGGAAGAGCTTCTCTCAGATTTGTTTCCACGATAGCCTTCACATAAAAAAAAAGGCGCGAGTCTCTATAATTTCCAGGTACATAATAAATAAAAACTCTCTTTACTTTTGACAAAAAATAAACCTCTCTTTCGTTTCTTCACAATATTTATCATATATATAAATTGTGGGATTAATATGTCATTTTAAGAGTTATTTTGTCTCTTAGGTGAAAATTAAGTATTCCTAACTTTAATAGCATCATCGGTTACAAATGTTCCTATAAATGTTAATCACATGGATCATAGATTGTTGGAGTTTTTGAGTGTTCATGAACTAAATGTGTTATAGATCTTGTTCCATGGGATAACCATCACCTGTATACGTATATATTTCCCTTGCTTACCTGCTATATATATTTCCTTCTCTTTCTTTATATTCATTGTAAAGAGATTTATTTGTTCTTTTTCGTCTTACTTTTGTAATAGATGAGACAGTGGTTGTGTTGAGCTTATAACAATAGAAGAAGCTTTTATAAACATTTGGAGTTTGCTAGTGACCTTCTGCACCAACAATTAACAATGACAATGAAGATGAAGGGAATCTACAAGAGCTTCAAATCGATCTCTCATATATTTGGTATACTTTTTACCATATTTACAATTACTTCTGAACTTATTAAGCTAGTTTATATGGTTTATCAAAATCTCTTGCAACTTTAGTCTTTACACCCTATAATTAGAATCTGTGAGTTCTGAACATGAAGTAAAATTAACCTTATGATATGAACATCTACATTTCTGAAGTACAAGTACGCCCTACACGCCAAAAACAAAAATTCGGGTTCATTTTAAGCCACAATCATCCATTTTATTCATCCATATGGGAACATCCAACTATCTTCGAGATGTTCCGAGTGATGAAATTATTTATTTATTAAAAAATAATTTCGTCAACAGTTGAGAAAGAAATAGATATGGAAATTGGATACCCAACAGAAGTAAAGCATGTGGCTCATGTTGGCTGGGAGGGCTCCTCTGGCAGTGCTCCTGCATGGGTAAAGCCCTCTCTCTCTTTTGTTTGTTTTTTTATTTGTTTGTATTTTTACCTTTGTCTCTGAAAAATAGTTAGGGTATTTTTC
Organism: Brassica carinata; assembly: GCA_016771965.1. NCBI lineage: Eukaryota > Viridiplantae > Streptophyta > Magnoliopsida > Brassicales > Brassicaceae > Brassica > Brassica carinata. The sequence continues at coordinate 644,011 of CM028700.1, forward strand.
TCTTACTGTATTTTACTTATCAAACCAAAACTACACTTTAGAAGTATGCCATCAACTCTGTGAATTACTTGTCATAAAATCTACTATCACCTAATTGTATTTTTTTTATTTCTGCTGATGTTTATCTAAAAATTTACTCGTTTCTGTGGATGAAGATGAGTGAATTTAAAGCAGCAGTGGAGCCTTTATCTCCAAGAGCATCATCTTTTAGTCATGCAACACATTCGAATTCTTTCTTGGCCCTTTCATCCACTGGTAATTTATGGTTGCATTTAAATTGATGAAATGTTTTAACAATTCTAATTACATTTTTAATTAGTGAAATTATTTAGTATATTTCTTTTATGCAGATTTTGATCAGAGCTCAAGCCAACCAACTATATCAGATAGGCTAAGGGATGTACCTCCAATTCCAGTAGGCCTATCCAAGGTTCATACTAAGAGCAAGAATAGGAGAAAGAAACCATCTTCGTCATCACCAAGATCCAAATTACCATCTCCAAAATCTTCAAGATCCGCAGGTTTATCTAAATATTCGTTCAAATCAATGACAACTCGGTTGAACTCTAATGCATAAAGGTAAATTTAATCAGAAGAACAATCATAACTTGAGTCACACATTTTGCATAAGAAACTTTTATGGTAGTTGATCTGGTGATTTTCTTTTTGTTCAAAGTTTTTATTTTGTAGTTCTTGGATTTGAACAACTTCTATGTACATTGTCAAAAGAATTAAAAGAAAAGAAAAAATATATGTATAATTTGAGCGAGAAGAAAAATTATCTATTTTCTGTTGTAATCTGGATTCGGAAGTCGGAGAAATGGATTTTTCTTATTACAGAGAATCAATAATTTTATGCTAAATTTAATAGAAAATCAGAAAACTAATCTAGTATGTATCTCTCTCCCTTATTTTTTCTCTTCAAAGAAACTAGTCTAAAATCCTTTTTCGAGTTTAATTTGGTTTTAGAATAAAGGGTATATATGTAAGTATAATTAGCCTTTAGGAGCTCTAGCTATGTGACGAACCGAACAAATTTTAAATATCTTTTTCTGGTTTTAAAAGATAAAAGTTTTTTAAGTATTTCAAAATATATATTTTATAATTTTATTTTATATTATTAGTTAATTATAATGTATTGTAAGTTTGAAAAAATGTATTTATTCGAATATAATTAATTTAAAATAATGGAAAATAATTAAACACAAAAATTAATATATTTATAATCAAATTTTAATATGTGTGAAAAAAGAGAAGTACCAAAAATAAGAAGAAAGAGGAGATATACATAATCCGTAGTCATGTAAGAACTTAGAAGTACATGATTTGACAAAGAGGCGTAGTTCAAATATGTAATGGCCCGAAAGACGTCATCAACAACATGAGGCTGAGGTTGGCTATAGCCCGATACTTAGAGCAACATTATTACAGGATTTAAAGGGTTTCTCAAGGGGGGAGACCCACAAAAAGTTAGAAAAGGTCAACAAAAGTCGTGAATGAAGAAACGCTTGCCATGGGTTTTGTGCACTGTTTGCAGGTCTCACGGACACGTGGCGGCCCGTAATTGGTGCGTCTTTTAATATATTTTTTTAGTCCGGAAAAAAAAATTTAAAGAAACCTATTGATTTATGTGGGATAATTATGCTCTTAATTTGTTTAATTTGTAATGATGGAAATTGACAATGTTCATCCTGATTCGTTGGAGAAAATGACTGTTCATTGCTTTTGTGAAATGTGCATGATAAACAGTTCAAATTAACGTAACTTTAGAGTTTCAGTAAATTTTCAAGGTTTTGTACTAATTATTTTTTTACAAAATTTTTACATAATAGGCTTTACAATACAGTGTATTATACATTTAAACCTATAACAGAGAATTATTTCAGTGCTATTGAGTAGAGGCACATAAAGACTGCATTAAACTAGTTCTAAAGTAAGTAAGCATTCTTATTCAGGTTAATCATACAATCAATAATCTCTTGCAAGTATTATTATAGCTAGCATTTATCTCCAAATATTTAACTATTGGTTTCTTCTTTAATAGTACTAACCAAACTTAAATTTCTTTAAACAAAAAAGCTACTGAGCTTTCTGAACTTATAGTTATAATAAAGTAGTAAATAAGATTCCAATGTTTAGTTTCTTATTTGGATATTTCGATCCTTTTATATTAATTCTGAAGTGTACTCATATTTATAACAAAATGATGCATACTTTTAAAAATGTGCTAAGATTCAAAAAATTAAGACATGATTCATTGTCTGAAACTTTGTTTCCCAAATTACTGAAAGAACCTATAATAAAGAAAATAAATAGATATAAAGGAAATTTCTGAATTTGGGATTTGATTTTGGCGTTTAAAATGACACATTGAAAAAAAAAATTGAAGGCAATAAATGAGTTAGTTGGTAGGCAGAAGTCACTCTTTCCCACTAGCTATTATTAGAAGATGACGTCCCCACAACACCAAGGCGTTTCAGATCCATTCATTTGCTCAATTCCCCTCCTCCAATTCAATGCACCTTTTACACACCTTGTCGTTTATTCTAAACCAAGTCAACTACCTGTCGTTTTATCGGCTATATGTTTTACCGGTTCGGATTGCAATTCAAGAAGCCCTTAAACAAACCGCTTCGTTTCTCTTTGCTAGGACAAATTTACCTAAGTGTGTGTGATTGTGTGAACGATGAGCCTATAAATTTTTGTGATACATTTACAATTTATAACTAGATTTTGAAAGCGCATATTTGATTTTTTGGTAAATATGCTAGTTGGTATTTTTTTTATCTATATTAAAAATAGATATTCAGTATTTTCATATTCTATCCGAATCCGCGGTTGAACCTGTAAATTTGGTGATTGTATATAATCTGGTTTAAAATTTAATGATAATTTCGTTAACTAAAAGTCTGCTAAAGTCCGGTAAAATCTAAAAAATCATCATTAGCTTGTGACATAATCATGGTTGATCCATTAAAAACCAGAGAAAACTGATAATATTTGTAAAATTAAAATTTTATATACTTTTAAATTGTACATAAAATTAAAAACATTACTAGATTTGTAATTTTTTGCACTCTGATGATTTTTTTTACTATTCGTAAAAAAATGAAGAAATGATATTAGAGAAAACGAAAAAAATATTTATATGACAATATTAGTTTGTTTTTGTTATTTCTAGTGTTTGAGGAATAATTTTAAAGATGTCCGATCGTATAAAATATATTTCAAAATATTTATTTATTACTATTGTGAATATATAAATTTAAATAGTTGGGAGAGGGAATTAAGATATGTTAACAAACTATTTAAAAATCTGGTTAAATAAGATATTGAGACATTAATGTTTGTTTCTATAAATAATATCAATTTATAAAATAAATTATTAATAATAATCTCATTTAAATTCTTACCATAAATAAAGCAAGAATTTAAGGTGATTTTGTTATTAATATAAATGCTTTTAGAAATCTATACTATTAAAATTGAAATGACTCTTGGTACTGTTTGGAAACACGAATAATATTATAAATGAGAATTGTTGAAAACATGGATAGCATTATTAAAAGAAATATTTCCTTTTGGTACTTCATTTTATTTATACATTTAGCCATTGAATTTACAATAAATTAAGTATTTTTGTATTTCTTTTTTATTTATAGAAAACAAAGATAATCTAACCAAATAAATATGCATATGACCATTATTAATATTGTACGAATATTAACTAAATCGTTTATATTAAAGGGAAATAACATTTTTCTATATATAAAACAAAGTAAACTACAATAAATTTTGTGTAGTAATTTATGGTTGTTGTTTCATTGTGGTGAAAATAAAAACACAGACTGATATATATACTATATATTATATAAAACAATTTTTAAATATAGTATTCGTTTATTTAGTTTAATCAAATATAAAAATTTCGAGAGTTCAATTTTCAAGAAAACAAAATATCATAAAACTAGTAATAATTCATAGAAAACTAATGCAAAAAATTAAATTTTTAGTATGTTATTTCATTTTAAAATAAATTAACAAAAAAATTTTAGTATGTTATTTCATTTTAAAATAAATTAACAAAAATATTTAATATAATATTATGTACGAATAAAAAATTATCATTAAACATTTATATTATAAAATAATATATTCTACTATATATGTAAATTACAAAACATAAAAATATATACATGAGATTTTGTTATAAAATCAGTGGTTTATGAATTTACGTTGAACACAAGTTAAATCACACACCGTGCCAGTTTTTATTTAGACTTAAAGATAATGTTATAGGAGTATTAATTATATTATGTAGTATTTAAAAAAAAAATACTTAGAAGCGTATTAGTGTAATGCTCTGAAAATTTTAAAATACTTTAAATACGTAAACCGCAGAATTACACAGGACTGGTGCACAATAAATTTAATTAATAAATTAATACTATTAAACGATCAACATAATTAACGCAATAATTTAATACTTTCGTCATCCGAAAATGATGAATGATGGCCAATTATATCTGAAAAATCACGAGGAAGACGACAAATGCAAGAGAAAAACAGCTGATCTGTACAGTTCTTGACATAGTTATTAATCACGATTTAGATGAATGAGTGCATTAATTTAGATCAGATTATAAGTGGATGTAAATTAGTATGCATGTAATGGACCACACTCCCCACATCATTCATTTATTTTATTGATAATACTGTCATCATCCCCTTTTTTATTTTTTTAAGATCCCATTTATTCTAAGATGATCTATTCACTTTCACATCGGTTTATGGCCAATCTAATCAAAAATTTGGTGCAATATAACCTTCATGTCAACAGCTAAATACAATTAATGGCGTACAACATTGTTTTTGGGTATTATTAGTAACATAGTAATACGAATTTGATCGATACTCTTCTCGAACATAAAATCATACACGTACTGTATAGATTAGGGGCACTTTCAAGTGTCAAAAACTCGAACTGGAGAACGCAAACCACCATTTCAAAAAAATGATTGCCACCAAATGAGTTACTGTCAAATCTCGAACCTGTGAACAAAAATTCAACATTTTCTATATAAGACAAGTGTCAACCAACCTTCTTCCAACCAAGAGACCTTGGGTTGCTACAAACATTTAATAGTCATTATATATGTAGATATTAACATTTATACATGTATGTAGGCAAGGTCGTGCGTGAAAGAAACATATGACCCCTAATTATTTAATATTTGTAATAATTTTCCATGTGTTTTATGAGAAAATTTGTTCAGTATGTTTTTGTCTTTTTGATAATCTGGTAGTGTTCAGTGGACCGAAGTCCAACTGACTAATTCCATGAAAATCAGATACTCATGTTTCTTGATCAAACAAGCAAATATATTTGAAATGCTAAGTTTTGGACTCAGAATATTTACCATCTTTTCAAGTCCGTTTTACCACTCGACCATACTTGTGTGAATTACGGTATAATTCTGCATTACATGTTAGTCTAGGTCGTTCACATTAATTAGTATGTTCCGTTTTCTGAATTCACGAAAGATCCCATATACTTCAATACGGTCTTATGTGTATATGTTTATGTATATGAGCACTCCTAAAAATGAATTTTGTCATCTTAATTAGCTTTATAATACAACACCAAGCAGATACATAACACGTCAGATAAATCTAGACAACATTGACAATCTATATGTATTTTGTATACGCGTACATGTACTTAGTTTCACACATCATATGTATGTAATTAGCATGAATGTTTACATTAGTTCAATGTACGTATATGTATGGGATGTAATTCTTAATGTGTGAGCTGTTTCTTGGACAATGGTCCACAAGGATATTGCTCCCCAACTACATGAGTCAATGGAGTGGCCAATATATAATTAAAAGAATTAATCCAAACTACCATTAAATATAACTTTGACCTTTTTAAATCATTTGTAGATACTCTTGGAACTTACGTAGTTTCCATCTCATCCCTTTCTTTTGCTCCTTCAAAGTGGGTCCAATCGCGAAAGTTATCTCATATGTCATGTATTTTGGTAAATAGTGTTTTTTTTTTCGTCACAGTAATTCATCAGCTAACCTGAGACAATCAGTTTGACATCAGCCAAAAGGATGGAATGGTTGTAAAATAATTGTCTTTAGAATTAAATATTTACTCTACATCATAATAAATTATGTTTATATGTTTTTAGGCCTATTTTATGAATAAGTTACACTATTTTCTGCTTTTCAATAAAAGTACTTAATTAATTTAGTTTTCCATTTGTTAATATTATTTCATGATCAAAACAGTTTATGTGCATTAAATAATTTAATGAAAATATGGTGTTCATTGATTCTAAATATCTTTTATTTTGACGTTGATGAAATACTTTATATACCGACTGAACATGATTTTAAATTGGTTAATTTTGTGAATTGAGATGTATGAAACGGTGTAGAGCCTAGACGGTTAAATTGTTGATTTACAATCCAGATAAAAACGTGGATTCATTAGTTGTTTTTATGACAATCCAGGTCAATGTCATGGATTTTGATGCTTTAAATTATTCTCCTAAACTTGCACCAACTATTCGAATTGTATAAAATCTTACTTTCAGATAAAATGAGTAACTACTTTCGTAATGACAGTATAACCAAGAGCCATGAATGTAGTCGTATAAGGTTCTTGCTATACAAATTAATATCGTCGCTAATCAACCCTCAAAGAAGCTAATAATAATGAATACCTGCAGGTTTCCGAATAAAATTTAATTATGCTCAAACATCATGCTAACAACTGTATTTACATTCTATTCAGGGAATCAGAATCATGATGCAATATTGACTGACATAAATTTTACGAAGTGGGTGTGTAAAGTGTAAACCATACAAAGCATTTATATGTCCATATATTTAATTTAATTTCTTGGACATATATGTAATTAATGTGCAATATGCACAACACATGCAAATACTTATTAATCTGATATAGCATACTTAGATGATAAATTATAACCATGAACATATATATAGTAAGTTAATAACCATGTACTGGCAAACATTTTAAAATTTTCGTTAATTATTCTTCTATTGTTTTTCTTACCTACGAGAACCCGTGAAGTCAAAGAGAAACTGTGATTTTTTAAAAAGAAAGTATTTTCAAAACTGATGAACTGAAACTCTATATCTAGAAAATATATCTATAAGTAGTGGTATGAATTTTCTCTCACTAAAAGCATTAATGGACCTTTCGATAATCATAAATGCGATGCACCCTCTCTATGCATTTCGCAATAACTCCTTTTCCTTCTGCCACATCCTCTCCTCACCTATTTCTCTTCTTCCTCCTCTCCTTAGTTCATCCTTCAGCCAATTCTCCATTTGTTTTTTCGCCATTGCTTTAAGAGATCCTCTGAAAAACCACCGGTTATGTCTTGACTAGGGTATAAACCGGTGGCCTTCTGATTTTCGCATATCTCCGCATCCATCTCTTTTTTTCCACAAAAAGAGAGCTAAAAAAATATAGAAGAGTACTCAAGCTAGGGTTTCATTTTGCATGTCCAAAGGTAAGATCTCTCTCTCTCTGTCTCTCTATGTATATATATATTTTATATTAACCGATAGTTATATACACATGTGCATATTTCATTGTTTGGTTTGACGAATGGGATCTATATTGCATGTCTGTTCACACTAACCGGATCCGTTCTATTTGAAGTCTCTTTAAGATCTGCATTTTCTTTTATCTATAAAAACTAGTGACTTGTTTTAAAAAAAACTAGTGACTTGTTTTTTTTTTCTGTGACGATTTTAAAGACAAGCGTAACAAATTATTCCATTATAAACCTCCTTGGAGGTGTAAAAAGTGTTTGAGTTTGACGAATTTTACTTAGTAGATGTAAAAAAGGACATATTGACTTTATGTCAACATTATTTAAACTTATATTACAGTATTAGTTAAATTTTATTTTAATTTCTCAATTCATTTACCTTTTTCAAAATAGGTTTTACTGCAAACGAAGGTCAATTAAATGAATTTTCATAGAAAAAACTGTTTTTTGGTTTAAATGTTAAATTATACCCAATGAAGACAAAAAAACATTTTCTACTAAAAAGACTTCTTTTCTTGGCTTCGGTACCCTGTGAAGTTCTCTATCTCGCTAGCTTTTATGTAGAATTGCAGACTGAGAAGAGAGAGAGAGAGAGAGATATCATTAATATCGATCCAATCCAACACTTAAAGAAAAAAACAGATCTGTCTCTAGAGTTTCAATTACCCCCGCCCTGTACAATTCAACTTTGCTTCAACGAAACAATATCGATTTTGAATCACTCTAAAAAGAAAGTAAAACCATGTAAGTTTTGTCTTTATGTGATCTAATTGAAAATTAGGGTTTCCTACGGTCTCTCCATTCGTTTCTTCTTTGTTTACCTCTACTTTTACTTGTAGATCCGATGATGTTTGTGACTTTCAAGATTAGCTCTATTACTGTTTATATATTTATTGATTGTCTGCTTTATGTATGTGTATGTATATTCTAATGGATATTTTTTTGATCAAATTCTAGTGGATATTTATGTGCTTGAATTTTCGTAGAACATATTATGTCTTATTATGCCCTTATAGTGTTTCAGTTCAGTTCTTTTTTATATTCTTATATTATCCTACATTTTACTTAAATATTCATCCGAATCTTCGTGTCCCAATTTTTAACTTGAAACTCCCAACAAATTGTTTGTTTATATGCAACGAGCTTATGTCACGTAGTGGGCGCATTTATATTCATAGCCTTTTTGATAAGATGAAAACATATGCTAGCTTATCTAAACGTATACATATTAATAACCATAAAATAGACAAAATACCAATATTTTGCTTTTCGTTTTGAATTATGAAAAAAAGACTATAAATATATACAATAAACGTATGTATAGTTTCATATATCTAGAGGATTACTTTCCATAATTCCAAGATTCATTTTCCGTTTCTACTTTCATCTTCGTATATATAAACACCATTTTACCTTTGGTTTTGGACAGTGGGATATACTTGCGATTAGAAAGTCGATTTAAATCAAGGAAAATGATTTGGATTATCATCTTGTAGATTTGAAGGCAATTCAAAAGCTCAATAGGAAAAACACCAAAAACCTATATAGGGTTTCATCAACATCACCATGTATCATCCAAACATGTTCGAGACTCATCATAATATGTTCGATATGACCCCAAAAGACTCTGACAACGATTTGGGTCTCACTGGGAGCCGAGAAGACGATTTCGAGACTAAGTCTGGCGCAGAAGTCACCATGGAGAATCCTTTAGAAGAAGAGCTTCAAGATCCTAATCAGCGTCCCAACAAGAAGAAGCGTTACCACCGTCACACGCAACGCCAAATTCAAGAGCTTGAATCGTAAGTAAAACTCCTCACTTGAATTTTTCTTTTGTGTTTTATGTTTTGGGATTTAGGATTTATGTTTTTTTTGGTTGCGACATATAGGTTCTTTAAGGAGTGTCCTCATCCTGATGATAAGCAAAGAAAAGAGCTGAGCCGAGAGCTAAATTTAGAACCTCTTCAAGTAAAGTTTTGGTTCCAAAACAAGCGCACCCAAATGAAGGTATTTTACTAGATCTAATTGTTACTCAATTGTATTCATTTAATTTGCATATGAATTTTGATTAGTGACTCATTATATTCCTTTAATATGCATAGAATGGGTCTTGAATCTTCATTAATGCTTTTTATTTTTCATATTTAATCAAATGAAGTTGGGGATGGGGTAATCATTACTACCACATTTGATTCGATTTGAATAACTATATGTAACCATCTTTAAAACACATGTAGTTAGTTAATTGCATAGCTTAGGTCCAACATCAAGAAATTATCCATTTGGTGTGCTTTATACTCTTGATGAGTCTTTTTTTTTGTTCAAAACCTAAAGAATATATACTTGTGATCGATCTTTATAGGCACAACATGAGAGGCATGAGAACTCGATTCTGAAGTCAGACAACGACAAGCTCAGAGCAGAGAACAATAGGTACAAGGATGCTCTAAACAACGCAACATGCCCAAACTGTGGTGGTCCTGCTGCCATAGGAGAAATGTCGTTCGACGAGCAGCATTTGAGGATTGAAAACGCGCGTCTACGCGAAGAAATCGATAGAATCTCTGCCATAGCTGCCAAATACGTAGGGAAACCATTGCTGACTCACTCCTCCTCGGCTTTCCCTCAGCTCACATCTTCACACCACATTCCATCTCGTTCCCTTGATCTTGAAGTTGGCAACTTTGGGAACACTACCAATAATAGCCAGACAGGTTTCTTAGGGGACATGTATGGAACAAGCGACATTATGAGATCGGTCTCGATCCATAATGATGCTGATAAGCCTATGATCGTTGAGTTAGCTGTTGCTGCCATGGAAGAGCTTGTGAGAATGGCTCAGACAGGTGATCCCTTGTGGGTTTCAGGCGATAATACGGTTGAGATTCTCAATGAAGAAGAGTACTTTCGAACGTTCCCTAGGGGAATCGGACCAAAACCTATCGGTTTGAGATCAGAAGCATCAAGAGAGTCCACGGTCGTCATCATGAATCATATCAATCTCGTTGAGATTCTAATGGATGTGGTATCAATCTGCTTCCTTGTTTCTTTGTCAAACCTACATTTTAAGTTTAATTAGTACATTTATGGTCTTCTTTCTATGTATAGAATCAATGGTCTAGTGTGTTCTGCGGGATCGTATCGAGAGCATTGACGCTAGAAGTTCTCTCTACTGGCGTTGCAGGGAACTACAACGGGGCACTACAAGTGGTAAGAGTCTTAAAAAAACCTAACAATTTGATTACTTGTTTCACAAGTTATTATTCTGAACCATGTTGTATTTTCTTGTAATGCGTAGATGACAGCTGAGTTCCAAGTCCCGTCACCACTTGTCCCCACACGTGAGAACTATTTTGTAAGGTACTGTAAGCAGCACAGTGACAACACTTGGGTGGTAGTTGATGTCTCTTTGGACAGCCTAAGACCAAGTCCCATCACTAGAAGCAGGAGAAGACCCTCTGGTTGTCTGATTCAAGAACTGCAAAATGGCTATTCTAAGGTATAATCTAAAGGGTTTAAAGTATGAGTAGAGAGTTTGAACATAAGAGTACTTAATTTTTTATTGGCATTTGTTGAAGGTGACATGGGTAGAGCATACGGAGGTGGATGATAGATCGGTTCACACCATGTATAAACCGCTGGTTAATACCGGTCTAGCATTTGGTGCTAAACGTTGGGTGGCTACACTTGATCGCCAATGCGAGCGGCTCGCCAGTTCGATGGCCAGCAACATTCCAACGGCTGATCTTTCCGGTACGTTATTACTTTGAGGGCCTATTTGATAAATTCATAAACCATGAGATTAAGTTGAAAAATATATTAATTATAGGGTTCTTTAACTTTGCTGTGATTATGATTTATGAATAGTGATAACGAGTCCTGAGGGAAGAAAGAGCATGTTGAAGCTAGCGGAGAGGATGGTGATGAGCTTCTGTAGCGGAGTAGGCGCGTCGAATGCACACGCATGGACGACATTGGCCACCGCAGGATCCGACGACGTTCGGGTCATGACCAGGAAGAGCATGGATGATCCAGGAAGGCCTCCGGGTATCGTCTTGAGCGCAGCCACTTCGTTCTGGATCCCAGTGGCACCTAAACGTGTGTTTGATTTTCTGAGAGACGAAAACTCTAGAAGCGAGGTAAACTCTTTTTCATAGCCGGTTCTAAGATTTTGACAAGTATAAATAATTTAGTAAAAAGTCTTAACAATTTTTTTTTTTTGAGACCTATGCTTATTATATATATCAACTTAAAAAGTTTGGAGTCAAAGAATCAAAAATCAATGTTTCACTTCATTATATCCAGGACGGAATTCTGTTATTTTTTTTAACTTTCTTGATCGAACGTTCTTGATTTTGGGTTCTTGATTTCACAGTGGGATATACTGTCGAACGGAGGCTTGGTTCAAGAAATGGCTCATATCGCAAATGGTCGGGACCCTGGGAACTCTGTCTCATTGTTCCGAGTTAATGTAAGATTATGTTCTTCGAGTTCTTGTTGATCCTGCTTTCTTGTTTTGAACATTCTTCTTGTTTTCGTAACAGAGCGCAAACTCAGGACAGAGCAACATGCTGATCTTACAAGAAAGCTGTACGGACGCATCAGGATCTTATGTGATATACGCACCGGTCGACATAATGGCTATGAACGTTGTCCTGAGCGGAGGGGATCCAGATTATGTCGCTTTGTTGCCATCCGGGTTCGCTATATTGCCTGATGGTTCTACAAGAGGAGTGAATGCTAGTGCCGGAGCTGAAGGAGGAAGAGGAGATGGAAATAATCTTGAAGTGGTTAATTCCACCGCAAGTAATTGTGGCTCGCTACTCACCGTAGCGTTTCAGATTCTTGTTGACTCTGTTCCGACCGCTAAGCTCTCTCTAGGCTCAGTGGCTACAGTCAACAGTCTGATTAAATGCACGGTCGAGCGTATCAAAGCTGCCCTGGCATGCGACGGGGCATGATCGAAGTTTTCTTTCAGGTAAACAATTTTCTCTATATGTTTATTCAGATAGTAAATTCTTATTGATTTATTAAACGAGATTGACGTATGGTTTGGTTTATGTTTCTGTAGAAGTGAAAGAGGAGGAAGGTTTTAGGAGTTTTTTCTTGGTAATATTTATTTCTTTGTTTCTTTGTGAAATTTTCCAAAAGGAAGTCAAGAACGCACCTTTTTGCGTTTAATCTCATTGCGCGTTTGTTTGCGGGCGGGCCAAAAAAGAGGCTTGAGAAAGAAAGGGTAAAGAGGTTCGGGTATTGACTTCTGCTGGAAACCAAAAAAAAAAAAAATCGGTTGTTGTGTTTCAAGTGGTTTAATTAGCGTTTTGCGTTTTCTCTGTTATTAATGAACATCTTAGCGTTTTGGGTATTGCATCTACTTTCAAAGTGTATGTTGCTACTCCTTGTTATTATTAAGCCACTCTTGTCGTACTTATATCATAGTATTGTCGATGAAGCTCTGTTTATTCATTCTATTTATAGTTTATTAGTATAACTAGTTGATGAGCGCGAGGTTAAATTTTCTAATAATGTTTGTTTGAAAAATTTGTCTTATATATTACATTTTGTATATAGTATTGGCTTTTGGATATAAGATTGTTAACTAAAAGGCCATTGATGTTGAAATTGTGATTCTCAAGTTCACTGTATTTACTGTTGGAAGTGAATTACAAATTATTAAAATATGTTTACACAAAAAAAAACATGATATATAATTGATTTGTTAAAAATTAATACGATGTAATTGAAAGCATCTGTGTATATAGATACATTCATATATATATATATTGTATTTGTGGAAGCACTGTAGTCTACTGGTTAAGGTTTAAAGGTTTCTACACTCAAGTCTGGGATTCGAACTTCAGGCTATGTAATTTCTTGCAGATTATAGGAAATCAGATTTCAAGTCCGGGAGAGAGCGGTTTATTAAACAATTATGCAGATTACGGAAGAAAAACTTACAAGGGATATACAACATGGTGCAAGTTAATCTGGTTAAGCGTGGATCTTCATAGGATGTCTCAGGTGATGCAGTTAGGCGTAGATCTTATAAGGCATGTAGTATTGTCGGTTGTCGAATCGTCTATGTAATCTTTTTCATATCATAATTGTAATATCATAATAAATCAACGTTATAAAAAAAATTCATGTCATATTAAGCTTAATCGACTTCTTTCCAAAGTAATACAGATTTTTCATATAAGAAATTATAGATTCTTAGTATAATAATATTAATCAAAATTAAGCACATATTTCAAGTCTCCCTTACCAAGAAATAATAAACCAATAATTAACACCAGTAAAAATCAAATATTATATCGCCTTGTTGTATAATGATATATTTAAAATATCATATACGAAAATGTTCAAAATTAAAATATTCAGGTCTCAATACATTTTCAATATAAATTTTTAAATTAATGTATTTATATATTTTATATGGCATATTTTTTTAATTTAATGATATTAAAAATAATATATATATATATATCTATATATATACATATGTAATCTGAGTATCTATTAAATGATACTTCATATTCATATGATTTTATGATTATTTGTATCTTTTTATAACAATAAAAATAAAACAATGTTCACAAAATTTTTATTGTTAGACTTTTAACATTTTTAGTAATTTATAATCGTTTTTAAAAAAATAAAAATATAACATATAATAAAAAATATAATTTTTTATTATATGATTAATGTGATTGTTTAAAATTTTTAATAATATAAATAAAACAAAAAGGATTGAGAATACAAAAATTATTATCAAATCTTTACTATTCAAAATCTTTAGTTATCATATATATGTTAATCATATTTGGTAATTCCGTAGTTTTTTATTTAAGGAAAGAATATTAAATATTTTTTATGCATCACTAATCAATTTGAGAATTAATTTAATAAAAAGTATAATATATACTAAGATGGACCAATCTATTTTTCTAAGGATTCTGAAAATTATTCTGGTGATGACATGTGATTACATTCAAATTCAAAGGTTGTAATGCTCCACAATTAATATATAAGGGATGAAGAAAAATAAATGGAATTTCACAAAATATAAACAATTCAGTTCTTCATTTTATTGAAGACAACAATGGCTACAATGATGTACCAAGTTGATGTGTCCTTTCATTGACGAACATAATGGCTACAGTTCCACTAATAATTTTAAAAAATATCCTTGTCGGTCCTGGTCTTGAGTCCAATTCTTTATAAGTGACCCATCCATGCATAGTATGAAATTTAATAAGATTAATCATTCCCAAGAGTAAAACAAATTATTTGGTTGGTCCATCAAATCTTGCATACTATTGCCAGTTTTCATCCGTCAGGATTTTTCTATCTCAGATCAGCTGTAGCTGAATTGGTCAAACATCATTATCAATTTATGAGTGACAAAGCAACTAAGTTTCCTCTCTATATAAGCTAAGGACGGCAAAATATCCGTAAAATTTGATTTGATCCGTTATTCGTCTCAATTTGATTCTAAAAACTCGAATATCCGTAACTTTATGAATTAAAGCAAATACTAAAATCCAATATTGGTCAAATAAGGAGCAAATCATAAATACTCATTTAAAAAAATGAATATCCGATCCGATCTGTAATATACATATGCATATATATGTATATATAAAATTATATATAATTTTATATCTCTTAATAGATTTTTAGTTATTTTATCCACTAAATTAATTATTTGGTCATTAAATTTTTAAAAGTATGTAGTTTTTAAATATTTTTGTAATGATAATATTATTAATTTTATATTAAAAATTTTCTTTTCTTTTCATATTTTTCAAAAAATGTTTTTTTTTTTATTATTTTTTACCGGATCGACGGATCGAATCGGATATCCGGTAAAATATACTGGTTTTTCCGAATATCCTAACACCGAATATCCGGAAGATTAGGGGTCGAATCGAATCGGAAATTCGACTATTCGTATGGAACGGATCAGATCACAGATATACTTAAAATTCCAGATATCCGCTCCGTGTCCACCCCTATATATAACACTTACTCTTGAACAAGAAGAAAATATCTATAGTTTCTGAATCATTGAGACCAAATTGTCAATGTAAAACAAACAAAAACAATTATCAATGTACATTTTGGTGTGTCCACTATGGATCCTCTGCTTCATCATAACCTTGGGCTCCTCATCGTCATCAACAATATGGTATGAAGATCATATCTCACTGAGAGAGATTAACACCCAAGATAATTTCAGTTTCCCAAAAGACTTCCTCTTTGGCACTGCTTCTTCTGCTTACCAGGTTTTTACATATTTGTTTCTTATTTTTCTTCAATTCTCAGTAAAATAATTTTTCACTTTTTAACATGTGCTCCTATGATATGATCAGTATGAAGGAGCTTACTTAACCGACGGCAAAACCCTAAGCAATTGGGACGTCTTCACAAGCATCCCTGGTAACATCTTAGGAAACCCTTTGTGAATAATCTAAGCTTAAAAAGGAAAAAAAAAAAATCAAACTTAAAGGGTTTTGTTGTCATCCTTGTTGCACAAGTCACCAGAAGAAACAAATATGTCTTCATTTCTTGATATGTCATTTGCATAGGGAAAATCGCAGATGGAACCCATGGGAAAGTCGCTGTTGATCATTACCATCGATATCCGGTAA
Organism: Brassica carinata; assembly: GCA_016771965.1. NCBI lineage: Eukaryota > Viridiplantae > Streptophyta > Magnoliopsida > Brassicales > Brassicaceae > Brassica > Brassica carinata. Next base: position 660,269 of record CM028700.1, read on the forward strand.
CAAATCTCTAAGCAAGTGACTAGAAAGACAGAGTTGTTACTTTTTCTTATTTCAACAGGAAGATTTGGATCTAATGCAAGACCTTGGAGTAAATAGCTATCGATTTTCTTTATCGTGGGCTCGGATTCTTCCAAGTGAGATTCTTGTGTTTCTTTGATTTCTGTCTCTCTTCGAATATTCTTTTCTTTTCAGAATCCTTTTTGTGTTTTCAGAGGGAAGGTTAGGAGATGTAAACATGGAAGGTATTGATCATTACAACAGAATGATCAATGCTATACTCAAAAGAGGTAATAACTGATAGATTTTCTCGAGATAATGTCTCAAGACCAAACTTAGCTCAATACCATTCACAGGGATGGAGCCATTTGTCACTTTGACACATTATGACATTCCTCAAGAACTCGAGCTTAGATACAAAAGTTGGCTCAGTCCCCAAATCCGGTAAATATATTGTTAGTAATGAGTTTAATTAACATCCAAAATTAACTCAAAAGTCTAGTAGCCTATAATAAAAAAAACTTTGAAACCTAATAAATAGCATATGAACATATTTCACACCCACGTGTATCTCAAAATTCGAGAATTATTCGCAAACAAATCTCTAAAAATCCTGATGTGGGACATTCTAAGTAATTTATACGCGGCGTAGATACGTAAACGGTAAACTGATACACTTGAAACATTATTTAAGGACAACTAAATTATTTTGCAGGGAAGATTTCGAACACTATGCAGAGATTTGCTTCCGACACTTTGGGAACAGAGTTAAGTTCTGGACTACGTTCAACGAACCAAACGTTCCAGTGATTTTGGGTTACCGGAAAGGGACTTACCCGCCATCACGTTGTTCCAAGACTTTCGCAAACTGTACACGTGGCGGTTCCGACATGGAGCCACTTGTCGCTGCTCACAACATTATCCGGTCACATCTAGCGGCAGTCAATTTATACCGAACCAAATTTCAGGTGAATCAAGATCATAACCGTTTTGGAAATTTCAAGAACGGTTCTGTTAACTCAGAGATGGTTTGGTTAATATAGGAAGAACAAAGAGGAAAGATTGGTATTGTTATGAACACGATATGGTTTGAACCGGTTACTGATTCTTTAGCAGATAGATTAGCTGCTGAGAGAGCTCAAGCATTCTACTTGACTTGGTAAGCCGGTTCGGTTTAAAGATTCTAATTCCCACCTCACACCAAATACCGGACTTTTAGAACCAAAAGAGTGTGAAAATGCAGGTTCTTGGACCCGGTTGTGTTTGGAAGATATCCAAGAGAAATGAGAGATATTCTCGGAGAAGATCTTCCGGAATTCACAAAGGATGATCTTACAGTCTCCAAGAATGGATTAGACTTCATTGGGATTAATCAATACACAAGCAGATACGCCAAAGATTGTCTGTATACCGCATGTGAACCGGGCCAAGGAGGCTCGAGAGCTGAAGGCTTTGTCTATTCAAACGCTCTTAAAGACGGTTTACCTTTAGGAGAACCGGTATGTAGACCAACCAGTTCAAACTAAAACCTATGTGCAGAAATGTTTTTGAGGTTTTTAGTGGTAATGTTGCAGACCGGAGTGAACTGGTTTACTGTTTATCCTCAAGGAATGGAAGAGATATTGATGTATGCAACAGAGAGATACAGAAACATTCCATTGTACGTAACAGAAAACGGTAAGCATGCGACCTTGACTGTATGTTTGAGTCAGTAGTATTGTATCTCATCACTTTTTTGTAGGTCTTGGTGAGAACAATACAGGAGTATTGTTGAACGATTGCCGGAGAGTGAAGTTTATGAGTAACTACTTAGATGCACTCAAAAGAGCGATGAGGTAATAATGCTCTTCAGGTCACATATGTCTTGAATCTAAGATTGAAAACTGATGGTTTTAACAGGAAGGGAGCAGATGTAAGAGGATACTTCGCCTGGTCTTTACTGGACAACTTCGAGTGGATATCTGGTTATACCATAAGGTTCGGTATGTACCACGTTGATTTTAATACACAAGAGAGAACCCCACGACTATCAGCTTCTTGGTACAAGAACTTCATTTTCAAGCACATAGCTCAATGGAAAGATCATGATGCTGATGATGATGCATGAAACAAAAAGGAAGACCCATGTTGTATTTCTTTTTTTTTTGATTATTTAACAAGACAAAAGAAATAATACAAAACAGAGCTGTGAAAACAGTTCTAATAAACAAGACATTTTCAATGCTTATAAGACTATACGTTGTAACATAACTATTCATGATGCATGAATATGATGATCCATGTAACAAAAGGAAGAGACATTGTTGTCTTTCTATTTGATTCTTCAGCAAAGCAGAAAAGTAATCTAATATAAAGCTATTTTTTCAAATGATCAAGTTCTAATAAAAAAAAAAAGACATTTTCATTTGGATTCGCTTTGAGTTATTTAAATTTTTGGATAAGAGGCGGGTTTTTTAAAATTTTAGACCGAGTTTCGTTTGGATACCGGCTGATTATGCTCTACGCCTCTCACCCAACACTGACTCACGCTCTCTCAAGTTCATTGAATTCGTTGATTGGTTGCTTAGGTCGCTAACTTCTTGCTGGTCCCAGCACGGTAATGTCGGGATCCGAAGTGTTGGACCGATTTAAGTCCGCTCTGTCACCAAACTTCAATATTGTCAGGGTCTCTGCGAAGGTAAAGCAGTCTCCTTTTTGTGGGATTTCGAATTGTCTCATCGTGTTCTCTCCACCGCACAATATGCTTGTCGATGCTACTGAGATTCACATAGTATCTTCAATGATCTGGATCGATAAATAAGCAACTTGTGCTTGTTTCAAAGGCTGCTAGCCATCGGTCCTGAAATTTTGAGGATCATATTCAATTTTTTAAAAAAATTTAAAATTGATAATAAATGAAAAATAAATTTTTCTACAAAAACTGCAAAATCGAATTCTTTCGCCAAAACGGTTAAATTTGATTTTTCATCGAAAATATAGAATTAGGATTTACTTCCAAAATTGCAAAATCACATTTTCTGTTTAAATCGCAAAATCGATTTTTCTATCAAAATCGTACAATCATTTTTTTTTCAAAATCGTAAGGGTTTCATCAAAAATGATAAAATCACTGTATTTTCGTCAAAATGACAAAATAAGATTTTTCGTCAAAAAAATCTTACAAGTGTAATTTTAAATATATTTATTTAAATATTATAATTTTTTAATAATGATATAAAGCATACCCAAATTATTTTTTAACTACTAGTATTTAAATAATATTAGAAAATAAAAAACCAACAACTTAACATTTAGATGTTGTATTTAGATTCAAATACTAACACTATAAAATGAATAATGTTTGGATGTAACATCAAAATATCATATTTAGATGATACATCTAAATGCTGCATCAAATAAAAAATGAACAGCATTTTGTGATTTTGTGTGTTTCTCTGTTATTTTATCTTTCACTAGTGAACATCTTAGCGTTTTGGGTAGTCTCTACTTTCAAAGTGTATGTTGCTACTTGTTATTATTAAGCCACCCTTGTAGTTGATATTATAATATTGTCGATGAAACTTGTTTATTCGTTTTGTCTATTTGTTTTTAGTTTTTAAATATTTTCACAAGAGATAAACAATTTGGTTCTTTTTTTACTGAAGACGACAATGGCTAAAATGATGTACTTACCAATCATTTGTGAGATAGATGCTTTGGTCCTGGAAATCTTGAGTCACTTAGTAAACCCTTTCTGAAAAAAAAAAAATCTTGAGTCGCTTTCATTTTTTTTTTTTTTTTTTGATAAAATTGAGTCACTTTCATGCATAGGATAAACTTTTAATAGATAAATTATTTCCAAGAAACAAAAAATCATTAGGTTGGTCCATCAAATCTTGCATACTATTGCCCCTTTTTATCCGTCACAGTTTGCTGAATTGGCGAAACATCAATATCGACCTAAAAGTACACAAAGGCAATCAATATCCTCTTTATATAATCCTTACTCTTGAACAAACAAAAAATATAATTCGTTTCTGAATAGACCAAAGTATCAATGTACATTTCTCTGTGCCCACTGCGGTTCCTCTGCTTCATCATCACAACCTTGGTCTCAGCATCATCATCAACAAGATGGTGGTATGATGATCATATCTCATTGAGAGAGATTAACGCCCAAGAAAATTTTAGTTTCCCAAAAGAGTTCCTCTTTGGCACTGCCTCTTCTGCTTATCAGGTTTGTAATTAAATCATCTTTCTCTTTCTTCAAATCTCAGTAAAACAATCTTCACTTTTAACATGTGCTCCTATGGTATGTTCAGTATGAAGGAGCTTACTTAGCCGACGGCAAAACCCTAAGCAATTGGGACGTCTTCACGAGCATCCCTGGTAACATCGCAGGAACCCCTTTGTGAATAGCGATCTTTGCTTTAAAAGGAAAAAATTTTCAAAAATTTAGGGTTTTACTGCCATTCTTGTTGCTCAAGTCACCAGGAGAAACTTGTCTATGTATCTTAACTTGTTTATGTACTTTATTATGTCACTTGCATAGGGAAAATCGCAGATGGAAGCCATGGAAAAGTAGCTGTTGATCATTACCATCGCTATCCGGTAACATAATTGTAAATCTTCACATTAATACAATTATACAAATCTCTAAGTAAGTGTCTAGAAAGAGAAACGAATCAGTAAAACCAGTGAAAATCCTTATCTAGAGATTCATCACTGAGAATCCTAAGAAAGGTAAATCAAGCCTAGAAGATGATTGCCAACGAAGAATAATCATCTTTAAGAACAATGATTTGATGATGGTGGATGATGATGACGACGATAGGGAGAGAGAGTAAAGGAAGAAGATAATATTGTGATTTTTGATTAATTTTTGTAAAGAGCAAAACTGCCTTACCTAAAAGTTTCATTATTAAATGACAAACCAACCAAACCAAGACTCAAAATAACTTAACTAAGGCATATATAAGATGAACCAAGACAAATATGATGAACGGGATTGTAAATCCTGTTACAACAAAGCTGTGACTTGTTATTTTAACAGGAAGATTTGGATCTGATGAAAGACCTTGGAGTCAATAGCTATCGATTTTCTTTATCATGGGCTCGGATTCTTCCAAGTGAGATTTTTTTCCTTTTTTTCTTGATTTATTTTTATCTTCATCGAACTCGGAATCCTTTTTTGTGTTTCCAGACGGAAGGTTTGGAGATGTGAACATGAAAGGTATTGATCATTACAACAGAATGATCAATGCTATACTTAAAAAAGGTAATAACTGATAAAAATGTCTGAAGACCAAAGAAAACACCAAACTTAGCTCAAAAATCATTCACAGGGATGGAACCATTTATCACTTTGACTCATTATGACATTCCACAAGAACTCGAGCTTAGATACGAAAGTTGGCTTGACCCCCAAGTCCGGTTAGTTAAGCATATACACATGCATGTCACACCTTAGCGTAGATACGTAAACTGATACATTAAAACGTAGTTAATGTTCTTTCAGGGAAGATTTCGAACATTACGCAGAGACTTGCTTCCGACACTTTGGGAACAGAGTTAAGTTTTGGACTACGTTCAACGAACCAAACGTTCAAGTGATTTTGGGTTACCGGAAAGGGACTTTCCCGCCATCACATTGTTCCAAGACTTTCCCAAACTGCACACGTGGCGGTTCAGAGCAACTTGTTGCTGCTCACAACATTATCCGCTCACATCTAGCGGCAGTCAATTTATACCGAACCAAATTTCAGGTGAATCAAGATCATAACCGTTTTGGAAATTTCAAGAACGGTTTTGTTAACTCAGAGTTGGTTTGGTTAATATAGGAAGAACAAAGAGGAAAGATTGGTATTGTTATGAACACGATATGGTTTGAACCGGTTACTGATTCTTTAGCAGATAGATTAGCTGCTGAGAGAGCTCAAGCATTCTACTTGACTTGGTAAGCCGGTTCGGTTTAAAAGATTCTAATTCCCACCTAAACCAAAAACCGGAAATTTAGAACCGAAAGAGTGTGAAAATGTAGGTTCTTGGACCCGATTGTGTTTGGAAGATATCCAAGAGAAATGAGAGATATTCTTGGAGAAAATCTTCCGGAATTCAAAAAGGACGATCTTAAAAGCTCCAAGAATGGATTAGACTTCATTGGTGTTAATCAATACACAAGCAGATACGCTAAAGATTGTCTGCATACCGCATGTGAACCGGGCCAAGGAGGCTCCAGAGCTGAAGGTTTTGTCTATTCAAATGCTCTTAAAGACGGTTTACCTTTAGGAGAACCGGTACGTAGACCAACCAATTCAAAATAAATCCTATTTTCATTGACATTTTTTAAGGTTTTTTTGTGTGGTAATGATGCAGACCGGAGTTAAATGGTTTAATGTTTATCCTCAAGGAATGGAAGAGATGTTGATGTATGCAACAGAGAGATACAGAGACATTCCATTGTACGTTACAGAAAACGGTAAGCATGTGTGTCCTAGACTGTATGTTTGAGTTTGTGTGGTTTTGGAAGAAGTTTGTAATCTTGTATCTAAACACTTTTGCAGGTTTTGGTGAGAACAATACAGGAGTGTTGTTAAACGATCACCGGAGAGTGAAGTTTATGAGTAACTACTTAGATGCACTCAAAAGAGCGATGAGGTAATAATGCTCTTCAGGTCACATATGTCTTGAATCTAAGATTGAAAACTGATGGTTTTAACAGGAAGGGAGCAGATGTAAGAGGATACTTTGCCTGGTCTTTACTGGACAACTTCGAGTGGATATTTGGTTATACCATAAGGTTCGGTATGTACCACGTTGATTTTAATACTCAAGAGAGAACTCCACGACTATCAGCTTCTTGGTACAAGAACTTCATTTTCAAGCACATAGCTCGATGGAAAGATGATGATGCATGAAAATAATATACAAATAAGATGATGCATGAAACCAAATATCTAAATATGATCATGCATGAAACGAAAAGGAAGACACCCATATTGTTGTATTTCTTGTTGAAAAAAAAAAGAAAGAAAAAAGACACCCATATTTCTTGTTGATTCTTCAATAAGGCAAAAAAAAAAATAATGTAAAACAAAGCTGTTTTGAGAACAGTTCCAATAAACCAGCCATTTTTCAATACTTAATACCTTGTAACAAAATTATTCATGAAGCATGAATATGATTGTGAAAACGAGTTCTAATAAAGAAGACATTTTCATTGTTTATATAATAAACATGGACTCTGGGTATCCTTTCGGGTTAGGTTTGTGTTTTTGTATTCTGGTTTGTTGGGATGAGGGGCGTGAGTCCTATTCGGCTTTTCTATATTCTGGGCCAAGTACGATTTAGATCTTCTTTGGTTCTACTCGGACCCGGATCTAAAAAGCCATTTGACTCAGCTGTTGGATGATTTCAACATATTCAGATAAGATGCGTGTTTTTTTTTTTTTGATCAAGATAAGATGCGTGTTTTATGAAGGAGAAAAGTGTTAAAATACAAGTGTTCAAATAACGTTGGAACTTGACAAACTTCACACATTCATGTGCACGGCAGAGAGTCCAGAAGTCAAGAAGAGAATGAAAAAAGTTTGTAATGGATCAAGAGATTCAACTACAGGGAGATGCTAAAAATGATCTCTTTGCTGTCTATGGAAAGGCTAAAGATTTGTCTGGTTCTGATGATATTCGAGGTGGAAATGACGCAGGCCACATGGACCGTCAAAATCTAAATCATTGAATTTTTGTTTGATTATTCTGTACACATACATGTTTTATGTTTTTTTTTTTTTTTCATTTTAGCCTCTTTTGATGAATCCACCAGTTCTTTGTTCCCCTTTATTTTCTTTCATTAGCCTCTTTTTTACTTTTATTTTTTGGTCAAAAGTTTTTGATGTGTAATTTAATTCTTGATTTGTCTGGTTCTGATGATATCTCTTATAAAGTTTTTGATAACCTTTTTACTTTGTAAGAAAATATCTTTCTCTTGGTTCTAAAAAGGGAGAATTTGCTCAATATACAAATTACTAATGGAAATTCAATGAATAGCATTGATTTTGACATAATTTAATGTCAGACACTTAGGCCACAAACCATCCGGTTTTACCCTTTTTCTTAACAAGTTTCCAGTTGCAAGTGAGAGAATAGGAGAGTAAGTGACGTCTTCTTCTTTTGTGGCGTATTTACAATCACATATTGGTACACAACACATGTCTCATATTTATTTACCACATATATTTACACGGTATGCAGTAAAATGAGTAGAAAACAATAATAAATGTTTTAAAGTAAACATAGTATTCTATTTGCAGAATATATACGAAGAAACGAAAGTCAAACTGATTTCTATTCTATATAACCAAAATAGTATAGGACAAAAAACACAGGCTAACCCATAAGTAATAGAATATGTACAATTTAAATAACTAATCCATAACTACTAAACACTAAACCCTAAGTGGAAATATAAACTCTAACCCAAATATCATAATATGAAAATAGTACATAATAGTAATCATTCGTAAGCTACATTATCTAATATTAAAATATAGTATAGAACAAGAATGCCAATAAGATACATTTTTATTCTATGTGCATTAGCTAGAATAGAAAAACAGAAAAATATATAGTTGCAAGAATAAATGTGTTTTATAGGAGACGATGTTGGCTGATGGGAAAGCAGATGACGTATTCGATGGAATAAATGGCCATAATGTGTAACAACTATTACATATGAAAGAATAGGAGGAAGTCACATAAGAAGATGTAGTTACCAAAGATATTTTACTGTGTAAATTATAGAACACAATATGCAGTAAAATGAGTGGATAACAATATTAGACGTTTTAAAGTAAAAAGGATATTCCATTTACAGAACATATGTGAAGAATCCAAAGTTACAGTGACTTCTATTCTATATAAACAAAATAGTATAGAACAAAAAACACAGGTCAACTAAGTCATAGAATAGGTACAATCTAAATAACATATTTCTCTAACTTTGATATGTTTATGATAAGTAGTTCATGTCCTCAATGTCAACCCCAATCTTCTATAAACTAAACCCTAACCACAAATCACTAAACCCTAAACGAAAAATATAAACCCTAACCCATTAATCAGCTCGATGCTTTGCCTTTTCCGTTTCTCTTCCCTCGTGCAATACCTTTATCCTTTTCCTGACTGTGAAAATCAACAATTCCATGTCACATAATTAGAGTCCATTCCATATCATGTAGAGTCCAATCCATGTCATGTAAATTCAAATAAAAGAAATAGAATATAAACATCTCGAGTGAATATGCAAATGGTAGGTAAGGTAGTTTATTTTATGCTAACAGTGTCATGTATTTTTGCCATTGAACAAGTCATATGGGAAGAATGAATAGTATTGTTATACAAAACAGAATAATCTATTCTATTTCATATAGCATAGTCCTTTTATCTTGCATAAGGCACACGTATGGATACAGAAATGAAATATATATACATGAAAATTAAATCTATTCTATTTCATATAGAATACTTTTGACAAATCAAAATCTATGTATCTACGACAATTGTACTTTCGTCTACAAACATCAGATCCGATATGCAAGGAAAACAGTGTTAAATTTACCAATTATATTACCTTGGTTCCGACTATATCCCAAATAAAAAAAAAAAATTATATGAAAAGAATCGAAGGCAATCATGAGAGAACTTACAGTTTTACAACATATCTGATAGGAATCACCACTGGAAAGAGAAAGCACGGGTTGCTCCTCTTGCACGCGACGATGCTTGGCCGTAGGCCGACGATTTTAGAAGCAAAGAAGATTTCACGGTTTCCAGTTTCCAATAATCTGAGACAAATCAATTAAACTTTGAAAATGATGATGATGGTGATGATGTGGATGTAATTTTGCCACGAGTAACTTTAGTCAATTAATAATTAGGAATTTTAAATATTTTTTCTTCAGGTTGCACCGGTTATTTTCAGGGGCGAAAGAGCATTATTACATAAAATAGAACGTATGTATCGAAAAACTAGATCAATTGGTTAGATATTTAATTATGCTTTTTTTTTACGTTATAGAGTCCAATTTCCCTTCTAAAAATGTCTTCTTCTTTTTTGTTTGGGTAAATAAGAAATAAAAATGTCTTTATTTTTTTTGTTTGGGTAAATAAGAAATTCATTTTTACTTTTATTTTTCAGACATGAAAATCATAAAGGACGTGTGAGAGAAGAAGCCAGAAGCTACAGACAGCCTACACCGTATCGAAAAGATCGCATCATTCACAACCGTTGGATCTTCATTTTTATCTTCTTCCCTTCTCTCTTCCTCTTTCTCTTTCTCTCTGCCATCTGACCTGTGGGTTACAGATATTCAAACAACTCACCTCTATCGTTCGCCTCCCTCTCTCTCTGGATTCGAATAGCTGATTACGGTTTCTAGATTCGATTGAAATCGTATCATCATCTCAAGAGAAGAAGATAACAGATAAACGAGGAGGAGGATGACGGATTCGAGCGTGGTGATGCCGGTGGAGATGGCACAAATCTTGGCGACGGAGATGACGAATTGGTGGGAGGAGGTTAACGAGTCAACTCAATGGCAAGATGGGATCTTTTTCGCTCTCTGTGGAGCTTATGCTCTTGTTTCCGCCATCGCTCTTGTACTTTCACCTCTCTCTCTCTCTCTCTTTCTCTCAAAGTCTCCGTCTTTACGATAAAAATCAAACCTTTTTCGCTTTCTATGAAGCTTATTCGATTCAGTTTTTGATGGGTCGAGGTCAAATCCTTACGTGTTTGACATGTGTTTCCTGTTATGTCATCGTTTTATAAGGAACTTAAAATTCTGAGCGAGTGGGAAAGTTATATACTTTATTGGATGTGTTGCAGTTGTTGACCTTTGTGTGTGTGATTTGGATTGTTGTTGGCAGGTCCAGTTGGTAAGGATTCAAATGAGAGTGCCTGAGTATGGCTGGACCACTCAGAAGGTCTTTCATCTTATGAACTTCGTCGTCAATGGAGGTGATGATCATCATCTCTGTTTTTTGTTTCCACTTCATTTGGATTGTGGTTTCTGACAACAAAGTTTTTCTATGTGTGTGTGTGTGTGTGTAGTTCGCGCTGTTCTATTTGGATTTCACCATCAAGTATTTCTCGTCCATCCCAAGGTGAGAGAGTGTGGCTCTGGTGACATTGACCGTTGTGTTTGTTCCTCTTTTAAAAGCAAATTAAACGTAGCTTTGGTTTTTGTTTGTTTGATTTTGAAGGCTGCGTTACTAATGTTCTTGCTGAGGTAAATGCAGGCTCTTTGCTGGATATTATTGGATCTTCCGGGGCTCCTCTTTTTCTCGGCATACACACTGCTCGTTTTGTTCTGGGCAGAGATATATCACCAGGCAAGTATCTAAAAAAGATTTTTTTTTTTTTTGATATGTGTAGTAGACTCTCTTTTTAATCTACCACACAAACTCTGAATGTGTATATGTTGTTGACACTTATGAGCAGGCAAGAAGCTTACCAACGGATAAGCTCCGGATAACCTATATTTTAGTCAACGTTGCTGTATATTTGGCTCAGGTTCATCTTTGATTCTTATTGTTTTCTATTTTTTATTTTCATTTCTGTATTATATACATACACCTTTTACAATGATGCTTGTTTAATAACTTTAGATTGTGCTTGTTCTCTACTTCGTCCTTGTCTCATTAGTTTGATATGTGATTGATGTATGTATCAGGTTGTTATATGGGTATGCATCTGGGTAAATGATAACAGCACTGTGGAGTTAGTTGGAAAGATATTTATGTCAGGTAGGTTTTTTTTTTTTGTCTGGTCAAGCAAGTTTGCTAAGCCTGTTACTACTCAATCTTCAATACTATTTATCTCGCTTATCTAAACTCTTTATTTGTTGTTGTGTGTTTTTTCTTCTTCTAGTTGTGTCTTTCATCGCTGCGTTAGGCTTCTTGCTGTACGGAGGAAGGTAGTGTTTTTGCTTTTCTCGTAATCAAAAGTGTCTGAAAGTTGTTAAATGGCTTTACTGGGTATTCTTTCCTCATCATGTGCTCCCTTGTATGCTATATAGATTGTTTATTATGCTAAGAAGGTTCCCTATTGAGTCAAAAGGACGAAGGAAGAAGCTCCATGAGGTAGTCATTGTGCTTATTTGTACATATTTTGTCTCAAGTTTCACCGAACTTTAAACACTCACATCTCTTCCTTCAAATTCGATTAGCCTTTGTTATAAAAATGGTATTCATTTCAGGTTGGATCTGTGACAGCCATATGCTTCACCTGCTTCCTCATAAGATGCATTGTGGTAAGCTCTGAAATAGAACACCTATAAAAGTGAAATTTTTTATCAATCAGTTATGCTGATGAGTGTTTTTTTGAATGTTTCTTTCTTGCAAAAACTTTCAGGTGGGTGTATCAGCTTTTGATAGGGATTTAACGCTGGATGTTCTTGATCATCCGGTTCTGAACTTAATCTACTATATGGTTAGTAACTAAGACCTTTAATTTCCTGTCTCTTAAACACATACACTAAAGGAAAAAGAAAAAAAAAACGAAATTACACAGGTGGTTGAAGTACTTCCATCAGCATTAGTCCTCTTCATTCTGCGTAAGCTACCTCCAAAGAGAGTATCAGCTCAATACCATCCGATCCAGTAGACTTTTGTCTGAAGCCTATCACACGGTGAGTCTGGTGATGTTTCAAGAGAGAGTAAAGAATCAGTTGGTGGCAAAAAAGACTAAAGAAGAAATCGTTGTGGAATCTGCTTGAGTTTTTGGATTGCAAGATCATAAATGATTTTACAGCTTTAGTACTTTGAAAAATCTGGTCGGGATTTATTATGTTGGGTTGAAAATAAACAAACTGTTTAATTGGGTTTATTGTTATCATCTTCATCACTTTTGAATTCACTATATTTGGTTTTCCACCCAATATTAATCTGTGTAAGCTTCGTGTTAAAATCCTGTCCTGTCATCCTAATGAGGTTTGAATAAAACAAATCTTTAACATTTTACTAGTTATCTTCTTCTGTTGTTTTTGTAATTGCATTATCTTTGGGCAAAAAGTTATGATGTTGATGCACTGTAATATTCCTTCTAATGTTAAAAATCAGATTATGACATAATCTATAGCGTCTTTTTGTTGTAATCGACTTATTGTGAACATTTTAATTCAATTTACTATTTTCTAAATAAACGTCTACACATGCCGCATGACAGTATTGGGTATTAAAAGTCCCACATCGGAGAGACAGAAAACGAATAGCTTCTTTATATATGTCTGGAAAGCACCTTTGGTCACGACCTTACTTGAACAGGATCTGTTCTATAGGCTCGTACCTCTGTTTCCTTGATTTCTAAGGAGACAGGCCCTAAACCCTGGTTGATGAATCATGGCCGTGCGATTTGAGTGTGATTAACGGCTTCGGTCGTCCTCGGACTCTCCGCGCTGTAGAGGATCGCTACCTAGCTCGGTCTTGACCTAGCTAGGGTGGTCGCACGGCTGTCTGACAGGTTCCTTTTTTAACTTCATCCTTTAAGAAAAACTTGATTTACTTTTCGCCCTCAAACTTTTAATTTATTATATTTTTCACCCAAAAGACGAAACTTCGGTAAAACCTCTCAACGAGTTCAAACGCGATCAAATCGACCTAATTTAATCCTGTTATGTACTGAGGTTTGAATAATATATATGTATATGTGATTCGTGTTAGATATGACTTCACTAAATCTCATAAGATATTATAGAAAAAATACGCCAGACTTCTTCTGATAGAGATCAATAGTGTGCTTCAGTGTCGTTTCTAACAACATTATTTCACCAGCTTACATATGATTATGACAATACGAAAGAATCTCTCAAGACTTGATTCAACGACCTTTATTACAACTACTAGCCCGTTAGAACGTGCTAGCGAGAGGGTCACAGAAGCATCACACAACACAAAGTAGTACTACATTATCACAAGGTTGCGTTCCCGGGTGCGAACTTGAGGGAGACACTGTTGACACAATGTCGCTCATCTGTAGGAGTAGGGAAACCTTCTCCTTTGAAAACATGACCCAGATGTCCTCCACATGCTGCACACGTGATCTCGATTCTTTTCCCATCTGGATCAGCCTGAGTAAACATAAAAAAAATTTCAGCGAATCAGTTTCTCAAACCATGAATGATGTCTTAGATTTTGAGAATCTTACGGTTCGGTTAATGGCGCCTGGGATGCCGTCAAAGAAAGCAGGCCAGCCACAACCAGAGTCGAATTTGGTGGCGGATTTGTACAGAGGAGTTCCACATCCTGCACAGCTATAGATCCCATCTTGGAACAGTTTGTTGTATTCTCCTGTCCCTGGATATCTGCATTGACATGTGTTAGACAGTAAACACAGTGATGTTAGAGAGAACTTGGGACTCTACTTCACTCCCTAAGAAGAGATATTCACTGATCCTCCTTCAACCACAGAGAGAACATTCTACTATATAAGTTTTCTTCTGCTTATTGCTGTTTTAATGTAAGAGCACCAATAAAGACTTAAGGCATAACAAATGAGTAAAGAAGCATTGTCATGTGACTTATTTGTTATGTAAAAAGATAACAACTAAGACGATCAGATACAACAGAAACAGAGTTTTATAAAAAGAATGAAAATTGTATTGAAAGTTTTAATCTTTCAGAAAATGAATCGTCTCCTAATTATTAATCTAGTAGTAAGAGTACCGTTCATAGCAGCTACTAAGACGATCAGATTCAACAGAAACAAAGGTGAAAACTTTATTGTAAAGTTTTAATCTTTCAGAAAAAAAGGGGTCTCATAATTGATAATCTAGTAACGGAGTTTATTTCCACAAACGCTTACTCGGTGCCTTTCTGCCTCAGGATCCTGAATTGCTCGGGGGAGAGAATCGCACGCCACTCTTCCTCTGGTTTGTTAACCGATCCGGGAGCAGAAGAAGCCATTGCTGTGATACGACCACCGTGGAAACCTCGACGGAGCGGTGACGGAGAGGCGGAGAGACGAAGGGGGTTGAGGGATAGAGAAGGTGTTAGGAAGGATTTGATGGTCAAAGAAGTGGCTGAAGATAGACGCACAGATGATTGTAGCACGTTCGAGGCCATCCTCTCGCCTTTTTATCTCTTTTCTCCTCCCTTTTCAGACAGCTTTTTTATGTCGAATCTTCGGTTTATTTGGGCTTAACTTTTAAGGCCCTTAACCCTAATCTTCACTCATGCATATATATGAAGATAGTTTATATGCGATTTTGTGGTTTCATAGTTAGAAATTATAAGGTTTTGATGAAAACATGATTATAACGTTTTGATGAAAAATTGAAAGAAAACACGATTTAGCCAACCAAAATTTGAATTGTGATATTTTGGAAGATTTTTATTACGTAAATATCTAACATTATATTCATTCCATCTATTGTTCCAAGTCCTAATTATCCAATCCACTAATTCACAAAAATCTACTTAGGGAATCTCTCGCCTCCAAGGCTATATGTTGAGAGTTAATTTGTTTGTGATGTTAGCACTCAAAAGAAACAAATGTTTGAACAACCAGAAGAAGCAACAGTTTTACAACAAACACTGAAAGTCTGTTAAACAAAGAACTGAAACAATAGAAAACATAAATGTGTTAGAGAGGTTTAACTATGGAGTTTTTTTTTTGTAACTTAAGGTTTAACTATGGAGTTGCTCCTTCTTCCATGGCACAGTCCACCTTCTTGTGTTCCCCTCAAACAACTTGGCTATCAGCCCACTCTTGGACACAGAGCTTTTAGGATCTGTCTCCATTTCGGAGCCAACGTTGTTGTTGTCGTTGTTGTCTCCGCTCAATATACTCTTGTTCCCAAGCTCTAGCTGAAGCCCCTGCGGCACTTTCTCTCCTATACAAGCCGGTTCCTCCGCCATAAGATCGAACCCACGACCCTCACCAGGTGATTTCTGTTGCTCTTTCTGTGCCAAGACAAGGTTCTCTTTACCAGTCACCATCGTCTTCGTCTCTGGAGCTGGAAAAACTCCACCAGACGAGTCGCAGCTTCGCCATTGCTCTCCTTGGACATTAAAGGCAAAGCTCGAGCAGGTTCAGAAATCTCCAAGTCAGTGAAAACATCTTTTATTGGTTCATCATTAGAGGTAGAGACTGATCATCATCACTTTGGTTCTTGGTTTCTTCTTTTGTGAACATTTTAACATTAGGAGCTACGTCGTTAGATGGTGTCACCGGCATAACTTTCCCTCGTGCGAACACGATACCTCTCAGTTTAGTGTCACTGTCGTCAACCTTGACGTTGAGAATGTATCCTGCGTCGTAAGATCCTGCGACCACACCAGAAACAGTCTTACCAACCAGATTAACGTCAAGATTTGGAGTCACGCGACCATTTTCTTGTTCATCTTTGCGTGGACGACCTCTCTTTCGCTTGACCAAGAGATCATTAGCAACAGGAGGGGGTGAACTTGTGCTGGCTAGGTTCAACGGATTCATTCTAACATAACATAAAACAATAAAACGTGATTTTGTTTAGTTTTCATGCTATAATATATATATATATATATATATATATATATATATATTAGTGGAATGTGATTTTGTTAATGTCAAAATATTCTGTAACAAATCGGTTTGTCATGATTCTAACAAAACAAATAAGGAGGTTTTGCCAAAACTAACCCACAATTTGATTTTAACTCCAAACATATATCACAGCTTGAATCAAATCAAACTAACAAGCGCAGTGAAATTACAGTACCGGTTCCTTGTGATCAAACAAAAAACGAAGCCATTTTACGAATATAGCCTAGTAAATCGTCGAGTCGATGCGAGATGTTGGAAGTCGTCCGAGACCGGTGAAGTGTAAGTCGTCTGGTACGGGTTTATTTTAAAATAATTTATAAATCTTGTAAAAAA
The DNA here is from genome assembly GCA_016771965.1 of Brassica carinata. Lineage (NCBI taxonomy): Eukaryota > Viridiplantae > Streptophyta > Magnoliopsida > Brassicales > Brassicaceae > Brassica > Brassica carinata. The sequence continues at coordinate 677,157 of CM028700.1, forward strand.
TATTTTGATCGTGAAAAATAAAACCAAGTAATTATAAGCAGTTTTAAGTGATATAAATTAAGATATGATAAAATTGATTTGTTTTGAAGATAGATGAGTGGAAGTAGTGAATCATGAAATACTTTGGTTTAGGAGTTTGGCAAACATATGTTGTAGTATTGTATGTATTGTTAGGTTAGATTTTGGAAAACTAAAATGTTTTTTCAAAAATTAGTTTTCACCTATATGTGTTTATTTATGTGTATAGTAAACACTTTTCAAGTTTGATTTGATTTTATGAAGTCTTTAATTAGATAATTAAGTTTAGGGGTTATGTTTAGGGTGTGGCGACTTATATTTCAGTCGTCTGTTGAATAATTTACTCGGACGACGATATATTTGGTCGTGTTGAATAATTTACTCGGACGACTTACATTTCGATTCGTCACGGTGAAAAATTAAAACAGATGACTTACATGTAAGTCGTCCAAATATTCCACCTAAATTTTTTAAAAAATTATTTTCCGTTTAAATAATTTAAACCGGGCGACTTACTTGTAAGTCGTGCGGAAAATCTTCTATTTTAGTTTCCGCTAAAAATATTTAATTTCCACTAAAAATATTAAACTCTTCGGACGACTTACATGTAAGTCGTCTGTTTTAATTCTTCACAGGGCACTGAAATGTAAATCGTCCGAAGTCGTCACGAGTCAAAATATTTAACCTAATTGATTTTTGTCTTCCTATATAAAGAAAAAATTACACATTCTCTCTTCTCCTCTCAAATAACAACAAAAATGTAATGTTCATCATTCTAAAACTCTCCAACCTCTCTCTAATCTCTTTGACTTGAAAACACCAAACTTTATATGAATTTTTCAGTTTTGTTTAATGTTTTAATTACCTTTCAACCAATTTTGAGGATTCAATGTTTTCTAAGAATACAATCACAAATGTAAGCTTTGAGTGTATTTGGCTACCTCCTCCCTTTTCCAGAAATAGCTTTTTTTTTTTATCTCGAATCGTTCAGTTTATATGGGCTTCACTTTTAAGGCCTCTTAAGCCCAATCTTCTCTCATGCATATGAAGATTTTTTTTATATGCGATTTTGTGGTTTGATAAGTTTGAAAAAATAAGGTTTTGATGATTATTATAACGTTTTGATGAAAAATTGAAAGAAAACACGATTTAGCCAACCAAAATTTGAATTGTGATATTTTGGAAGATTTTTATTACGTAAATATCTAACATTATATTCATTCCATCTATTGTTCCAAGTCCTAATTATCCAATCCACTAATTCACAAAGAATCTACTTAGAGAATATGGCCCCTAATATGTTAAGAGTTAACTAGTTTGTGACGTTGGAACTTATAAGAGACAAAAGTTTGAATAAGCAGAAGAAATATTTTCAAACACTGAAAGTCTGTTAAACAAAGAACTGAAACAATAGAAAACATAAATGTGTTAGAGAGGTTTAACTATGGAGTTTTTTTTTTTTTGTAACTTAAGGTTTAACTATGGAGTTTTTTTTTTGTAACTTAAGGTTTAACTATGGAGTTTTTTTTTTGTAACTTAAGGTTTAACTATGGAGTTTTTTTTTTGTAACTTAAGGTTTAACTATGGAGTTTTTTTTTTGTAACTTAAGGTTTAACTATGGAGTTTTTTTTTTTTTGTAACTTAAGGTTTAACTATGGAGTTGCTCCTTCTTCCATGGCACAGTCCACCTTCTTGTCTTCTCCTTCAAACAAGTTTGCTATAAATCCATTCTCGACACAGAGCTTTTAGGATCTATCTCCATCACAATGCTATCATTGTTGTTGTCTCCACTCAATATACTCTTGTTCCCAAGCTCTAGCTGAAGCTCCTGCGGCACTTTCTCTCCTGGACAAACCGGTTCCACCGCCATAAGATCAAACCCACGACCCTCACCAGGTGATTTCTGTTGCTCTTTCTGTGCCAAAACAAGGTTCTCTTGACCAGTCACCATCGTCTTCTTCGTCTCTGTAGCTGGAAAAAAATCCACCAGACGAGTCGCAGCTTCGCCATTGCTATCCTTTGAAATTAAAGACAAAGCTCGAGCAGGTTCAGAAATCTCCAAGTCATTGACAGCATCTTTTATTGGTTGATCATTAGGAGGTAGAGACTGATCATCACTTTGGTTCTTGGTTTCTTCTTTTGTGAACATTTTAACATTAGGAGCCACGTCGTTTACTGGAGTCACCGGCATAACTTTCCCTCGTGCGAACACGACACCTCTCAGTTTAGTGTCACTGTCATCTACCTTGACGTTGAGGATGTACCCCGCGTCAAAAGATCCTGCGACCATACCTGAAACAGTCTTACCAACCAGATTAACGTCAAGATTTGGAGTCACACGAACATTTTCTTGTTCATCTTTCCGTGGACGACCTCTCTTTCGCCTCGCCAAGAGATCATTAGAAACAGGAGGGGGTGAGCTTGTCCTGGCTAGATTCAACGGATTCATTCTACAGATAATAATAAAAACAATAAAATTTTGTTTAGTTTTTTTCATACTATAATATAATATATATATATATATATATATATATATATATATATTAGTGGAATGTGATTTTTGTTAGACATGTCAAAATATTCTGTAACAAATCGGTTTGTCATGATTCTAAACACAACAAATAATCACTAGACTTAACACCATAAGAGAAGATTGTATAGAAACGAGAAGATAAACTATAAGTAACAGTTATAAAGAACAAATACAAAGTTTTAATGCCAAAGACAAGTGTGTGTTATTTGTATCGCAAAGCTACAGAACATTCTAGGGTTCACTCTGTTCAATCTAATTGTTATATACATTTTCTTCGGAATTGTGGAACTGATTTAAGACCAAATCAGAACACAGAAGAAACATAAAGATCAAGAGATCTATCATTTCAGGATATCAATAAAAAAATGGAATGAAGATTCGAATCTCTAAAGTCTAAACCAAGAAACGAAAAAACGTATCAAATTAACCTTTGTATGATTAAACAAAAAAAAAAGGACCAGAAAGTTTTGTTGAATGTTAAGTTTCAAAAAAAAAAGTTTTGTTTAATGTTTTTAATTACCTTTCAACCAATTTTGAGGATTCAATGTTTTCTAAGAATACAATCACAAATGTAAGCTTTGAGTGTATTTGGCTACCTCCTCCCTTTCCTTCTTCTCTTTCCTCTTCTCCCTCAAGTTTTGCTCTCTTGCAGTTTCCGTGGTCTTTGGTTTCCTACCTTCTCTTTCCGATTTATACGCAACATAATGGGCTTTTCCTTACGTACTGATTTTTTTTTGTTATATTTATTTAAATACTTTCAAAACAGTTATCTCCTTCTAATTCAGTTTCGTTCCAGTATTCATAACTTGTGTATGAAATGCCAAACACCTATTTTGACAAGAAATAATGATTCAAATAACTGTTCATAATTTTACTCCAAAAAATCTTATCTATTATATTAAAAGAGAAATCACCATTTCACTTCATGTGTGATTTTATTAGGTTGGATCATTTCAAATAAATTTCTTAATTGCATATTTTTATTATCTTCATAATATCCCAACAATACATTCTTATTTAATCTAATATCCTCATTAACGATTAAATAAATCTTTACAGAACACGAAAAGGTCATCGATCTCGACAAGATCCATTTTGAAAAGATAAATTCATAAATCATTTAATGTTGCATGTGGATTTACTAATCGGATTTGCAAGTGTATATATCAAAGCTATTAGTAAAATATCACATAATTCTAAGGATAATTGAATTTAAATGTTAACAATCCATTGGATTATAGATAGATTGTATATATATATATTGTCCCAATTTATAAATGTTTAAACTATTTTTTCAAACAAAATATATTTTCAAACAAAATATATGTTTAAACTATTTTTGAAACAAAATATTTCAAATAAATATGAGTTTAAAATATATTATTTCCTTATTTTCTATTTAAATTCAAATCACGATACCCTAAATATAGGAACAGTTTCATCTATATATAACCTATTTTTAATTTGCAAAATTTCAAATTAAATGACATAAACTTAGGAAGGTTTTAATAATATAAATTTAAATATAACATACTAAAACATATATCAATGTTATTAATATGATATTCAATAGTCTATTCTTATATTTATGAATACCTAATACAAATTGTTTATATTTAATGTATATTAGTATTGTTAAATTACATTAAAATTTGAATATATTGCTAAACTTCAAAATTATTTATTCTTGTTATTTATAACTTGGAATAGTTTATTTAAATGTAAATATTTTATCTAAATAATATATTAATTTAATATAAAATAATTTACATATTTGCTGAAATAAATATGTTTTAAATCGTCTTATATTGAAACGCAAAACCAAAAGAAGAAGTATAAAATAAAAAGTTACAAATACAAATAACGGCGCCAATTTGATTTTATGATGATAAACACGTACACTATGACATTATTAAAATGAATAAGATGTATATACATTGAAAATATAGTTAATGTGTAAATTATTATTGTAAAAATAAATTTTGATATGCATATAAATCTAAACAAACACCCGTGCGGTTGTCTTGGGTCAAGATCTAGTTATTAATTAACTTAAAAAATTTGTTCCAGTATTCATAACTTGTGTATGAAATGCCAAACACCTATTTTGACTAGAAATAATGATTCAAGTAACTTTTCATAATTTTACTCCAAAAAATCTTATTATTCATTAACTTAAAAATATCACATGTTTATCATTTACTTGAATTTATTGACTATAACGCACTTATATAAATTAAGCTTAGTTCATTAACTAATCACTATTTTAGTTTTCGATTCTTTGTATATCATTTTACCAAAAAAATTGTATTTTATTATTTTGTGTATATCACAAGTTTATTGTTTACTCTGAGGATTATTTACTTAACACCATTGTTTTTATACCAATAAACCTAATTTTTTATTCTGGAATTGTCACAGATTTATTGTTTAGATTAAAAAACTAGTAATATTAGATATTCACTTAAATTCAGGTTGTCTCATTAGTTAAGCACCATTTTAGTTTAAGCATTTTAGTAGCCTTAATTTATTAAACAATAAAGGCTCTGGACTAAAATCCACCAAACATAAATTTTAGACAGCAAAATTTGTATAAAGATTTGAGAACACAGTTACGATAGTGGTTTGTATAACTATGAAGACTTCAAACCGAAGGTTGAAGACCCAAAGTTAGCTTTTTGTTATACTTTATATTAATGACAGAAAATATATATACTTCTTGCGTTTAATTATTAACTTGTAAAACAATTTTTTCTACAAAAGAAATATTAACAGATAAATCGGAAAAGATAATGTAACGGTTCGAACTATTTTGTCGATGGTTCGAGGCTTAGAGCTTTTACTAATCTTTAATCAACGGTGAAAAACAAATTTGAGTTCTATAAATCGTCAAATAATGCTGAGTACATAAGCGGTCATGGGCCAAAGCCGAGAAAGCATAAGCTTCAGGCCTTTATCTAACCTATATTAAAAGGAGAATAAGATAGATGGAGAGGGTGTCCACGTTTGCAAAAAAAATCGTCCAATAGAAAACCTGTTTTCGGCTACGTCAGCACGTTTTTGGGTAAGCTTGGGCTCCTATTATTTTGGGTTTGGGAAATCTTGGGCTCTTGCCGTTTTGGTTAAAGCCCACAATATTATTACACACAGATAACTCACGCCTTCTCTCTCTCGCGAAACCCTACTCGGTTTGTTCTCCTCCCTTCGTCGCTTCATCGATTCCAATTTTTCACCGTTTCGTCGATCAATCGACACACCACTCCATCTATTTGCAATCAATCCTCCCCAAATCTCATTTATGGGTTCTTTTCGTTTTCCTTCCTCTGAGTTTCTTTATAATCCTTTTCTGTTTCTGGGATTTGTTTCACAAAAAAAACCTCTCTTAAACGATGAATTCCAGCAAGAGGAAATGATGAGTTTGGAGCTTTAGGGACATTGCCTTCCCGGTTTCGAGTCTTCCATGAAAATTGAGTGAGTTTTGAATCTCCTATCCGCTATCGGGGACATCTGTTATTTGATTCCCATGCCATGGCCAAGAAGATTCTTACAGGTGTTGCCACTAAAGGAGGTATGATTTCCTGGATTCAGTTTGGCGTTCACTTTCGGATTGTTTGGCTTTTTTTTCTTTTAATAACGGATTTAGTTTTCTTCCATGAACTCTTGGAATCACAGTGGTCAAGATTTTTAATGTTGTAAGTTTGTTTCTCTTTCTTTTCGCTACTTTAGTTCTGATAGTTTTATTTCTGATTCAAATTTTTTTTTCACAAACAGGTAAAAAAGGGTCCACATGCTCAGAAAGTTCTTAATGTTTCAAGGTAAAAAGACGCTTAAGATAGAGTCTTCACACATTGCTCTTTTGCATGAATATTCGTGAGTCCCCTGTCTTATTTTTGCCATCTAATTTTTTCTTTTTTGTTATGTCGGAACATTAATTAGTGTAAAAGAAGTGAAGAAAAGAAGCAATCTACCCGGAGTTGGGCAAAACAATGAAAACAAACTCCAAGGTGTGTCATTTAAAAAAAAAAAAAACTCCAAGGCGTGGCACAGTCTACACATATATCTCAGTCTCTCCCCGAAATATTCATTTTGTTTCAATTGCTAGAGGTAAACACTATTAAAACTTAATATTATATTACAAATGTATAAGATGATGTATTCTTCCAAAGGGGTAAGGTTTTGTCAGAAACCAGATGCAACTCTCTTCTTGAATAGAAAGTCTGATGGATACCATTTTTTCAGGGAATGGGGGAAAGAGTCGACTTTCAATTAAGAATTCTGAACTTGCTAAAGTATCTTTCAATGGACAATCCCTAAAAGTACCAGCTTTAGGTGATTCGAACATTACGTATTGTAACATTTATATCATTGAAATCCGAATATAATGTTACCTATTATCGGTTTCTAGATTTAAGAACAAAACCAGATTCAGGCGTCCTTTGATTATGACAGTCTCTATAATGTGAAAATGAGTTCATATTGTTCCTGCCTTTTCTTTCCAGGTAATTTTCTATCAACCAAACATATCTAGAAATCTGGAGATCAGGTTACCTTGGAGCTACATTACCACTGAGTATCCGAGCAGATGCTACAAAAGGTAGAGCTATTATTCTTAATCTTCTGATTATATTACTGTCCTTCCAATGGATAATTATAAGTAGCAGGATGTTCAATGTTCTATATCAGCTAATACTTTAAATTGGTTAAGTCAAATCGGTTAAGCTGTACACATGTATGGCATATCAGGCCAATAGACCGCAAGCAAGAAGTACCACAAGATGGTGCCATGTCTCCTCCTATGGTCTGATCCTGAAATATTGTTGATGGTTGGGGATTGAGTTCTCGGGGTGGTAGATTCCTTTTTGACGGTAGTGTCACGTCCTTTAACTCTACAAAACAACATAGCCTACATGGATCAAGCCCACAACATAGATAACACCAGAACATGTTAGTATCACATTTTACTGTGCTTCTCTTTGTTGCATCCTTTTTAGCTGCTGCCCACTTCTTACTCTGCTTGTGGATATCTATCTAGATGGTTGTTTAAAGGCTCTGTACTGAAAGAGACAATTATGTTAATAGCTCAAACTAAGAGCAGCCTTCAGGTAAAGGCGAAGAAGTCAGGGATGAGTGCTTATATGATTAACTTGCTACCCAGGTCTGTTGCCACATTCTCAACTTGAGTTTAACAGCCTAAAGATCACATTTACCTTCATACAAGCATGTCCAATGTCTTTTGCAGTCAGAAAGACACAAGTTCTCTTCATATTTCAACGTGCCTTCATGATTGCACTAATTTCCCTTTTAAGTTACTACTTTCAGACTCTAGCTCCTCCCATGTGATAATTTAGTATCAGAGTTCTTAAACAATATTAATTCAAGCAAGTGTATGTTTCTGATTTCACCTCATGCTACTCCCATGGGATATATACTAAATATTTAAGAGTCTTCAGCTCCTTATATTCAGAAACTTCAGAAGTAGAGTATAAGTTGTTACACATTGGCTTCATCGTACAACATGTTAAATGTTTTTCTAAAATTTGATCGGTATTGAATACACATAAAGCCACCGAATTTCTTAGATGCATGAGCAATGATTAAGCATGATCAGTCATCGAGACTAATAAAATCAAAAGACAAATTGTCAACAAAAAAAAAGAAGATTGTATGTGAACATCAAAACTGATTTTTTTTATAACTTTCATAAAAAGCCATACAACCAGAATTTATTAAATACTTTTAACTAAGTCCATTGAAGTCCCAAAAATAATCTAAATGTATACAAGGAAATAAAAAAATATCATGTTTAGACTTTAGAGTAACAAATATTACTCTAAATTGCATAGATGTTTATATTCAAACAGAATTTAAATTCGAAAACTCCACAATACAAACAATAATATACATAAAAATAATAAACAATAATGGATAAAAACAAAAACAAAAAATAGAAAAACCTACGAGAGTGAAAAATAATACTGTAAAATAACTTTATTTAGATCACAAAACACGCTGCTGAAATAAACACAAAAATTTATATGAATTAAAAAGTGAACGGGTAAACAATATCGGTCAGAAGACATAGACGCCTACAATTTTGTTATCCGCTAGAACTAATCAAACAATACTGTAATTTCATATACTTTTACAAAATATATAGTAGGATAATCCGCGCGTAGCGCGGACACGGATCTAGTTATATAAATTATTCTATATCGTCAGCCCCTAGCTTTTAGCTTTAATTATTTTCCCATAAATATTTTGTTCATTTTCTTAGATTTACTGCATCACTGATTCGCTGATTACCTTTGGTTAAATAAATGCTAAACACAAAACAATGTTTATTTTAGTATGTGTAATTTATGATAAAACAACTTAAATTGAAACAGTGAATAAAATTAGTTGTTGCTGCATGTCACCATACATTAGTTATTCCATAATGTGGCTAAACATACATTATTTTTTAGTTGAAATTAACGAACCATATCATTCATGATTCATGTACCGCGCAAACATTTTTACAATTTAGTTTAGGAGTGGCTCCTTCTTGTCATCCCACATATCCAAACGTTTTCTCGCCTTTTTCACCTAAATCATCATTATATGTTAAAAATATAATTTCAACACACCCAAAGCAAATTTTTTTAAAAATATGATTTAAAATCAATATGATTCATGAGACTTGATATCACGTAACACTAACCTCTTTATCCCAATCTGTTCGATACGTAACGTAAAGTAAGATGAGGGTTTGCATGAGGGTACCTCCAATCATCCCGGTCCATATTCCCTATTACCAAAGTTCACATAAATTAATTTACTATATAGATAAAATGTATATATTATAAAGAAAATATTGAAAACGAACCTTGGCTTGTAAATTGAAAGTAAACCCGAGAACACAACCAATGGGAATACCAACAACATAGTAACAACCAACATTCACATATGCCACGAATGTCTGCCATCCACATCCCACTGCCACTCCTACAAACACACATCAATTAGAGATTTATTTGGCCCGGTCAGGTAAACTCATGCACCGGTTATCTCAGGATTTAGCTAAAATTGAATTGCATGTATATACCAGACAAGACAGGCTGGATTCCGTTGAGAAGGATAGTAACAGCCAGAAAAGGACATAGCTCAGAGACGGCCTTAGCCACCTCAGTGTCCGACGTGAAAATGTAGCCGACGTAGTCACGCGACGCCATCAGGGCGAGCGCCTCCGCAAGTGAGATCACGAAGGAGACGAAAGTCGCCATCCATGAAGAGAACATCGCCGATTTTGGATGTTCTGCTCCAAGCTCATTACTTGTCCTTACACTGTCAGTATTTTATTTTAGAATAATAATCAATATTTGTTCTATTTCAAAATGTTTTCACACATATTAAAAATATTAAACTTTTCTTCTAATAATTTTATTTTTTGTGAGTAACTATTTCTCATAATTTAAACCAACATAAATTCAATAAACGTAATAAATTTACCAAAATTTCATATTTTATCATCATTACCTAATAAAAAATGTATAGAAAATGTATGTTTTTTAAATGCTTTTATAAAACATTGATTGTTCTTGGAGTATGGTTTATTTCAATAATGTTGGTTAAAGAAAAGGTTGATTAATGATTTGAAAATAATTAAGAAGAAATACTAACCTTACAGCCGCATTAAAACCAACGGAGACCATGAAAGATAATCCTGATATTGACATACTGTAACAAAGATAAAATGTTGAACAAAACAGTAAAAAACATTGTAATCTTTTCAAATTACATATAAATCAAGATAATAAATGATTAATGAATTTACCAGATGGAAAGAGAATCTAGAGAGAGAGCATGATCGTTGAGCAAACCAGCAAGCAGAACCAGAATCTGTGAATACCACATTTCCAAACAGATCATAATAGCCGAACCAGCAGAGAGTTTAAAAAAGCTCCAAAGACCATGGAACGATCTCCAACTAAGACCAGTCCACGTGTGTCTGAATGTTGGACTTGTTATAATATACAAAGTTTGAGACATAACTATGAACCACCAAGAGATAGTAAGAACATAAGCAATGCCCATAAGACCTAGGTCCATTACGTAAACGGTGGTCCACGTCAGCAAAATCTGGAGGAGAAGGGCGGCGCCTGAGATGTACGCGCTGGGGGTCACCACGCTTTGGGCTTGGAGGAACTTTTGGGCCGTGAAGTTGATGGCAAAAGCGAAAATTTGAGGGATGAGTCCGACGATGTATAGAGATGCCATGTACGAGACTGTTTTGGGCTCGCCTAGTAGGATTAGAATCGGGTATGAGAAGGTGTACAGTACTGTCATGGGCAAACCAACCAGAGCGAGGACGATCGTTGCTCGTTGGAGATAGATCCCAAGCATCTCGTATCGGTTGGCACCATATGCTTGTCCACACAGTGTCTCGACTGCACTTCCCATACCTAACTGTACAACAAACATTAAAAAGCCAAAACATAGTTTAATTGTATGCTTATATTTTTTTTTTTGTTATACGTCATATATCAAAAAATTTTGTTAAGAATCCATCTACTAATATTCTTTGACTTCTGTTTCGAAGCATACAAGAATTCTTACAAAAGGAATATAAATAAATGATTTCACAGAAACCTTTATCAAAAGATTTTACTAAGTACTAACCCAAATTACATTTGTTTTTTCTAATCATCTAATCATTACAAATTCAAATCAACAAAAAGAAAGAAAAGAATCACTAGACATGTTAATAATAAAATTAATGATTCAAAAAAAAAGGGAATGGTTATTTTTCTTTTGTACTCGGAAAATTGGTTACAATAGATTTCCAGGAAATATATATTTTGGGAGTAGTTACGCAGATTCGGTCCTGGATGAAAGCATATCAAACGCATGCTTACAACAAAAACTCAATAACTTAGTTGGTTCGTGCCATACACTCACATGTGGAAGGTTTGAACTCTGTCTTTTCTGCTTCTAGTTTACAAATTTTCAAGGAAAATATGTATCAGAAATTTATTGTGATGAGCGGTGATAAATTGAATAGTTATTATAATGTAAGTTTGTCTCTATACTGTAATCAGAGAAGACTTTTCATTTCAATGTATGTCTTTTCATTAATTCTTCTTTTAAATATAAATTTATTTATTTTTAACTCTAAGAGCACCTCCAACTATGGAATATCTCAAATGAAGATTTTAATAATAAAAAGTAACACTTTTGATGTATTTTAATTTTTCATTTAAATTTTAATTTTGAATAAAATCTGATCAATTTTAGAATCATTCGTCTATACAGTTTTCCAATAGGTTCTTAAAATTCTTTTCAAGAATCGATAGTTTCTCAATTTGTACTGCGTAATTATTTTAATTTGTTATTAATTGAGAACCCCGTTAGAATACCACCTATAGACATGTTATAATTAAGTATAAAGAAAAAAATAACAAATTATTTAAGAATAAAAATATAAAAATGCAATTGAATATTTAACGCCTCAATACATAACTTTTTTTTATAATTTCTCACTATATATATATATATATATATCAAATTGGAGAAGAAAAAAATTATCATATAACTAATATCAACGTGCCTCCAAATATATGTGCTAGTGCTAGCTGGTGTGCACGATGACGTAAAACATACCATGAGGCCATAGACAAGATTAAAGCAGCTGTTGCCGATGGACGCGGCGGCGAGTTCTTGACTGCCGATATGTCCTGCAAAGATACGGGTCGAGATACTCATTCCGCTGTTAAGCAAATAGACAAATATCGCCGGGAGTGCCAACCGGAAGAGAAGTTTCATTTCTATACATGCCCCTAAGTACAAGCGCCTCCGTGACGGAAGGCTGCTCTCCGTCATGATGCTCTCGAGTGATCTGACGTCCTTCAGTGGCTTTCGCTCAGACTCCGTCGGATCAACCAACGGTTGCCGGAGAGTTCTCTCCGCCGTCTCAATTGACATATCCATAGGTTATTATTTACGTTTTTGTTTTTATTGTATGTTTTAGTGTCTAGTTATTTAGGTGATTGGTTAGGTTATAAGCCCGTTTGGGTCTTAAATAGGGATGCTTGTACATAATGGCGGACACAGACATAAAGTTTGTTGGAGTCAAAATAAATATAGTATATATTAAGCTTCGTCCGGTTTATAGTCGAAAATATGATTGCTTCAGATTTTTTAGATATTAAAAAAAAATTATTTAAATGAACAAATAAAATAAATTTAAGAGAACCCATAAAATAATAGAACTCAAGCTTTTTTAAAAGAACATATATATGAAAAATTAGATGTAAGAGAACATATAACCCACATTTTTTAGAAAATGACAAAAGGTATATTATTACCTAAAATTCGCAATGACATTTTAATGTGAGAAAAACTATATTGATTGAGAGATTTAATGATTGATACCTTATAGATAAAACGGAAATTAAATGTCTTTTCAAGAATAAAAAGAAGAATGATTTTTTTTTTGTTTGAGAAAGAAAGAATGAGAAATTAATGAGTGTCACAGAAAATTAACACTGGGTATATTCCTAAAATCTGCAAACTATGAATATTTTATATTTTAACTGGCCAACAGACCCATAAGTTTGTAAGTGGGTCCGCTTTTCCTACAACAGGTAATAAAGTATTGTTAACCATACTAGTTGCAATGTTGACCCAAAAAAAACCATACTAGTTGCCATATAAACTATTTGGGTGATAGAAAATGTTTTTTTGTCAAGTGGTTAAATGTCTGCATGCGTTTAGTCAATTGGTTAAGTATCTACCTTTACGGTATGGTCTATCAGAGTTAAATTTCTATAAATTATGTTTTTTGTATTGTAAAACTGACTTGTCGATCTAAATTAATGACGACAAAAAATTATTTGTGTTAAACAAAAGAAATAAACATGCCAATGATTAAGAAATTCAGGCGGTTTTAAACCCACATGAATGCTTTAATTTTGGCAAAATTCAATTGACATCATCAAGACTAGCCAAGAAACACACACATACTGCATATATATATAAAATGCTAAAGTGGAAACTACTAATATATTTGTGATCCTGGTCTAGTGGTTCATTGTTAACCTACTGGTGATGGCGTTTTGAGGATTTACCACTAAGGGATATTGAAGACAGTCACTTAAAGATATATTTAGCATCATGACTAATTTTATACTAATAAACATAGGATCAATTGAATCGGTATACTAAAAAGGATACAGAAAGCAGAAATTTTAAGATTGAACTATGCTAATTCATCAAAAGGTTTGTCAAAAAGTATTTTAACTATAATCATCACATATTTAGAGAAATTTTGTTAAAGTTCACGTTAAGTGGATCTACTTCAAAAAAATCACTAACATAAATACTTATTCAGAACAACCACTTTCGGTATATCAATTAATTGTTTATTAAATTTAAGATTATAACCTCTCGAATAGGTGAAGCACTATGGTCTAGTGATCAATATTTAAAGACTTTTACACTAGGTTTGGGGTTCGATTCCCAGAGAAAGCTGCAATTTATTGAAGATTATAGGATGTAAGTTTTTCGGTCTGTAGGCAGAACCATATGTTGTAGTCGTCTATTGCGGAGAGAGCATGTCCATCGAAGATGTCGTACATGCAGAATTGTTCGTCGATCCAGATATTATGGGAAGAACTATATCGTAGAATTGTTGTTCATCATGTTCGCATATGCTGGAGTTAGTTGATCATCATATGTAATAGACTAGATATTATATGATGATGTAATCAATAATTTGACCAGTGTTAAAAAAATTTCTTGAATAATATAAGATACGTTTTTATTATTTTATTATCAACTAATTATTTTTATGTACATTGGTAAATTGGTATATGAAATAATCTATTTTGAAATTATATCAAAATTTTGTGGAAACTTTACAAGATAAGTTTTGTTTTTGCAATTCTCATATCTATGATATATTTATATTCTTTCCGGTGTGAATTACAAGTAGTATTTAAAGTATGATATATGAAATACTCTATTTTGGAATTATATCAAAAATTTGTGGAGACTTTACAAGATAAGTTTTGTTTTTGCAATTCTCCTATCTATGATATATTTATTCTTTCCAGTGTGAATTACAAATTACTAAAATAATAATATTTTCCGATTATAACAAATTACTATATTACTAATTACTAAAATAATAATATTTTCCAGTGTGAATTACATATTCCTAATTACTAAAATAATAATACTTTCCGATTATAACATCTCTATGTTGGGTATCTTAATGGATATTTAACACTGAAAAAAAGAAAATAGAGTTATTTCTAAACTTATAGTTATTTGAGGGCAAGTGGCTTTTGAGAGCTTTTAAAACTCCTAATTAAATTATATTTAAAATTTTAATAGTTTTGGTTTGAAAAACTTTCCATTAATATCTCGGTTACATATGTAATAGCTATAGTCATAGAGAAAACATAAAATATAAAATCTGTCTGTATGTCAGTTTCAGCAATGTTTTAATAAGGTGAACACAAAAAAAAATCAAATTATTAAGAAAGACTACGTGGTTGATGTCTCATCCATGACAAATTGACAATGCAATAAAGTGAACACTGCCGACAAAAATGAAATGAACAATGACGACAGATAAATTATAAAGAAAGACTATATATGTGAAAGGTTTGTTTATAAAGGTAACAGATGCTTAGATGCATGAAGAAGACAAACAGAAACACCAAACGCATAACGAGTACAGAGAGTGTACATTGTACTCTCATTAGTTCAGCTTTTAACAACAGGAAACCAAACTTTTATCTGACAAATAATCTCCGAACCAAGCTAGATAGTCTGATATCATTTGATTCACCAACCAACCTGGACTGTGAAAATATCCCTTTCTCGCAGCTAGTGTTTGAATCCAAGATCTGGCATGACCCGACGATATATAGACTGATTACTGAGTTAACCGGTTGAAGTACCGTTTATGAATAACTTTAATAATTTCATGTGTCAACAGTCTATTATGCTATCTTGCTAAGTTTGGTTATGCGAATGCGAGTGATGTTTTAATCAGAGACTATGTTGCAAAAGGTGGCTATAATGAAAAGCAATTTTGAATCAGAACTTTTTTTTTCTATTAAGAAGACAAAGTTGTGTCAATAACTAATGGCATGATGATCTTTTTACGTTTGCAGAACAATGTATTAAGAGAGGACTAAAAGAGATAGCTGATGGCTTGGATAAGCTACAAATGTAAACTTAATAAAGAAGACGAAAATGGAGGCTACTCAAAGTTCTTTGAGGGTGGTTTTCGGGTTTTCTATTTTCGCATGTGAAACATTCACATTCTGCGTACACATTGCACATTGCACATCTCAAATCTCCTTAACATTACTATCTTTTAGTTTTAGGTTTTCCATCAAAATAATCAAATTTTCGATGAAGATTTTGTACTTTGACATAATTTCGTTAACGAAACTTGTGTATTTTGATGCAGCGCATTTAAATCCCAACTGAATGTTTTGGTGATACCAACTTACCAAGGTAGCAAGGTAAATTAGTTATTTAATCTTTTAAATCGTTTTTTCAGTTTATCTACTGTTCATGGTACAATAAACTAAATTCATTGTCTAGCATGGAACTATATATATATATATATACACACACTAAGAAAACTGACAAGTTTAAACTTAATATGCAAAAATCTCAAATATTCTTATCTCAAATCTCAAACTTAAACCATTATTATTAATTGAAAAATGACATTTTCAAAGAAAATGTGCGATAAGTTAGTAGATAAGAACAAGAATAAACCATGTTGTTCATAATGTAAATGTGACAATATGCATTTTCCTATAGTGGAAAATATGACTAAAATGTGATGGAGTCTCGCTCTCTTCTCTGTTCTCACTAATATTTATATATACATATATATTTTTTAGAACTTCGTGTTGAGAAATTCCGATTGGGGTCGCTCTAACAAGTTGATGACATGATACGATTATTTTTATCGGCAAAAAAAAAAAAAAATTAGTAGTTGAAAGTAGTAAAAATGTCATGGATAAACAGTGCCCAAGCTAGTAAGAAAAGAAATGGTGCATCTGCACCCAAAGTAGTTTTAGAAAAAAAAATCTTTTAATAATTTTTATAAACAATATTGTAACTTGCAAATTTACATCTATTGTAGTAATTGACGAGTTGTGCACCCAGTCAAAAGATTGTGGATTCGCCCCTGTTGATAGCAGTACGAAATATCGCCAAGTCTTTCCCTTTTGTAATTGCTAATAAAATTAATTAAAATGAACCAAATATGAATTGAAACCAAAGTAAACTAATCCTACTTTGTAAGAAAAAGAAACTGTGCATCACTCCTAATATTGCACTAGGTATTCCCGGATACTTGAAAGACCGTCTTCAGTAATATACAATAGATTTAGTAAAAGAAGTAATAAACAATAGATCAATTTAAAAACAAATTTTAATAGATTTGAGAAAACCATCCATTACATCAGCCAACAAATATTATTACAAAGAAAAAAGCTTCAAAAAGAAGATCTTCTTTTCAAATACCTCCACAGACCACACGTGTTATTCTTTTTTTTTGGTCTTTCATTCCGTCAGACTTTTAATAACCTGCATTTTTTGTAATATATTAGTATTATATTATGTTTTTATGTTTTAAAATTAAATGCTTGATAATTAATTATTTTATTAAATTCATTACTAATCTTAAAGAGAATTCTTCTTGTCGTCCCACATATCCAATCGTTTCCTAGCTTTTTCCACCTAAATTATTGTATAATGTTAAGAATCTTAATAATATGTAGACACCCTTAAAACCAAATCTAACGTATAAAATATGATTTTAAACCAGTAGGATATGAATTCATATCAAGTAATATTTACCTCTTTTACCAAAGAAAAGAAGAAGTAATATTTACCTCTTTATCCCAATCTGTTCGGTACGTGACGTAAAGTAAAATTAGGGTCTGCATGAGGGTACCTCCAATCATCCCGGTCCATATTCCCTATCATCAAAATTCACATAAAGTTGATCTTACTATATAGATAAAAGCATATATTATGCATAAAATATTGAAAACGACCTTGGCTTGCAAATTGAAAGTAAACCCAAGAACACAACCAATGGGAATACCAACAACATAGTAACAACCAACATTCACATATGCCACGAATGTCTGCCATCCACATCCCACTGCCACTCCTACACACACGTACCAATTCGAGATTTATTTGGTCCGGTTTAGTAACCATATACACTGGTTTTCCCCAGTTTGAAGTGAATATTAACCGCCCATGCTGCATGCATATAAGTACCGGACAAGACGGGTTGGATTCCGTTGAGGATGACTGTGATGGCGAGTAAAGGGCAGAGGTCAGAGACGGCTTTAGCCACGTCAGCGTCCGACGTGAAAATGTAGCTAATGTAATCACGTGACGCCATCAGGATGACTGCCTCCGCGACGGAGATCACAAAGGAAACGGAAGTCGCCGTCCATGTAGAGAACAACGCCGATTTCGGATTTCCGGCTCCGAGCTCATTACTTGTTCGTATACTGTCACATATTTGTCAGTCCATTTAATTTTAACAATGGTGGCTAATAAGTAATGATTTAATATTAGTGAAGGAATAAATACTAACCTTGCAGCCGCATTGAAACCGACCGAGACCATGAAAGATAATGCTGAAACTGCCATACTGTAAAAAAAAGGAGTAAATGTTAATTAGTATATAATTATATACACTATCTCACAAGTTATAAGTTGTCATAGCATTAGATAGGTCAGGTCTGCCTCAATAATTTACACAAAAAAAAACATAATCACGTGTCTCCCTCAATTATTTTTATCGTGGGGATAGATAAGTGGTTATTGGAAAAGAACAAGATATTTAATCAAATAATGGACTTATAATAGACCTACCAAATCGAGAGAGAGTCTAGAGAGAGAGCAGGATCTTTAAGCAGACCAGCGAGAAGAACCAGAATCTGTGAATACCACATTTCCAGACAGATCATAACAGCGGAACCAGCAGAGAGTTTAAAAAAACTCCAAAGACCTTGGAACGATCTCGAGCTAAGACCAGTCCACGTGTGTTTAAACCTTTGACTATTCTTAATATACAAAGCTTGAGCCACAACCATAACCCACCAAGAGATAGTAAGAACGCAAGCGATTCCCATAAGGCCCATCCCCATTACGTTAACGGTGATCCACGTCAGCAAGATCTGGAGGAGAAGGGCGGCGCCTGAGATGTAAGCGCTGGGGATCACCACACTTTGGGCTTGGAGGAACTTCTGGGCCGTGAAGTTGACGGCGTAGGCAAAGATTTGAGGGATGAGTCCGGCGATGTACAACGAACCTTTGTATGATACTGTTTTAGGTTCGCCTAATAGAAGTAGAATCGGGTATGAGAAGGTGTATAGTACTGACATTGGCAAGCCCACTAAAGCGAGGACTATTGTTGCTCTTTGTAGATATATTCCAAGCATGTCATAGCGTTGGGCCCCATATGCTTGTCCACATAGTGTCTCCACTGCACTACCCATGCCCAACTAAAACAAAATGCAAAGTAAAAGTTGGTAAATGTTACAGCTTCGGGCATCAATAATTTATCATATACTGCCAATACTTTCGAGAAGAGCGAATCAATCTTTCGTTGTTTTATTTCATGGGTTTTAATCACGAAAAAAGAAGATTGAGCCCACGATTTTCTAAAAAGAAAAACTCATTTAGACACTAAAATGCAAAGAGAGCATACTGATGACAATTTTCAAAAGAAACACTTGGAACATAAAAGATGCTACAGAAGATCTTATGTCACTCAGTCTATTAAGCTAAAGCATACTTGAAAAGAACTGTGTATATTTATGGAAGTTTTTTTCTTGAGAATGATGTTTATGGAAGTTTTTTTTTTTGCTTAAATGATGTTTATGGAAGTTGATGCTTACATAAGTTTCGATCCCTGAGAACATTGAATTGTTAAGTTAGCTATGGTGTAATCAGAGAGGTGATCACGCTTAAATAAATTACATTCATCATATTCGGGTATACATATATATATATATATATATAGTTTTTATTAGATTTGATGGGTATCGAAAGAAGACGGTATCAGTATTCAAGTCAGCTAGTATATAATAAAATTTAATGTTCACGCGCCAAACGAGGGCAATTTTTTAATGTTGAAGTTTCACCAGATCATCTTGGTGGCGGTTGACCGTAAACATTGAATATCAAATGCAGAAGAAGAAAAAACAATGATATTAATTCCTTCATACAGACTACTAGGCTAACTAAAGTGTGTGTAAACCTGGACTAAGAATTATCAACATAATATGGATTACAAAAGAAAAGAGTGTTTGCTTTTACAATCTCTCTTAAACACTTTCTCATCAACTCTCCAAAAGGTCATTGATATGTAGTGTAGCGTGAATTGGTAACTTTTAACAAAATAAAAGTAAAAAAAAAATTAAATAAATCATTCACCGTGTACGTAGCGTTAAAAGTTAAAACGTACCATGAGCCCATAGACGAGAAAGAAGCAGCTGTTTCCGAGGGACGCGGCAGCGAGTTCCTGACTGCCAAGATGTCCGGCGAAGATACGAGCGGAGATACTCATGCCGCTGTTAACTAAATAGACAAGTATCGCCGGGAGTGCCAACCGGAAAAGTAGTTTCATCTCTATGCACGCTCCTAGGTACACGCGCCTTCTATAGGGAAGGCTACTCTCCGTCAAAACGCTCTCGAGTCCAACATCCTTGTGAGGTTTTCGCTCCGAGACCGTTGGATCCACCAAAGGTCGCTGGAGATCGGTTATCTCCACCGTCTCAATCGGCACAACCATTGGTTATTGTGTTTGGTTTTTATCTTGTTTTCTTTTTAACTTCTAAGTTTTTTATAACAAGTCTCACGAGAGAAGGGTTTTTATATGATAAAGACTGAGGGAGTTTGGGGTTGGGGAGATATGAGGATTTGTGCGCTTTTAAAATAGTAAAAAAACGAAGTATAATTAAGAAATAACAAACTCATCTGTGTTTTGTGTCTAAAAACTTGTCCGCTGGATCCCAAGAGGCAGTGTAAAACAGTAAAAGTATAATTGCGAATTATATAAAACAAAAGATGTTGAAAATATTTTAGAATTTAAAAAACAATTATTATCACAGCCAAAACTAAAGTGATCTTTTTAGAATTTAGAAAACAAAAAAAAAAACATAACAAAACTGGGTTCAAAAAAAAAACATAACAAAACTAAAGTGATCTTTTGGTCATGTGTGTTCTATTTGTCACCAGTTCTCTCACTGAAAATAAAGAAAAAATTAATGATATTATAAAAACTTACATTATCACTACATATTAAGATTAAGATTTTTTTTTCTTTGCTTACATATTAGAAATTTAATGACAGTGTAGTATTGAAAACCATCATAACAAAATATAAAATATTTTCAATACAGTTTAACAATTTCAAAATAGCTAGGTCTTATTCTTTTAATCCGTATGAAATTAATATTTCAAGATTAGTCATATATAATCTATAAATTATGAAATGTCATTTTCGACAATATTGTAATGTAATAACGTAAATTCTGACGACGGCCAAAAATTATCAATTCAAAAAGAAGGACTATGTGGACAAAATTTGTTAAACTTAGAAGATAGTCTTTAACTCTACTGTCTACAACCCACCTTTATGCCCTATTTCAAAAAAAAAAAATTGTTAAACTTACCGGACACATTTATCTTTTGTGCAACACTTACCGGATAACAAAAAAATGAATTTCACGTTGTATAATCTACCAAGATTTTATTGTTGTAGTTAGCTTGACAATTGGCCGTTTATGTGTCCCGTGATCTGCGATTTGTGACTTGCGACTAAAATTATATTGTTTACGTGTCATGCGATCTGCAACTTACGACTATAAGTCTATAACCTGCAACATATAACAAATTTTGTATTTGTTTATGTATTGTACGCCCTGCGATTAGTCGTACGATCACACAAGTTTTTATTTTTAATCGTTGTTTCTTTCAGAGATACTACTAATAGTGCATAAATCTCACTATTTACTAAAGAGAGAAACTAGCTCAGTATTTAAAATCATGTAGACAAATTACTCTTGTGCTGCAGCTTCGAATTGTAATATCCAGAACAGAATCTTGTGTCATGAGAAATTGTGTTTTTGTTTTCGTCTCTCGGTCCACCACTTGATCAATCATGCGACAGCAAAACCAACAACAACATGCGAGCCAGTCGCAAGTTACAGAGTGTACGACAGTAAAACGAATAACAACCAACAACTCGTAGTATATGGTAGGTAGAAGGTCGCGTGACACATAAACAAACAGAACGATAATTCTTAGAGCATCTCTGACGTATTACTCCATTTCTTACTCCACATAATGTAACTATAAAAATAAAATTGAATTTTACTCCAATGTATTATTTCATTTTTTACTCCAAAAATACTATTTTCAAATGATTTTATTTTTATTTAATTAATAACTATTAGTAGTATCTTCAACTAATAAAATTTTAACAATTTGTCCAACTATTTTATATTTTCAAAACTTCCATAAAAATAAAAACATTTACTATTAAAAATACAATAAAAAGGAAAACAAAGTTTTGTTTTGTAAGTTGACGTTTGTACAGGATCCAAAGGTTTGTACATGTATCAATCTCAACAAGTAAAAATGTTATCAAATCGAAATGATGATCTACAAGATAAATAAGTTCATCTATTCCGTTTTAACAATAGTTCACCGATCTTAGTAGTTATAAATCAATTTACTGGATTATTAAATTATTTATGTTTAGTTTTGATTTTTATTAATTTATGCATCTTAGCAAAATTATTAAATAATCTTTTGTAAAATATAATATTTCTTTCCATGTTATTATATAATTTTAAATATGAAATAAAAATATTCAAAATTAAAAAACCATTTTATAAATAAAAAAGTTCAACTCCAAATATAAAATAATGTGTAAAATTACTTCGTAAATGGAATAACCATAACCACTATTCCATTTTAAAGTTAAATATAAAATGAGATTGAAAAAAAAATTTACTTCAAAATAGAATTTACAAATAAAAATGAAGTAAGGTTGCAGATGTGCTTCCGCTTTAGTAAATAGTGAGATTTATGCACCTTTTGTCGTTTTCTTTCCTCTTCTTCTTTCATTTTTGCATCCTTTAAATTTCTGTCTGATCACATCAATTCCTACAAATTGAACCGATCTTCCATTTGTAGACAATATATGTTATGATTTTGAATTTAAATCAGTCACAAATTAATTAGTTAATCTATTTGTACGACACCTACAAGAACAAAATAAAATATTGTTTTATATCATATATATCATAATGACATAATATAATATTAAAAATGATTTTAATAATATCATATATATCATGCAGTGTGCATGCTGTAGAGCATACGAAGAATCAATAAATCACATCATATGATACATTTAGAAAGGTTAGAATAACATGGTTTTTAGTAACATCGTTACTGATTCTAGAGATACTATTAAACTGACAGAAACAGAATCAATACTTTGGTTTGAGGCGCATATATCAATAGCACAAAGGGGCAACCAATCTAGGGATATGGAGTCACCAACAATACCTCAGGATTGATTATGGAAAGCTCAGGATAAGACTATAAGTTATCGGGACAAGGATGATACAGTACTCTAGAGGGTTTTGATGGGTTAATGAATGCAAGAAATATGAGAGCCAGCCTATTGCCCTTTCATTCTGAATTTGAAGCTCTCATATGGGTAATGGAAAGTAGGATGAATTTACGATAGTTTCTTGTGACGTTTGCAATAGATTTTTTTCAATTGGTAAAAATGGTTTTGGAATAAAAAAAATGACATGTTTTTACAACTTATTGAAGAATATTCAGTTACTGAAGGAAACTTTCAACTGCTCAGCATTCATACATGTTTTCCAAATGGGAAATACAGGGGCAGACAGTCTACCAAATAGTGCGCAGAAATAATTGTTTTTCGGCGTTCATATAGACATATAATTACTTACATGGTTTGCAGAGTCTTAGTTGAATATAGAGTCTTAGTTGAATATGTAATTTGATGATAAGAAAACATCTTTAAACAAAAGTCGGTACAAACGATCAATGAAGCATCTAAAATTCACAAGACGACACAGTCTAACTACGGGAGCAGCTATGGGCCAAGCTTTGATACTTGACTGAGTTCGAGTAAGGAGCCTAAGTGTACTACTCGCCTACACTGCTATTAGCTTATTCTGCAGTTCACTAAGCGCAGGAAGGGTGAGTTGGGTGAGGAAACACGAACCTAAGAGACCCGGAACCTGCACGGGGAGGTTGGTCTCTGTAGATGGACTTTGTGCGAGCTTCTTGTGCACCATGCGAATGTTATTTCTGGTCTTACTGTGTACAAGGCAGTCCAGCTCAACTACAAAACCGTGGACCATCTTGCCAGCGTGTGGTGTGAGTAGGGCTGAGATGGAGTTTGAGGTGCAGCATGGGAATGAAGACACATATAGAAGCGTTTCCACAAGTTACTGTCAGACTCATTTCATTCTGCCTGGAGAACATGATGATGCGAAAGGACAAGATGGTAGATGTGGGGGAGGCGAAAGACGAGCTAAAGAAAGCAGGGTTTGCCAGAAAATGAAATGGCAGCTCTGGAGAGGCATCTCATGGCTCCAATGTCTACTATTACAGTTACATCAAAAGATGGTGGAAGAAGAAGAGTTGGGTTTGTGAGCGCAGGAGTTATCTCACAATCAGGTGAAAATGAGGGGAAACCAGTGACGGGGAATGGGGAAGATATTGAGCTTCCAGAAGAGAGTGATGATGATGAGGATGAGTCTGATGGTGAAGACAAAGTAGAGATCGCTCAGAAAGAAGTCCCTGCTGCTTCGTTTGAAGGACTTGTCAGAAAGAGAGAAGCTGAGGAAGGCGGTGAGAAGGGTGCAGCTAAGACTCTGGGTGCGTTAGAGAGGATAAAGAGACAGAAAGTAGCTCAGTAATTAAAATCATTTAGACAAATTACTCTTGTGCTGCAGCTTCGAATTGTAATATCCAGAACAGAATCTTGTGTCATGAGAAATTGTGTTTTTGTTTTCGTCTCTCAGTCCACCATTTGAGCAACTTCTTGAATCTGTTTATGCAGCCCCCTCCTGTCTTAAGAAGAATGGCTGTGTATAGATTCAAACACCATGGAACCATATTTCATAGGAAGACAAGTCTGCTTCCATTAACAAAGAGTATTTGATCTAAACTCATTTCACAAACCGTTCTAGCTACAGAGAAAACAAAGCTTAAAGAAAGCCACATCATTCTTCATGCATTGTCCTTTGAGCTTGAGGACATCTCAGTTTTATCCTCTTCCTTGTTGCTCATAGCTACTGGAGACGACGAGCCAGCAACAGAATCTTCAGGTTCTGTCTTAAGCTCAGACTCAAACTCTTTTGCAGCCTGCATCATTACAATACCCACCACACAAGCCCTTTATCAATACCAATATTAAAGACGAGAGCTAAAAGGAACACAGAACAAACAAGTAGAAGCTATATATCCGAGAAGAACCACGAGCCATAACAATTAACAGTTAATTTTTTATTAAAAATTACAAACCTAACATCACCCCAATATTATCGAATTACTAGCACAGCCCATGTGATCAATGAGCTTATTTGTTTCATGGTGAGCTGTTAAGTTATATTCTTGATCTGGATTCTATACATCAACGTCTATACATACTCTCAATTTCAAATCTTTCTGAGTGTTCTTGTAACAAATCCAGACAGAAATCAAACAACTAAGCACTTGAACCATAAAAATGATCAGACACATGTCTCCTCAAGACCTTTGAACATCAAATTCCAACAACAATCAAACATCAAATTATCTTCTTTGATTAAAGCCAAGACACAGACCAAAACCATAGCAGCTGTGGTTGAAATATTCCAAAGTCATATCAGTTATCAAATTAATCAAATCAGCAAACCTGTTGAAAGCTCTTGACGGTCTTGCCAATACTCTTGCCAATCTCAGGAAGCTTCTTAGGTCCGAAAAGCAACGCAGCGACGCCAGCAATCACTGCAAGCTCAGGGACACCGAGACCAAACAGGGCATTACAAGTCAGCGACTTTCTCCTCTGCTGCTCCGGTCGAATCGCCACCAAAGAACGGGTCTTTGGTCGTCGGGTGGTCAGAGTGAAGCAGTTGGAGAATAAGGAAGAGCGAGATGACGAGAGAGGCAGAGAAACTGGTGGCGGAGAAGATAGAGTCGCAGCCGATGTCGCCATTACTGACTGCTCTTCTAATCCTTTTCTTCTGGTTCTAACGTTATCTCTTTTTTTTTTTTTTGCCCTTTCTTTTATCCAATTAAAATAAAATAAAATTCTTAGCTAATACAAAGAACGTTATGAACCTTTAAATCAAAGGGCCATGAAAATAAAAAAAATATTAAATTAAAAAAAAAAATCAAAATACCTGAAAAAATGACGTCAAAATTATTCTAAAATTTAAGAAATTAAAATTATATAAGAATACCATTATTAAAAATTATTCTAAAATTTAACGAGTGAATTTTATTTTAAAAAACCTAATAAATTATTGGGATAATATTGTTTATTTATTCTTCAAATATAATAATATATAAAATATTCATTCATATATTTATTTAAATTTTGATAATTAATATTATATTTTGATTCTGTTTTTCTAAACAAATTATTTCCTATTATAGTGAATTATATATTCACGTTCAGTTATTTAAATTATTAATTTTAAAATATAATATGTAAAAGAAATAAAAGATACAATTACATTCAATATATACAAATTAAATGATACCAATTTTATATTAGTTTAGACCAATTTAAATTAAATGATACCAATTTTAGTTAATTTAAAACGATTTAAACTGATTTGAGTAGCATAAATAAAAACAGAAAGCCTTTTTTTGTCGACTTAAAAATTGGTATCATTTAAACAGAAAGCTATAAGGGATCAATTAGCCATCAAGCGTGCCACCAAAACCCGATTCTAGAACCTTATTTTTTTTTCTGTTACTTTATTCACTACTAATGAAGCTTGAGTTTGATAACTCTGTAGTAGTTACAAAATACAAACTGTAGATGTTGAAAAGAGACTGAAAAATACATTAAGAGATAAAACTAGGTCAGACAATTTTCTTTACACAACACATAACTTTGTCTCATTGCCTCTCTCTCTCTCTCTCTATTTGTGATAACAAATCAAGTTTCTTCTTCTTCTTCTTCACAAAGCTACTTATCCCCAACGCTGCGAATACGTTTCTGCAGATGCTCCAAACTCGCAACTCTCCTCATCGACTCTGTTCTGTTCATTTTGCAACCGATCAAGGCCTTGCTTTTGTTGCTGCTTGAGCTGGTCTCCGGTGTGGTCACCTGGATGCTTGTGTCTAGAGAGTTTGATGTCTCTGAAGGATTAGAGACGCTTGAAACCCGAGGCATAGTGTGGAACATTGGGTTGAATCCTGTGATTCTCTTCACTGTCTCCTCAGCCATTTTCACCTGAAAAAAGGTTTCAACAGAGTCTTGATTATGGATCTTTGTTTACTCTTGAATCCGAGAGAAGAGGGAACTGGATTTTTTTTTTAATTACTTTAGCACGTAGTGTCTCTAGATTGGCTTTTAAGACTCTGTTTTCCACAGATGCGTCATTGAATGTCTGAGTTACGTCAGTGAGACCTTTCATGAGGTTTGAATTCTCTACACGCAGCTGTGAAACCTACCAGAGAGATGGAGACTTTAATAAGTGAGCTGAGAAAAGGTGAAGTGAAAGAAAACAAATATGGGGAGATTAACACACTTGTGTCTCGAGCTCACTAAGGTGTGCTTGCTTTCTTCTTCTGGATCGTCTAGCTGATTCCCTGTTAGAGAGCATCCTGTAATTACAACAGGTAAACAACAAACAAAACGTTCATGTTCATGTTCGAGCAAAGATTTTGTCTTAGTGAGAGATAGAAATTATTAATCTAAGAAAGGATGTTTTTACCTTTTGACACGCTTAACATTGGTAGGATTCATATTAGTTTCACCGTCAGCTTCTTCTTCGTCGTCACCAGAGAGCTCGGATCCACTTGTTATGGTACTGCTCATCACCGGTGTTGCTGCAAACGAAAAAACCATACAGATTGATATCCGTTAGCTTGAGCGGGGTTTGAGATTGGTTAACATATACAAGAGAACCTTCGAACGCAGCATGAACAAACACAATAACATATTAAAGGGCTCATTCATAGAGGTAAAAACTGAAAACCTTTGGAAGAAGCTAAGGAGCCTTGGTCTGATGCTGTGGATGTATCATAAGCTCCACCGTTCTCAGATCTACCAGAGGTATCCTGAGGTTTGATGAAAGCTCCCTAATCAATTTTTTTCAAATATCAACACAACTATAATCAATAATTTATAACAAAGCTTGTTCTTTTCTTCTTCCAACTCAAAACCAATTTCGAAAGAACATATAAAGTTCACAGGCTCAAATCATATATTATATCCCAGAGATCTATACATTCCCATGTGGGTCGACTCAGCTACTACATAACATTAACCTTACATAAGAAAAAGGTTTGGTTTTGTTGCTAAAATTGAAAAAAAAACTATTGTCGGTTTCGTCTATCAAATGAAGCATGAGCAGATAGAGAGAGAGATTAGTGTTTTTTATACCCTTTTCATGGCGACAGCAGCACAAGCTAGATTGAGTTTATTCTTCAGAATCTCTCTGTATTCATGAGAATCTACCGGAGAAGAAGGTCCAGAGACAGAAATGCCATACGTCGTCGCGGCTTCTCCGTCGTCTGCGGCGTAGGATTCTTGTATGAAGCGATGGAATGCCCACTCGGAGTCACTACGGTTCATCCCCGACGTTTCATCAGATTCTTTGGCCGGCTCCGACCAAAGATGGTTATTACCGGAGATTTCTTCGACAGAGAAAACTTTTTCCATTTTTGTTTTTAAATTTTTTTTTTTTCTTTTGCTTCGACTTCTCCCTACAACTTTCTTCTTATCCGATTGGGCAGCCTTTGCATCTTTAATAGTATTTTTTATGTAAGATATTAAATTTTCTGATTTACCTCTCAAGGCCCCCGACAAGAACTGTGTATTCTTCTTCACACCAAAACTTTTTGATTCATACTATTTTGTCCAAAATAAAGTAAAATACCTACTCTATAGTTTTACAAATTGTTGGACAAAATAGTATAAATCAGAAGTTTTTGGTGTTATGTTTCAAAAAAAAACTATTTTTTCCAACAATTTGTAATACTATATAGAGGAGGTATTTTACTTTATTATTTTGCTCAAAATTATATAGTACTCCTTTAGATAAGCTGATCATATATGTATTTTTCTCCTTCAATGCTTTACGGCCGATTCTATTTACAAATATTTATATACAAAAGACCATAGTGGTTATGTTTTACCGCAGAAATAGTTATTGATATAATCTAGGAAAACATAAGACTACGAGCGCCTTTGATGTAATATTGTTGTTTCTGTCACAAGCCTACACGTAATAATATTGTTTTTGCCTTATTGGAATTGATATTGTTTTCCAACGCTTTTGGGGTCAAATCCAAGTCAGACTGACGTGTCAATAAGGGTATTTTTGACAATATACGTAGTAAGAAGATTTTAAAATAGTATAAGTCGTCGTTCTTGGTTTTGAAGCTTATACTTCAATACGTGGATCCATTTAATATTCCCAATTGCATTCTATAAGGAGAGATCCGAGAGAGACATGAGATATTGATTTTTTTAAGGTGAAGTTAGATTTAGAGAAATGTACTAAACTTTATCGTTTGTTGGATAAGAATCTATCAAAAAACTCAAGTTGCATTTTCGTGGGTCCATTTAATTTTTGCATATTATATGGTTCACTTGCACCAAACCTCTTGTCGAGAGGGAATAGATAGTGGGACATAAGAAAATAACACTTTCAATATTTGGTTCTTGAACAACCCAATATATTTCAAGAACGTGAGCAAACACTTTCTCTTAGAAACAAATAAATGCTGGAAAAGTAAAATGTCATCAGAACATGTAATAAAACCGTTTCATACCGTTATATAGTAGGATTCGTTAATATTTTCAAGTATTTGGATTTCGTAAGAGACTATGTATTAGGATTCTTAGCTTTTACTCTTTTATCGATCTTTCAGCTGCGGAAGGGTTGTACAGGCGGGCCAGACGTGAAAGGTGATGGTCCATCTTTGGGAGCAACAAGGCGAACCCCGCAGTTTTCATCACTCCTTTAGAACCACATGAAATATTTTTTTGTTTATATTTTTCCACGAGCAATAATATTTTGAATTTCATTTGCTCCACGTTTTTACTGG
Source organism: Brassica carinata (assembly GCA_016771965.1). Classification (NCBI taxonomy): domain Eukaryota; kingdom Viridiplantae; phylum Streptophyta; class Magnoliopsida; order Brassicales; family Brassicaceae; genus Brassica; species Brassica carinata. The sequence goes on from CM028700.1 coordinate 707,083, forward strand.
TCCACAATGTTTGTTCTATATCGAGTACTGTTATTCATATTTTGTGTGGTTATGGTTTATCTTATAGTCACTTTCTCCCATTGGTTTGTTAAGGCATGTATTTTACCTACCTCAATCCTTGCTAAATAGTCAGGGGCGGTCCTGAGCACATCGAGATGAAACATTGGCTTCTGGCCTCCAACTTTTTATAAAAAAAACTACATTAAAAAAATCTCCAAATTTATAAAAAAAAAATTTAATAAACCTTACTAAAATGTTTTGGGCCTCCAACATCTCAGGGACGCCCCTGTAAATAGTTGATCGTTCGTGCTAATGCTCGACGGAATTTACATCTTCTGATTCATCGGAGACAATTCTTGAACTTCAGAAATTCACTAAAGAAAATGACATGGAGGGAAAAGATATGATGGATGAACTGGTGTTTATATTTCTATTGTGTTTGATGTAACGAATAATTGTTGACGATACGAATCAACCTGACCGCGATGAGGTTAATGAATGTTAGTTACATAAGGTATTCATGAGTAATATACAAAGATTTATAGAGAGAAAGAGTTCATAATCATAACAAAGAGTCTATGTTTTGCACTGGCTACGTGTGTAACTGTTACCTACTAATTTCTTCATACATAATCAGTGAACTTTTAGAGATAATTAAAGAACAAAGATGTGTACGTTTGCGGATTGTAAAAATTATTGAAATTCGACTATAATGTGAAGCTTGAATTTGATTCCAGTTGATCTCCTCAGTCTCCCAAAACTAAAAATTGCCCAACATATACTTTGATACCATCTTTTGTTTGAACACCCTTTGGTACCAGCTTTGACATATAAGTTATTTGGGCTCATAGAGAACTTCAGTAGCCTACAATAGCAGGCCCGTTATGGCAACACCGTAGGCTTAACTCGATAATGATAGGGAAAGAGCAGTTCAACGTTTTCTCCAAGACTCATGTTGACTAAGGTAAGTTTCATAACTGTCTTTCACCGTCACAGGTGATCTCTATCTCGAGAGAAAAATTTTTGAACGCATTTAGCCTAACGTTGAAAGAGAATCGGCTTTGTTTATGGATTGCTTGATGCAGATACTTGGTCTTTAGCTTGTTTTACTAAATGTTATTGAATGCATTTTTGTATACTTCAATTCTGGTATTAATTCTGGATGGGAGTACGCTGAAGCTATTTTTTAGAGGATGATGATGATTTTGGCAAATGTTGGCTGAGAGTATTTTCACCGATTTGGATGAAGAAGACATAGAAAAGCTTCCCAAGCCAGATAAGAAACGCTCTTTCACACATGGGTCATGGTTGTTGTGTTGATAATTGATATAATGATATGGGTGTCCCTCCCACTCTCAGGTTTGTTTTTTTCTTCTTCTTGCTCTTTGCTTGCCTTATAAAGTTAAGATCATGTGGGTGGAATCTTGTGGATTAGGCATATTTGTAACTTGAGCAAGTTCATGGATTTATTACGCGAGCCCTTTTGAAATCAGCTCTAGCAAATGTCCAGTGTGTTTGGTCTTAGACACCACATAGTTTACATAAATTTTAGTTTTCATGTTTTTCTTTATTCCATATAGTTTTTTTTCTCTCAAGATATGGAGTGGGTTTTGCTCTAACCATACTATATTTTGAAATGAAAAATAGAGTAATGAACAAAAGTTAAATATATTTATGTTGAAAATAGAGTAGTGTTGAAACATTTTTTTTTGCTAATTTAGTGTTGGAGCATTTCTTATTCCAAACTCCATTTTGAAGTGAAAATTGAGCGTGGCTAGAGATATTATAGTCGACCTTGTATAGTATGTCATGATGTATTTCAGCTTCTGGTAGGGTTTGTATTAAATTCTCCAACAATTATATTGACCTTTAAATCTTTTCATTCCCATTGGTGTCTTAACACCAGTCATGCTAGTTTGGAACAGAATTTCTCATCTTAGATGACGTCATTAGGAAGCACGATGGTGATGAAGAACTTGGACAGGCGCAGTTTTCTGAACTCCTGCAGCTAATCCTACAAAAAAAAATAATCATATGCCCTTCATGAGAAACCCATAACTATCGTCCATAACGTTGAGATTTTCACTAGATCAAGGCTTCGTATGGTTATAGTCCACACTCTCTTACTTGTAGATATCCAAAGAAACACATACTCATAAACTTTCAATGTATGTTCTCAGGTTCTAGCAGATAAGAAGACACTCAAGTGTCTCGCAGAAAAGATGGTCCTGCAAGAATCAAACGGTAAAGACAACCGAGGACGGGCATGTCTTATAAAGACTCTTGATGATAAAGAATGGAAAAGAATTGGGATTGCCTCTGCGGTATCTTACGAAAACGAATCAGTGTATATTCTCTATGATGCCATATTTTTTCAGTTGAGTAACGGAGAGATAGAGACCTCAGAAGATGGGTTTATAGATGCTCTGAAGAATATACTCAGGAAATTTGAGGAGTTGCTCAAATCCACACAGCTGGTACATTCTGCTACCAATCTCCAGAGCTGGCCATTTCTCTGAGTTATTATATTCTAATTGTATACCCGAGAATTTCAGTAACAATGTGCTTTGAAATTATTGCTGAATAAAAATATGATAAATGAATCAGCAAGGTGTTGTTAACTTTTGATGTATATGTGAAGTGATGTCATAACCAAACCCGAACAAAACCATCCAGAAAGAGAATACAACAAAAGCTAGTTTCGACCATCATGTGACTTTTCTTAGTTAAATCTTATTTCGTGATCAGTGTCAGGATATTTTAAACAAGATCCAAGAGAGAGAGATAGGATTGTTCTGCCCTAGGAATGTGGAGGGCAGAGAAAGAATGGGTGACTGATCTCTAATCCCTAGAGATGTGTGAAAGAGATCAGATAACATCACAAAACTTTGGCAACTTGACTTGTTGGTACCACCACAGCATCATCAAGTTGACAATGATGGTGAACATGTTGTGAAAGGACCACAATAATATATATAGTATAAACCCAACACAATAAGAACTTTGTTCAAACAAATCATAATAAAACAAGAATCAGAGGGGGTTCACTACAGAAAGAGAGATGAGAAGCAGAAGAGGAGGAGAATCAAATCCAAAACACTTATTATTGGCTTGTTCTTTTTCATAGGAAAAGCTTACCTAAGACTGTATATCTAAACATAATATTCCTGACCTTAAATTATTAAATAAGGCCAAGCTTGATGATAGTAGTGAAGCCATCCATTTACTCTTTTCCATCAGCAGCTCGGAGTGAGCTAAGCTGAACCGGTGCTTGAGTCCCAACCACCTTTGATGACCCGTAAAGCGTCACATCACTGCCTTTAGCCTTCTCTTTCTCAATCTGTTCCTTTATCCAGAAGTAGGTTATTCTAAGCCCCTCCTGTTTACCCACACACAATCACTCATTATAAATTCACTTCCAAGATTCAAATTATCATCATCTTAGTGTTTTTAGTACGTACCTTCAGTCTCATTGTTGGAGCCCAGCCAAGCTTCTCTTTGATCAGATTGTTGTCTGAGTTACGGCCACGCACACCTTCAGGTCCTGGAATGTGGTGAATTGGAAGCTTCTTTTCCTCAAAGCTGAGAACCATCTCAGCCATCTCATTCATGCTCACCATCTCATCGCTTCCAATGTTCACCGGCTCACGGAATTTACATCTTCTGATTCATCGGAGACAATTCTTGAACTTCAGAAATTCACTAAAGAAAATGACATGGAGGGAAAAGATATGATGGATGAACTGGTGTTTATATTTCTATTGTGTTTGATGTAACGAATAATTGTTGACGATACGAATCAACCTGACCGCGATGAGGTTAATGAATGTTAGTTACATAAGGTATTCATGAGTAATATACAAAGATTTATAGAGAGAAAGAGTTCATAATCATAACAAAGAGTCTATGTTTTGCACTGGCTACGTGTGTAACTGTTACCTACTAATTTCTTCATACATAATCAGTGAACTTTTAGAGATAATTAAAGAACAAAGATGTGTACGTTTGCGGATTGTAAAAATTATTGAAATTCGACTATAATGTGAAGCTTGAATTTGATTCCAGTTGATCTCCTCAGTCTCCCAAAACTAAAAATTGCCCAACATATACTTTGATACCATCTTTTGTTTGAACACCCTTTGGTACCAGCTTTGACATATAAGTTATTTGGGCTCATAGAGAACTTCAGTAGCCTACAATAGCAGGCCCGTTATGGCAACACCGTAGGCTTAACTCGATAATGATAGGGAAAGAGCAGTTCAACGTTTTCCAAGACTCATGTTGACTAAGGTAAGTTTCATAACTGTCTTTCACCGTCACAGGTGATCTCTATCTCGAGAGAAAAATTTTTGAACGCATTTAGCCTAACGTTGAAAGAGAATCGGCTTTGTTTATGGATTGCTTGATGCAGATACTTGGTCTTTAGCTTGTTTTACTAAATGTTATTGAATGCATTTTTGTATACTTCAATTCTGGTATTAATTCTGGATGGGAGTACGCTGAAGCTATTTTTTAGAGGATGATGATGATTTTGGCAAATGTTGGCTGAGAGTATTTTCACCGATTTGGATGAAGAAGACATAGAAAAGCTTCCCAAGCCAGATAAGAAACGCTCTTTCACACATGGGTCATGGTTGTTGTGTTGATAATTGATATAATGATATGGGTGTCCCTCCCACTCTCAGGTTTGTTTTTTTCTTCTTCTTGCTCTTTGCTTGCCTTATAAAGTTAAGATCATGTGGGTGGAATCTTGTGGATTAGGCATATTTGTAACTTGAGCAAGTTCATGGATTTATTACGCGAGCCCTTTTGAAATCAGCTCTAGCAAATGTCCAGTGTGTTTGGTCTTAGACACCACATAGTTTACATAAATTTTAGTTTTCATGTTTTTCTTTATTCCATATAGTTTTTTTTCTCTCAAGATATGGAGTGGGTTTTGCTCTAACCATACTATATTTTGAAATGAAAAATAGAGTAATGAACAAAAGTTAAATATATTTATGTTGAAAATAGAGTAGTGTTGAAACATTTTTTTGCTAATTTAGTGTTGAGCATTTCTTATTCCAAACTCCATTTTGAAGTGAAAATTGAGCGTGGCTAGAGATATTATAGTCGACCTTGTATAGTATGTCATGATGTATTTCAGCTTCTGGTAGGGTTTGTATTAAATTCTCCAACAATTATATTGACCTTTAAATCTTTTCATTCCCATTGGTGTCTTAACACCAGTCATGCTAGTTTGGAACAGAATTTCTCATCTTAGATGACGTCATTAGGAAGCACGATGGTGATGAAGAACTTGGACAGGCGCAGTTTTCTGAACTCCTGCAGCTAATCCTACAAAAAAAAATAATCATATGCCCTTCATGAGAAACCCATAACTATCGTCCATAACGTTGAGATTTTCACTAGATCAAGGCTTCGTATGGTTATAGTCCACACTCTCTTACTTGTAGATATCCAAAGAAACACATACTCATAAACTTTCAATGTATGTTCTCAGGTTCTAGCAGATAAGAAGACACTCAAGTGTCTCGCAGAAAAGATGGTCCTGCAAGAATCAAACGGTAAAGACAACCGAGGACGGGCATGTCTTATAAAGACTCTTGATGATAAAGAATGGAAAAGAATTGGGATTGCCTCTGCGGTATCTTACGAAAACGAATCAGTGTATATTCTCTATGATGCCATATTTTTCAGTTGAGTAACGGAGAGATAGAGACCTCAGAAGATGGGTTTATAGATGCTCTGAAGAATATACTCAGGAAATTTGAGGAGTTGCTCAAATCCACACAGCTGGTACATTCTGCTACCAATCTCCAGAGCTGGCCATTTCTCTGAGTTATTATATTCTAATTGTATACCCGAGAATTTCAGTAACAATGTGCTTTGAAATTATTGCTGAATAAAAATATGATAAATGAATCAGCAAGGTGTTGTTAACTTTTGATGTATATGTGAAGTGATGTCATAACCAAACCCGAACAAAACCATCCAGAAAGAGAATACAACAAAAGCTAGTTTCGACCATCATGTGACTTTTCTTAGTTAAATCTTATTTCGTGATCAGTGTCAGGATATTTTAAACAAGATCCAAGAGAGAGAGATAGGATTGTTCTGCCCTAGGAATGTGGAGGGCAGAGAAAGAATGGGTGACTGATCTCTAATCCCTAGAGATGTGTGAAAGAGATCAGATAACATCACAAAACTTTGGCAACTTGACTTGTTGGTACCACCACAGCATCATCAAGTTGACAATGATGGTGAACATGTTGTGAAAGGACCACAATAATATATATAGTATAAACCCAACACAATAAGAACTTTGTTCAAACAAATCATAATAAAACAAGAATCAGAGGGGTTCACTACAGAAAGAGAGATGAGAAGCAGAAGAGGAGGAGAATCAAATCCAAAACACTTATTATTGGCTTGTTCTTTTCATAGGAAAAGCTTACCTAAGACTGTATATCTAAACATAATATTCCTGACCTTAAATTATTAAATAAGGCCAAGCTTGATGATAGTAGTGAAGCCATCCATTTACTCTTTTCCATCAGCAGCTCGGAGTGAGCCAAGCTGAACCGGTGCTTGAGTCCCAACCACCTTTGATGACCCGTAAAGCGTCACATCACTGCCTTTAGCCTTCTCTTTCTCAATCTGTTCCTTTATCCAGAAGTAGGTTATTCTAAGCCCCTCCTGTTTACCCACACACAATCACTCATTATAAATTCACTTCCAAGATTCAAATTATCATCATCTTAGTGTTTTTAGTACGTACCTTCAGTCTCATTGTTGGAGCCCAGCCAAGCTTCTCTTTGATCAGATTGTTGTCTGAGTTACGGCCACGCACACCTTCAGGTCCTGGAATGTGGTGAATTGGAAGCTTCTTTTCCTCAAAGCTGAGAACCATCTCAGCCATCTCATTCATGCTCACCATCTCATCGCTTCCAATGTTCACCGGCTCACGGAAGTCAGATTTTGTCAACCTAAAAGGAAAACAATTTCAGAAAAAAACAACAACAATACATGTCATCTATGATTTGGAGCTAATGCCTTCACCTGAGTACACCTTCAACGCACTCATCAATGAAGGTAAATGAACGGGTTTGAAGCCCGTCTCCCCACATCTCAAACCTATCTGTGGAAGTGAGAGCCTTTCTGCAGAAAGCAGCTGGAGCCTTCTCCCTTCCACCTACAAAGTTACAGCAAATATTAAACACAATGGTAAAAAAAAATAATACTTAGCGCGCAAATCCTGGATGCTTTGTCTGCTACTTACCTTTCCATGTTCCAAAAGGACCGTAGATGTTATGGAACCTTCCAATGCGGCACTCAATGCCAAAATCTTTGTTGTAATGCTTGCACAGCTCCTCCGTTGCAAGCTTCTCCAGACCATAAGCATCTTGAGGCTATAATAACATTATATATTATGGCGTAAATAAAGACTCTTTGATCTTTAGGACTAACATATGAATGAAACAATCATCAACAGGGTAACACAAACCTCAGCAGGCCAAGCATCTGACTCCTTGAGACTCACATTGGTAGTTTCCAGCTGCTTGAACTCCGGATAGATACATGCACTTGAAGCATAGAAGAACCTGAATCACCCACAACAAAAAAAGTTCCAATCTTTAAACTCTGTTTACATAAAGAAAAAAAAAAACAGTAGCTAAAATTCTGACCTCTTGATCCCATTGATCCTAGCAGCCTCAATCATGTTGAAGCTAATCATGGTGTTGTTATACATAATCACCGAGTGGTTGGACTGGATGAAACCCATGCCACCCATATCAGCAGCCAAGTTAAAGACGTGATCAACACCATCCGTAACTTTGAGGCAATTCTCCATGACCCTGAGGTCAACAAGGTGGAACTCGTCGCAGAACATGTCTTCAGTCATGTGCTCATTCTTCTTCCAGTCAGAAGCAATGACGTAGTGCCCCTCGTGCTTCAGACGGCGAGCAATGTGGGAAGCGATGAAACCTCCAGCGCCGGTGATAGAGATCCTCAGCTTCTCGGAAGGCCAGTAGAGCTCTCTTTCGAGCTCCTTGTATGTGTAGGCACCATAGTCACTGCTTCCATTGGTAGTAGTTGCAGCCATTCTAGAAACACAAATCTAATCAGAAACATAAAAAGAGTAAATCTTTGTAATCTCACTGTTATCCATCAACCTGGGAACAAGTCAGATCTCATGCAAAGATATGATTTTTATCTGATAAATTCCATAAAAATCAGATTTTTATAGTCTGATAAACTCTTAAAGCAAAAGGATACAACAAATCTCAGATTAGTGCATTGGATTCAAGGTGAATTACGCAAAGTTTAACATATCCAGCACATATAACTGTTAGGAGATCTCAAATCTGAACATGGATTGTTTTGAGAACCCTAGATTTGAGGAAAGATTAGATCTTTACCTGAGAGAGAGAGAGCTTAGAGAATGTGAAGAGATAATGCAGAGAGAGAGAGAGGTGTGAAGGATTTGAGCGGAGGAGGGAGAGCAATTGTATATATACAAGCTTCACAAGAAGACGAGGAGGCTTGGACACAGCATCACCGCTCGTTTTATTATTTTTTCCAACTCCTATTAGTTTTGTGCTTTTTTTCTTCTTTAAAAGACCATTATACCCTCAAGAAACAAAACTTTTTTTACGGTTAAATTGATAATATTCAGTTTCCTTGTATACTTGATAATATGTGAATTTATAATTTTTTTTTTGCGTATAGAAAAAAGATATTTCACATTTTTCATAAATGATTTAATCGATTAACATTAGTATATTCTGTGAAAAATGCTTGTTTTCGTCATTATCATTGGTTAATTTTATTTGTTTATATACGATTTTATAAAGGAAAATTTAGTTTGGTTATAATCAAAATATCTAATTTTTCTATTGCTTATATTATTACATATTAAATTATTCTATACAAATTTTTAAAACAAAATTTTAGTTTAGTGGTAGTCAAAATATTTAAATATTAAAATTTATAATTTTATTTGATTTTAAAATTTTAATGAAAATTTAGGTTAAAATTTTTGAGTTTTAAAAATATAATAAGCTCAACTTGTGTTTTTACTTTTAAAGAATTAAACTAATATTTATAAAGAATTAAAAATTTACAAAAACATTAACCATGTGTCGTTCCATATTGTACAAGTAAGTCCACTGAAGACCTTTATCAAAAAAAAAAAAAAGTCCACTGAAGAAAAAGAAAGAACCAACCAGTCAACTCTATTATCGTCCCTTAAAACCAACCGTTCATTTAATGACATTTTACCAATAACATAGATATCATCTTTACTTCTTTTTTTCTTGCGTAAAAATCTGTACTTTCTTCACTCAACTTTTCCATTTTTAATTATCGATCTCTCAGAAAACGTAATATAAAAGCTCATTTTTTAATTTTAATTGACTGAACCTCTTTTCCCTTGAAACCTTTCTATGGTTAATTAATTAAACTAAAATAAACTGCAAACTGTCAAATATTTCATTCTGATTAAACAGTTTGCAGCTCATTTTGGTTTATTTAATTAACCATAAACGACATAAAATAAAAATAGGGCGAAAATCACACACATAACTTGTATTTTACCGACCAATAATACACTGTTTAAAATTTTCAACGTATAATACAATGAGAAAATAATAATAATAAAAATTAATTTTTTCCCTCACTTTCTCGAGACACATTCACTTTTTAGTCTCTCGGAGAGAAGGAAGCTCATTGGAATCAGATTCTTTTCTCCGTTCTTTAAGATCTAGGGTTTCTTCACCCCTTTCCGATCTCCCCACCTCTCTCTCTCTATTTTTCTACTTCGTTGGTGCTGTTCCAATTCGATTGATTTGATTCTAGATTCACACTGATTATGCTTGACGCGGTTGTTCCCGGAGGAGACATGGCTTCCCTCGATGCCGATTTGCTGCAGCTTCAGGAGATGTCTACCTTCGTCCTGAAATCGAGACCCGAATTCACTCAGAAGCTCTTCGATCAGTGGCTTTCTCTCCCCGAAGCTCACCGCCAGGTAAGATTCGATTTAGGGATTTCACTTCATTTGGCTTCGTTGCGTATTGGATTGGGTTCCCCAGACTTTCAGCTCCAAAGCTATGATCTTTCGTCGTTGTGTGACCACTGAGCACAAGGAAGATGATTTAGCTTGTTGGGATTTGCTGTTCTGTTGCTAAAGTTACTATTTTTTTCTTCTTCTGTGTAGATCAGATTTGTTACGAAAGAGACTGTTTTGATTTTGTTTTCTTCGTGGGTTTTCCTTCTCCTATTAAAATGTTTTCACTATGAACAATTTTCACTAAATTTATACTCTTTTTGTCTCCTCTGTTTTATAGGTTGCATCATTGCTTCAAGATGCAATAGCTGGAGCTCCTTTGAATGTTCCTGGAAGTGCATCTGGTTCAGGTCCTGGCACCAGCAATTCTTTACCGTCCATGTTTCCAGCCGGAAGTGCTCCTCCGCTTTCACCAAGAAGCTGCGGTTCACCTCGTACGATGAAACAGAGGGCCCCTTCTAATTTAGGCTCTCCTCTTAAAGTACTCAACGAGCCTGTTAAAGAGTCCATACCTCAGGTTTTGAATCTGCCACTGCAAAATGTTTATTTTCTTCCCTTATTATGTTCTAACGGAGCCATTTCTGAAATGGGTGTAGTTTTATTTTCAAAATGGCCGCCCACCTCCAAGCGAGATAAAAGAGCAATGTATGTTTAGAGTCAACCACTTTTTCTACGGCCACACGGATGGACTGCAAATACAAGGTGAAAGAATCATGAGTGTTCTGATATCTGAAGTGAAAACTTATACGGAATGTCTTTTAACATTATTCCCCTTTTCAATACTCAGAATTCAAATTAGTCACCCGTGAAATCTGCAAGCTTCCATCTTTCTTCTCCACGTCACTTTTCAGGAAGATCGATGTCAATAGCACAGGTTTTGTTACCAGGTGTGTGTGTGTGGGTGTGCCTCTATACTCTTTAATTTGTGGAATCTGATATGCGTATAGTTTGCAGTGTGTGCTTCAAACTTGCTTCTCATTTTATAGCCGCTCTGTTATGATTATGGTCATGACAATGTTGTGAAACCATTTAACAGTTTTTCGTTTGTGCAGGGAAGCATTTATTGATTATTGGGTAAACGGGAACATGTTAATAATGGATAAAACTACCCAAATATTCAAGATACTAAAGCAGCAAAATCAGAGTTTCCTTGTGAAGGTAATTTTCTTTTGATTGGTTTATTCAGTAATGATAATTAGTTTCTTTCACCAAGCTCCTTTCTCTTCTGTTTGGATTTTCGTTCTCAGCTGTCTTTTGCTCTCGCAGGATGATTTCAAGCCACTACTTAAAGAACTTTTGGCGACACATCCTGGGCTAGAATTTTTGCAAGGCACACCTGAATTCCAAGAAAGATATGGTTAGATCTTAAATCAGTTTCCTATTTCATCTCCTCTTGGCTTTTCCCTCTTGGGTATTCCTTGAGTTATGGTGTTTTGATTTCTGGAAGTTGAGCTGGAGTTTGGTAGTATATCTAATCCTTGGATGTATATTGTTAACTAATAGCTGCTGTGTTAGGAAGAATGAGTCTGTTATGTGCGGTATAATGTCGTCTAGATCTGGCGAGTGATTATTCCTGTTTATATCACTGCGAGAGGCCTAATATTTTGTGGCATTACTGTGTAGGACTCTGACAAGCTTACATATGTAGTTTCTGAGCTAATATTTTTTTTGTTGTGTTGGACATCTTCTTGTAACTATCAAACAGTACTACTTTCTGATACGCTTGTATTTTGATGGCCAGCTGAAACTGTTACATACAGAATTTTTTACTACATAAATAGATCTGGAAATGGTCGACTTACATTTAGGGAGCTTAAACGTGGAAATTTAATCGATGCTATGCTTCATGCTGATGAAGAAGAAGATATCAACAAAGTATTACGGTACTGATAAAGTTATATTGTTGTAAATATTGACTCGAGCTTTAAGTTGCGTGGATCGGCCAATTACAGTTTCGTGTCACTTTTTCGGTATTAACATTTTTCTTTTTTACTTTTTAAACTAGGTACTTCTCATATGAGCATTTCTATGTCATATACTGCAAATTCTGGGAGCTCGATACAGATCACGATTTCCTGATTGACAAAGAAAACCTCATGAAATATGGCAACCATGCTCTTACTTACCGGATTGTCGACAGAATATTCTCCCAGGTTTCGTTACAAAAAATCTTGATCTGTTAGCAAGATTCTTCTTGTGAAGCTATTACTTCTCTTAAAATAAATGTCATCATGGAACAGGTTGCTAGGAAGTTCACTAGCAAAGTTGAAGGGAAAATGGGGTATGAGGATTTTGTCTATTTCATACTTGCGGAAGAAGATAAATCGTCAGAGCCTAGCCTTGAATATTGGTAAGCTGTGATCTATTCAAAGGTAGCAGACAGATATAGTATTTTTGAGTGTTTTTATCTGACGCAAGTATATCAATTGGACTAGGTTTAAGTGCATTGACTTGGATGCAAATGGGATACTTACACGAAATGAGATGCAATTCTTTTATGAGGAGCAGTTACATCGAATGGAGTGTATGGCGCAAGAGGCTGTTCTTTTTGAGGACATATTATGTCAGCTAATTGATATGATCGGACCGGAGGTTCAACAATATTTCTCTTGTTATTTTTGGATAGTATATGCTTGAGCTCTTTTATATCAGAGGAATATATATATAGGAAGTAGTTGATGTTTCTAGTCTTCTTTACTGACTCCTTACATTTTTGTTGTTTTTTTTTTTTTTTGCAGGATGAAAGCTATATAACCCTGAATGACCTGAAGGGCTCCAAACTATCTGGAAACGTCTTCAACATCCTTTTTAATCTTAATAAATTTATGGCATTTGAGACACGGGATCCATTCCTCATTCGTCAGGTATTCCATTGTCTGATATGTTAACCTTGCTGCTTATTGACGCGGGGGCTCTTGTATAACATTTTCAAAAATGTCAAAATGGAAACAGGAGCGTGAGAACCCTACATTGACAGAGTGGGACCGTTTTGCACATAGAGAGTACATAAGGCTTTCGATGGAAGAAGATGTTGAAGATGCATCGAATGGAAGTGCTGAGGTTTGGGATGAGTCATTGGAGGCTCCTTTCTGAGTTCATCTAGGTAACCTCCCCCGTACTCACTCTTCTCTTTATAAAACTCTCATGATGATCCGAGCAATGTTCATCTAATGAGTAATCATATTGTCCTATAGAAGCAACCTAAATTAAATAAAAAAAGGGAAAGGATAAAACCTAAAAGTTAAAAAGAAAATCCCAGGTTTGTGGAATTGCTTTTATTTTACTTCATCATATTGGTAAATCATGCAGGGTATTAGTGGACACCTGAACAGAAGAAATATCAAAATCATTGAGAAAAATCTTGGGAGCATTGTGAAGTAACGAAAGAGAAAGACACGAGTATATCCTCTATCTGCTTCAACATTCGTTGTTTGGTCAATCTTTTGGGAGGTATCATCTTCCTCAGGGTTTACAAATTGTGAATTCAGGTCTGAGACTGGGAAGTTTCTGTTTTCATTTCAGTTTATAGCTATTGTTTATGCGCACGAGTTTCATTAATTTAATTTAATAATCAGCGAGCAATGCTGATTTGCATGTTTTACACAATTGGCACTTGTTCATCCTGTGTTTTGTATTTTCTGTACTTGTGTTAATCTCTCTATCTGTACTCTGTAGCTAAGTTACTTTCTAGTAGCTAAGTTACTTTTTACACATCATCGTCTTCTGTTGTTTTAAGAATTGTTAACGTGACTTTAATCAATTGGTTGGTGTTACATTTTTTTTTTCTTTGTGGATGCATACTAGAAAGTAGATAGTTTCGTTATATCATCAGGTGTTTTAATCTGAGGTTTTGGTGGGTATTAATACTCTACTTGAAATCATCTTCATGCTCTGAGGGGTTTGTAGGTAGAGAGATATGATCAAATAGTTAGCCAAAGTATACAGAACTCTATTTAGAAAACAATCGTCTAGCTCTTGGCGCACGTATTTGCATTCACTCTGGCTTTGTCTAGTTACTTCATCATTTACACATGTTGAGAAATCGTGAAAACCATTGCCATAGTTTCGTTGATTTTATTTTTTTTTATATAGAAAATTTGGCCTTGTTATCTTAAGAGGAATCCAATGAATTTAGTATTCAGTCACATGGTTCCAATAAGAAGAGTGTTGAAACCCCACCAATAACACTATGATTTCATTCACAAGACAAAATGCACCACAGAATCTTTGTCCTAACTCTGCAGTTTGGCGGGTCCAAACCAAAACCGTACACATCTTTAGATCGGACTACTCTGCGATGTCGATCCGATTTACAAAAGAGTGGGCTTGGCTGGGGTATTAAAAGAGATGAAAGCTGAACTAGCCACCCTGGAAATGTAAAAACCATCTGAGAGACATTATTTTTTCTTTTTAAAAAAAGGAAGAAAAATCAGATGGCAAAAGTCGTAAATAAGCACCAAATCCAAGGGCAATCACTAGTCCTCTCCTCCAGGGAAGCGTATAGCAAAACCCAAATGGTAGCAACCAAAACATGTTGCAAAATTGCAAAGAGAGAGAGAGAGAGAGATCTGAGCCAAAAGCTTGGAAAAAAGGGGGGCAGGCATTAATGGAAGTAAGTTTCTAACCGCTTTAGATCGAACCGCTGATTATTGTCAACCTTTGGCATTTCTCTTCTTTCCCCCGTGTTTTTGGATCGGTCTGGGGAAAGAAAATCAAAAGCGCCTCCGTGTTTCGTCTTCTTCGAGCTTCCTTCCCTCCTCAGGTCAGGTGACTTTTCCTTTTCTTATGAGGACATCAATTAATTTACAATATAGAAAAACTTTTTCTATTATTTTTTCTTTTTGGCAATTAGATTTTGATGGATTCATTTCTTCGTTATCTATAGGTTGTTGTTTAGAGGTCATAAAGGAATCAATCTATGGTAGAAGGAATTGTCCTGTGATTCTTCTCCTCTCTTACTTGAAAAGGAGGGAGAAATAGGTCAGAGTGCTAATGGAAAGGAAGTAGCAAGCACTTGAAGAGACAGAACCAAATGGAGGATTACTCAAAGTACACCCACAGTCCCGCCCATCTAGCCGTCGCCCTTCACGATCACGCCGCTCTTAGACGAATCGTCACCGACCTCCCCACCTTAGCCAAACCCGGCGAGGTCACCAACGAAACAGAGTCTCTAGAAGCCGAGTCACGCGCCGATGCCGTCACCTCCGTCATCGACCGACGCGACGTCCCTAACCGCGAAACCCCTCTCCATCTCGCCGTGCGTATGCGAGACCCCGTCTCCGCCGAGATCCTCATGTCCGCCGGTGCGGACTGGAGCCTCCAGAACGACAACGGGTGGAGCGCGTTGCAGGAAGCCGTCTGCACTAGAGAGGAGGCCATCGCCATGATCATCGCGCGGCACTACCAGCCTCTCGCTTGGGCTAAGTGGTGCCGCAGGCTTCCGAGGATAACCGCTTCCGCGTCTCGGATACGTGACTTCTACATGGAGATCACGTTTCATTTCGAGAGCTCCGTGATTCCTTTTATCGGTCGCATCGCTCCCTCGGATACGTACAGGATATGGAAGCGCGGTTCGAACCTCCGCGCTGATATGACTCTTGCGGGTTTCGATGGGTTCAGGATCCAACGGTCGGATCAGACGTTTCTTTTTCTTGGAGAAGGTTACGCTTCTGAAGACGAAGATGGGAGAGTTTCGTCGTCGTTGCCTCCGGGGTCCTTGATTGTTCTTTCTCACAAGGAGAAAGAAGTGACGAACGCTTTGGAAGGGGCGGGGACTCAACCCACGGAAGCCGAGGTTGCTCATGAGGTGGCGCACATGTCTCAGACTAACATGTACAGGCCTGGCATTGATGTCACGCAGGCTGATTTGGTTCCTCAGTCGAATTGGAGACGGGGAGAGAGGACGGAGACTGTCGGGGGATGGAAGGCTAAAGTGTATGACATGATGCATGTGATGGTGAGCGTCAAATCCAGAAGAGTTCCTGGCGCGATGACTGATGAGGAGCTCTTTGCTGTTGATGAAGATAAAATGGCGAATGGTGGCGCTGAGAACGATGGGTTTGAGGATGTGTTAACCTCTGAGGAAAGAAAGCAGCTCGACTCTGCCCTGCGGATGGGCAACTCTGATGCTGCTGAAGATGAAGAGAATGACGACGTTGACGATCATCAGGTTGAAGCTAATGGTGGTGCTCCTCCTCCTCTCAAGGAGAAGAAAGGCTGGTTTGGATGGAATAAGAAAGGAGGCGCGAAACATGGCCATGATGGTGCTGAAGAAACAGCAGCAAAGGTTAAGAAAGGCTCCAAGTTGGCACCAGAAGAGAAAGAGAAAGAGAAAGGGAAGAGCCAAAGATCATCATCGTCAACGCTAGCTGATACTTCCAAGGAAGATGCTGGAGATGGCAAGAAAGGAAAGGACAAAGGCGGAGGCGGTGCCAAGAAGAAAAAGAATGAAAGCGAGTACAAGAAAGGGTTAAGACCTGTGTTGTGGTTAACACCTGACTTCCCTCTCAAGACAGAAGAGCTTCTTCCGCTGCTTGACATATTAGCCAATAAGGTCAAAGCCGTGAGGAGGCTCAGAGAGCTCCTCACCACTAAACTTCCCACAGGAACATTCCCCGTCAAGGTAAAATATCTTCTCTCGCCCTGTTGTGGATTCCGTTTCCGACAGTCTTATCCAGTCTTGTCTCTGCTTATTTGGTGCAGATTGCGATCCCCATTATACCAACCGTCCGTGTACTCATCACTTTTACTAAATTTGAAGAGCTCCAACCATCTGAGGAATTCTCAACGCCTCCTACTAGCCCTGTTTTTCATGACGCAAAGTCATCAGATAGTTCGTCTTCAGCGTCATGGGTGTCGTGGATGAAAGGTACTCGTGGTGGTGGCCAATCAAGTGACGGGGACAGTAACAGGTACAAGGATACTGAAGTTGACCCTTTCCTGATTCCGTCAGATTACAAATGGGTCGACTCAGCTGAGAAGAAACGCAGAATGAAAGCCAAGAAAGCTAGAATCAGGAAGAACAGGAAACAGAATGCTTCGAAACCTGGTTCCTCGAGCTCCCGTTCCAATCAAGAACCGGAATAACAATTGTCACCGTGAAGAACATGGTGTCACTTAGATGAGAAAAGGTTTGGTTGTGTTATTGTCTGTAGTAAGCCATCTTATTTGTGAAATTCTTAAGGAAACACACGTTTGATATAAGAAACAGCCATTTTGCTCTCTTCAGTTAATCAGTTAAGTTGGTTCGTGCTTGCTCTGAATTGTTTATAAACCAAACCTAGAAAGCACTTTGTAAAGAAACATGGAACATAGCTACCAGAACCGGTCTTCATTGACACTGAGGTAACCGGACATACTTATTATAGTGACTTGATTTGTTTCATGTGATTCCTTGTTTTGAAAAGTGCCCCAATAAAACTTTGCAAATGTGTTCATTTGTTATAATTCCATTTTTATTACATGATCCAAGAAAACCATTTTACTCTTTTTTTTCACGTAGAAAACTATTTAACTCAATATATTTTTATATATCAAAATTTTCTTAGACGTTGAGTTATATAATTCTGTAGGATTTTAATACATCTGGTCCAACTATTTAACCAATACTAAAAATTTATATAATTTAATAAAATATATAGTTTTAACATTTTAGGTGTTTATACATTTCCTGTGTATAAAATAAAATTTCCTTGATAATATATAATCACGTGTTTATATAATAACATATGCTTGATATATTAGCCAATAAGGTCAAAGCCGTGAGAAGACACAGAGAGCTCCTCACCACAACACTTCCCACAGGAACATTCTCTGTCAAGGTAAATTTATTTCGCCTTTCGCTTTCAGCCCATCTTGTGTGTTATATTGTTTGTAGTAAGCCATCTTATTTGTGAAATTCTTAAGGGAACACATTTTTGCTATATAAGAAACAGCCGTTTTGCTCTGTTCAATTAATCGGTTAAGTTGGTTCATGGTTGCTCTGAATTGTTTATAAACCCAAACCGGAAAGAAAAAAAAAAACACTTTGAACAACAGCTGAAGAAACAAGAAGTGGAAGAGTTCTGTACATAGCTACCAGAACCGGTCTTTATTGACACTGAGATAACCGGACATGACTTTACCACCGGTATTCCTCATACCATCAATGAGGAAACACCAAGTGGAGCCCAAAGCTCCGACGAAGAAGTCAGCTTCTGACGCCATCAAGAAGTTAACAAGAGGATAGTTCGTGCTCATCTCTCTCCCGAGGCTAGCTTCATACGCAGCCATCGAGTTATTACCAACTTGTCTCGCCACTTCCGTGTAATAGAATCTCCACTGACCATACTCTTTACTTCTCTCCACAACTTCCTTCATCTCCGTAGAGAGCCAGATCCTGTTGAGCTCCGGGAACCTTTCTCTGATCCTATCAGCTAAACGCATGTACTCTTCCAAAGCCGCAACTCTCATCTCGCAAGCTTTGTCTCCCATACGCACATGCACGCTCAGCATTGGCCTTGGAATCCACGGCTTGTGATTCGACCACACGTCTTCCTCCATCTCCGACCTCTTCTTCTTGTTTCTCCAACCTCCTGCAGAGAGAACAATCTCAGCAGCTTCTTTTCCAAACGCAGAATGTCTCGCTACGTTCATCAAACCGCAAGTGTACTCCGTTTGAAACCTCATCAAGTATCTAACCGCCTGTGCTCTCCACCATCTCCTGTCCATTTTCCTGTGACTGGTGATCAAGGTTCCGTTGATCTCTGTAGTTCGCTTCATGTAACTCCAAGGCTTACCCCATATCTTTGGTATACGCCCGGACCAAATCTCCTTGGTGCTGTAGTTTTGTTTCCCTGTTACGGTTCCACTCTCCCACGCTTCTCTCTTCTTCATTACTTCCAACGCACGTTTCCTACACTCTTTGGATGTTTCCGGTAGGAAGTAGCAAGACCAGCTTCCTCGAGCAGAACCTGTAAAACCAAACAGAAGACTCTCAGAAAGCTCTTTGCTATAGTATAAACCGTAAGCATATAATACCTTTGCAACCATCATGATCTGCTCTGTTATAGTAATTTGAAACAAGAACTCTGTTTTCGTTTAAAGCGATTGCGAGAAGACCAGTCATTCCAGCGATCTGAGCTCCGATACCAAAGCCGGGAAGTGTTTCCCAATCAGCTACAAGGAACTTGAGACTCTTGTCTTCACAGTCCAAAGGGTGCTGATGATACCATATCTCTCTTTGCACTCTCCTCGTTAATGGATAGTTATCTTCATCTCCTCCACTGATCTGAAACAAGTTTTTATCTGATCATCAGCTTCTTGATGGTGATAAAGAAGAAGATGAAAGCATACCCAAGAAGGAAATGTCTGGCTTGATATTCGTGTATCCAAGCGCTCCCTAACTCTTGTCCTCTCCTCACAGTTCTCCAAATGAGGAGCGTTTGGGACATCGTCTTTGCTCATCTTTAGTTTCTTGAAGTAGTCTTCATTGTTTAGTAATAAGTTGTCCCAAGCAGAGACCAAAAGTTTCGCCTGATCATCATCATTTTCTTCTTCTGTCTCAGCTTTGTTTTTCCATTTCAGTTGCCTGTCTATGTGTGCACCCATGTCTGCATATAACAACAATATATCATTACATGGAAACACACACATACAAGTGGTTACCAAAGCTTCTTGAAACTTACTGATGATTCGAGAAGTGGAATTGCAAGGAGGAGAAAGAGAGGAGAAGGAGATGGCGGCAAGCTCGAAGGTGCCAACGGAAGTGAGAGCAGCTAAGAAGAGAGAAGTGAGACAGATTCCACAGAGAAACCCAACAACACAGATTTGACATGGAAATGAGTTTCCAAGCTTTATTGCTTTATCTGAGACCACTCTCTCTAATGACTTCATGCTTATACCACCGCTACCTTTTGCTTCCGTTGATTTCTTCCCCAACTAAGAACCAAACCAAACTCCACTTGTTGTTCTGTCTCTTTTGTCTTTTACTTCTCTTTGTAACTGAAAAGCTTTTCCCCAAGAAAAACCTACTTTCTTCTTAGTTCTTACCTATAAGTTTTCTCAGGAAACCATCACTTTCTTTTATAGCAACACTTGCCAGCTATCAACCACAAATCACATGATATTTTTCTAACTTTTTGTTTCTTTTCTAAGATAATTGTATATTTTGTGGAGAAAAAGATAGATCAAGATACTTCCATCAAACTATGCTTGTTTCCTTCTTCATCCAGTGGTCCGTTAATTCTAATTTCCTGCAAAATAAATAGTAACAAAAAATAAATTAAGCATTCCAGTGAAGCAGATCAAACCAACTTTTTTTCAAAAAAAAACTAGCTTCAGAATCTGATGAACGTTTCTAAATTTCTCAGTCACTATTTCTACCTAAACACTGAGATGAACAAACAAAAATTGATTTAATGGAGAAGATGAAGAAAATTTGAAAGTATAAACTCATGAAACGGATTCGTTGCACTAATGATGGAGATATTAAAGGAGAGAAGAGCATAACTGTTGCTCGTATCTGAATTCATTTTTTTTTAAAACAATTTTGAAGCTATAGAAAATCTAGTTTCTTTATAATAATTAAAAAGGAGATTATGAAAACATGAATTTTCGATACTAAAGATGAAAAAACGACACTTGGATTATAAAGAAAGAAAGAACAAAATGGCTTTTTACCAGCTGGTCTGAAAATGAGGGCAGAGAGAGAATCATAACACATTGAAAGGCTAACCCAAAGTGCACAACAAGGGAGAGTTTGATGTGAGCGAGGTTGTGTTTGTGGTAGTGTTTTAAAAATAATATCAGATATATGTATATCACACACTGTTTGAAGTTTGATTACTTTTATTTCGTTTTATTATATACTTTGATGTTTGGTGAAGCAATTAATTCCTATGGTGTGCTTGAAAAAGTAGATGTGACTTGAATTAAAAGTTTAGTATAAAAACACGGGATGATAATGACAATCGTATTCGTATGATATATATATATGTGTTTTTATTTTTATTGGTATACACAATTCAATCATGCGAACGTTTGTTACACAATTATTAATACGTTATTAGTGTCTGGTTTGGTTTCTTTTATAAATGAAGCTTCATGAACTAATAATATACCATTCTCTTTTATAAACAGAAAACATACCCAGTTGGGCAAAGGAACGATCTAACAATATCCATCCATCATTATCATTATCATCATCATCAACAATAACATGATACATCATCATGATCATTTCAGTTAATGTATTCTTCACGTCACTATTAAAACCTAAAGTGTCTTTTTCATATATTAGCTGGCGATTTATGGATGATTTGCTACAGGCTTTATAGGGGTATAAGCTAAACTGGGCTGAACCAAACCCACAACTAGCTCTTGGGGAAGACTGACAATGACATACGGATCCAATCAGATTAGTGTTGCACCCTTCAAAGCACACTGCTTGCTAAACATCAGATTAATTAACCCATATTGCTAGATTTTAAATACAATATTTTTTTTATGTAAACGAAAGCACCTGCAATCATCTTCAGTGCTTGAACTTCAGTTAGTGTTGCAGGCTTCCTAAACTGAACAAAACAAAACAAAACAAAACAGCACAGTGCATCTCTGTGTGGCCCAAAATAAATAACGTTTTGACAACGTAGAAGACCATACAAAAATAAATCATTTTTGATTTCTGATTTGAAAGAAGCTAAATGCTTAGTCATAGAAACACGTGGAAAGATGACCACGTGTCAACACAAGGGGTGTACGATTGCGTTCTTCGCTCATGTGTACGATTCTCAACACTATAGTTGTTTGGTTGATCCAAAACAGATGTGCCACGAGCCATGGTTGCGCCTGACATGGAAAACGTTAACGGGACAAGGGGACACAAGCCCAACGACATGTCTGTTCTTCAACAGCACGTTGCTTTCTTTGATCAGGATGGTGATGGTATCATCTACCCATCCGAGACATTCAAAGGTATCTTTAAAACTCGTTAATTTCACTAGTTAAAAAGAATATCATCATCATTACAATCATTGCTTTGCGCTGCTGATGATTCAGGATTTAGAGCACTTGGTTTCAACGTGATCTTTAGTTTCTTTCTAACATTCATCGTGCATCTTACCATGAGTTATGCCACATCGCCTGTAAGTAAATTCTCACCGACATCTCAGTGGTATCTTTATTATTATCTCCTTAACATGTCTTGTCATGTTTTTTACTTTCGTTATGGAGCTAGACTTGGATGCCTTCCATTACGTTTCCGATCTACATCAAGAACATCCACAGAGCCAAACATGGAAGCGACACTTCTACTTACGACACAGAAGGACGGTTCGTGTATCAATAAGTAAACCATTGTCTACATGATACTTGGTACTGGGTGTTGTGATTATAAATTTTGAAACATTCAGGTACATACCAGCAAATCTGGAGAACATGTTTAGTAAGTACGCACGTACCGTGCCTGATAAGCTAACCCGTTACGAGTTGTGGCAAATGACTGAGGCTAACCGTAATGCATTTGATTTCTTTGGTTGGTATGTCTCACTCCTCTCTTTCTCACACACACACACTCTTATCTCTATGTCTTATAATGGTGTGTGAAAATGGAAACAGGGCAGCGAGTAAAATGGAGTGGGGAGTACTGTACATACTTGCTAAAGACGAGAATGGTTACTTATCAAAAGAAGCCGTTAGGAGATGCTTCGATGGGAGCTTGTTCGACTACTGCGCCAAGTCTAGAGCCTCTCCTCCTAAAAAGGCAGATTGATGAACATGCCATGCTTACCTGTTTCTCAATTTCCTCGGCAGTTTAATGTCTTGAGTAGCTTTTGTTTACTCTCTTGACCAAAAATACGAATCAGATCGTAAATGTTTGGTACCTAAAGTTTCTCATCTTTTTGATGGTTCTGTCAGTTGAGAACTCTACTACATGAAGTATATCAAGATGTACGTGCTCTCAAAAATATGTCACAGTGTTTGTCTATGGATATTTTAATGAAAGTTTTGTTGAGGAGAGGATAGTAATGCGAATGGCATGAAAAACTCTTGGAGAGTGGTGGAGAGGGGAACTAAACAAGACAGAGAGACTATGTGATTGACATAAGAAAATATTATTTGTGTAAATCTGAGTGTATTTTATGGGAAATAGGTAGTTTAATTAAGAGCTTATTAATGTTATTTTACATTTTGGATTTAATTTATATATCATATATGTAGATTTTTATGGTGGTGTATAAATAGAATTTTGATACATATTTTGGTGTGATGTAGGTGGAATTGTATCCTTTGATAAAAACTAATAAAATGTAAACAATGAATAAAATATAATATGGGGTTTGATATAGAATATTGTAACATGGTAAGAAAAATGAAAAAAAAAAATGTTTACCAAAGGTTATTTAAGCTGTGGCTTTTTTTTTTTAATCAAAGGCCCAAAAGCCCAATGGTAAAATAAAAGAAGAAGACACGGGAGGGAGCCGCTCTCTTTTCCGCCGCCATCTACATCGGTGTGAAGCTCCTTCCCTTTACTCTTTCCATCTCTGCTCTACCTATCGTACTCGAACATGGAGTCTAATGAGCAATCAGAGAAAAAAAGTTCGCCTGGTTCGAGCAGTGTGTCTAAGAAAGTCGCGGAGATGTGGGAGAGAATGAACGAGGGAGTGCCAAAAAAGCGAGTCAACTTCAACTCAAAGAGCTCAACCGCTAAACAGTCTGCTAATAATAACGTGATTTTTTTTTTCTTTTTTTTTTTGCTCATTTGTCGTTATGGATTTCGAATGTGTGTGTGTTTGTTATCTGTTAACGCAGAACTGGAGAGGTTATCTTGGTGTGGATGCGAAGAAGAAGAAGAAGAATGAGCACACAGTTGTACTGAAGGAAGATAGCGTTTCGGATAGTAGTTGTAGCGAGGAGGCTAAGAGCATTGCTGCAGCCGCTCTAGCTGCTGTCAGAAACGCAACTGCAACCGCTGCTGCTGCGTCGAGCCGTGGCAAGATTGAGGTGAGCAAAAGCCTTAACCTTTACTTTAGTGTGTGTTTGACTCGGTGTACTAACATCTCTCTCAGCTGTTTTAAACTAAGAGGATAGATTGTGTATGATTAAAGTCTCTGTCTTTATGTTAAAATGACTGTGCTCTGCCTCTGTAACGTTAGAATCTAACATCTTTCAGCTGTTTTGAACTAAGAGGATAGATTGTGTATGATTAAAGTCTCTGTCTTTATGTTAAAATGACTGGCTCTGCCTCTGTAACGTTAGAATCTAAGATCTTTCAGCTGTTTTGAACTATTGTATGATAAAGTCGCTGTCTTTAAGTTAAGATATCTCAGATGTTTTGAACTAAGAGGATGGGTTATATATGCTTTAAAGTCTCTGCCTTTTTAAGTTAATAAGACTGTGCTTTGCAGATAACAGAGGTCAAAGACTTTGCGGGTCAAGAAATCGAAGTGAAGCGGTTAGTGGAAGCGGGTTCAAAGGAAGCATTAGAGAGGGGAGACAAAGCTTCCTCTTCTTCCTCTTCCTCTGCTGCGGCGACTCCATCAGCGGTTGATGCGGTTCTTGAGCAGATAAAAAAGAAACAGAAGCTGAGCGTTTTGGACAAGACGAAGAAAGATTGGGGAGAGTACAAGGAGGAGAACAAAGGTGTTGAAGACGAGCTAGATAAGTACAAGAAGAGCTCGGATCAGTATCTCGACAAAGTTTCCTTCTTGGAGAGAGCTGATTACAGACAGTTTGAGAAAGAGAGAGACGCTCGTCTAGCTCTTCAATCCAAGAGAAGACACGATGATGTCTAACGTTCTTCTTCTGCTGTACGTCTTGTTTTCTGGTATCATGTAGCGAATGTCATCTTTACGAAACCTTGTAGCAGTTTCTAAGAGATGTTTTGTCACATTGTTCTAAAAATTGGTCTAGTGGCAGCAAATCAAATGTATCCTACACAATTTTTTTAAAAAATCAGTTTATCTTTATAAAGGTCCTGGTCCTTCTAAACAATAATCTTCTATAAGATGTCGAATCACAGTCTAACAATTTCTTGAACATTGCTTCGCAGTGTATAGACTGAGTTTCGGTTGCTTGATTGATTGATCCTGTTGCATCTTGAACTGACTCGGGAGACATAAACAGGTGTTCCAGCAAATGAAGAATCAACTCTCCAATACTCAGACACCTCTCCGGCCTTTGTCGACATTCCAAAATCAGAAACCTTGAGATAAATATATCTTCTTCATTGCAAGGTGGAAAAAGAAGTATATTGTCGGGTTTAAGATCGCAATGGACATAACCGTGACCATGGCATGAACCGATACCAATCCTTGTAGTATCATACTGAGTGAAGTCTTTAATGGTTGTATCCGATATGTTTTTGTTTCGTTCCATGAAAGAAGTTACAGTACCAGCAGAAGCGTACTCCATCACCATCTTGTAAACTTTGTTTCCATTGAAGTCTTTAATAAGGGTGTTGTGAAAACACTGAATGATGGTAGGGCATCCTTTTGAGTTTTGTCAGGATCTGATGAACTTTTTGGACACTGCAAACGAAATATAGATTTAAAAAATACACACAGGAGTTATTACATATTACATTAAGCTCAAGGATGTGTTGTTGTCTATAAAAAAACGTACAAAAAAAAGAAGCTTTTTGAAACTAAAGATCAACGGCGGGAGGAATGTCGTCGACGGTGAGATCTACTCCATCATCTGGCAAGTCAGATCCGACTGGTCCTAGTATCCCTT
This sequence comes from Brassica carinata, assembly GCA_016771965.1. Lineage (NCBI taxonomy): Eukaryota > Viridiplantae > Streptophyta > Magnoliopsida > Brassicales > Brassicaceae > Brassica > Brassica carinata. The sequence goes on from CM028700.1 coordinate 732,863, forward strand.
CAGAACTCAGCGTCAGTCCACTCTGCTCAAAACATACACACACCAACATTAACTTATTATCATCCTCCATCAAAACACACAAAGCTTCTACAAACCAAATCCCAACAACATAATTCTTGAAAAGAACATTCCAAGAAGTATGGATAAACGAGAGGCCAGGCAAGTAGATAGTCATACCTCAGGTTGGAAGCGAAGCATGTCTGCACGGGCCATTGCTTCTGCTTGAGCGATTCTCTGTCTGAACGTCTGAGCCATCTCCTCAGCCTTTGAGACAATAAAAAAAGGGGGAAACATGATTGAGAGACCATAGAGGGAATTGAGAGAGTGTTTCAGTGGAGGAGATAGTGTTTACTTACCTTCTCGAAAACAAGTTTTGGGTTGCGAATCATATCACCGGGTGTTGGCTCCAGCTTCTTGGTGGAGAGACTTACTCTTCCTCTGTCTCGGTCGTGGCTCAGTATCATAACCTGTTAAACATTATACGTTAAGGTATTATTGCTCCAAGATCCTAATAACAAAAAGTTTCAAGAATATCCGTAGTAGAGTGTGACCTTGAGAGTGTCACCGGGCTGAAGAACAGTAGCGATATCTGAGACACGGTCATGACTGATCTGACTGACATGGAGAAGCCCGTTGATTCCACCAATGTCAATGAAGGCCCCATAAGGTTTCAAGCTCTGAACAACACCGAGGACCACAGATCCAATTCCAAGCTGCGCCTGGCTGTCTGCTACAGCTTTACGGTTGCTGAGGACAAGCTTTGTTTGTTCCTCATCAACCTCCACAAACTTTAAAGGTATTTCTTTATCAAGAAGCTCTTCAGCTGCTGCTTTCTGACAAGATACAATTTTTAAAAGAACACACGTTCAAAAACCCTGCTTGTTGATTATCCTTAAATCTCTGAGACAACTACTACTAACCGATGATATTTGCGAGAATGGTACAAATCCACGAAGACCCTCCACTAGAGCCACCAAACCACCTTTGTTAGCACCAATAACCTACACCATACAAATCCAATTCATGACACTGTTAAACCAAAAGAGTAACAACGAAGTGCCCCAAACATACCTTAGCCTTAACAACGACATCCTCAGCCTGAAGCTGCCTACACCGTTCCCAAGCGAGTTCGTACTGGATCGTTCTTAAGCTCAACAGCAAACTATCATCGCTTTCGTTTTCACCTATGATGACAAACTCTTCCACCATACCAGGAACTATACCAGCTTCTTCCACATGCTTGATTCTGTGAATGCAAGCATGTTCAACCGACAAGTAAGCCGAAGACTTCGCGGAAATGTCAACTAACGCACCGTTTGCATCCGTCTTGAACACCGTTCCTTTGACCTAAAACCAAACTAACAAAGGTCAAAGTTCGAAACTTTAATGAAGAAAAGCTTCAAAGTTGGAAACTTTAATGAAGAAAAGCAAAAGGCGAGACGAACCCTAGTGCCGATTTCGGAATTGAAGTCGTACTGTTCGATGGCAGCTGCGAAATCGTCGACGGTGAAGGCGACGCCTTCCATGGGAGCGGTCCTGCAACGCTCGTAAGCGTCCTCGAACATCTTCTTAAGCTCCAGACGCTCTCTTGTCTGCCCGCTAGACATTGCTACCGCCGCCACGATCGTCTTCGGAGAAACGGAGGAGGATTTGTTCTGCGGGAAGGTCTTGGATGGTCTCCTCGATAGCCTGGAGGAGGAAGAGAGTGGAGAGCATCTCAACCCCGTGAATTGCTGAGCCAATGACGCCATTGTTGCCTAACACTCGAAGAGGGAGTCTCACTCACTCTTCTTATCTGTTGTTCTTCTTCTTCTTCTATGGTTGGTTCTTCCTGCGTTTTATCGATAAGGGAGATTTCAAAGATGATGATGATCTAGACTACATGCCGTTTATTAATAATCTAAACAGCGTGACGTTTATGCCATGGGCCACTTAAAAAATATGCCGGCGTGCGTTTATGCCATGGGCCACGACACGAAAAATATGCGTGACCTTTCTTGTTTTTTTTTTGAACAATATGTGTGACCTCAATATTTTTTCCTAAAACAGAAAAACTCTATGTAATAGACAGCTTTGTTTCAATTTACAATAAAACCTTATACCACAATTAATAATTTTGGGACTTTATAATTTTATTAATTTATAGAGATATTAATTTACAAAAGTTTCCTTATTTATATTTTTTATTTTAAGATATTTCTAATCTAAAATAAGAAAAATATTTGATTTTAGTGTATAGACAGACATTAATTGTTACTTTTTAAAATTTAAAATTTATACTAATTTTATTATATTAATTTTTATATATAATATATATTTCATTAAATGTGGTTTTAAATATAATATTACTAAATCTCATCAAAAGTATATTAAGTGTTAAGAAAATATAAATATAATTCCATTGTGAATATAAACAAACAATATAATAATAGGTTCTTACTTATATAAAATATGTATACATATAAGTTATTAATTTATAATTTTAATGGGACCATATATTTACATAAAATTTTCTAAAAGAATTATTATCTTATTATTTTATCGATTTGTGTCAAATTTTGAATCTGCCCAAGTTGGGACCGGCAAAATTTATTAATTTATAGAGATTATTAATTTATCCAGAATTAATTTATAGAGGTTCTACTGTATGTCTCTATTTTATTTAAAAAATATATATAAAAATAGTAGTTTATATATATTTATAAAAAGTAACATTTTATATAGATTTTTCCCTAAAAATTACTATTATAAAGTCATACATTAAAGTAAATTTATTTTTAATAGAGTTTTATATATTTTTTAAATATATATAGAAATAAATATTGAAATGGGTTAGAAATGCTCTATTTCTGTGTCGTTCAATAGATGTATACGTGAAAGTCTTGATTGAGACATAGCTATATTAATTCAATGTGGACAAGATGATATTTTATAAAATTATACATGAATCGTTAACCTTACAAAATGTGTGACCATATCAAATATATGATCATGGTTTTCCATATAATTTACCCAGTGGTAATAAAAATAACATAATCAAAAAATTGATTCAATCTTGTAAATCTACTATTTAAAAAAAAAATAGCGGCTTAAACATTTTGAAAGCAATTTTTTTTTTTTTTTGCAGATTTCTCTATTTTCACTTCTCTTTTCATCATATAGACATGTTTCCATCATTTATTTCATAAATTTTTTAAAGCATGAAATGCAAATGTATTTCTAAATTCTAATGCGTTTGGTTCTAAACGGTTCCCTTGCAAATGTTCCTACTAATGATGCCCACAAGTATAATTTGGCACATAGTTTAATGTTTCAACAGGTGGCCTAATCACATAACTTACATGAAACCGCCTACACATAATATATTATTTAAAAAATAGTTTTCATAAATCAGATTATGATGTTCACCCACCAACTGGAATTGAAGTTAAGAAGAAAAAGATGATCGAAGTTATACATGGCCACGTGCTAGAAGACTCACATGTGCTCAATATGCATATTTAGATTCAAATGAATTTGTTTCGCTCTAAACTAAGCTATGCATGTGGTTCTCGACATGGTAAGCAAGACGAGTATTGTAATCTAGTGAGAGTTAAGGTTAGCCGTACAAAGTGTATAATTAACTTTGCCAAGATGGTTTCATTTCTAACAAGATTAATCATCTGTCAAAATATCAATATTATTTCTAGAGTTTACGTTATTTGATATTAATCATATACTAGATCTTGATCCGCGTAACCATGAAGGTATTTGTTTTCAGTTATATATATATATGCATTTTAGATCATACATTTTAATGTTAATCATATATTTAAATGTTTATATAACTATTTCAAATATAATAATTTGATAGTTTACATATTGTAATTAATCAATTGTTTAAAACAATCATATGTATTTGTCGCTTCTTATTATATATTTATCATATTATATTTGTATTTATTTATTGAACAAATTAATATATGCATTAAATAACAAATTTAAAACTATTTTATATTAGATTTATGCTCGATTTTGACCCGCCAAATTTCTTATTAGTATTATTTTTTACGTTTATTCATTTTGAGATAATATTTATTTTATATACAAAAGTCTAATATATGTCAATTTTTATACATGTATTATATATTTTGCGAATGTTAAGTCATTATGTCATCATATTATATTTTTAGCATAAATATTTTATATTTATAAGATAAAATTTTTAATTTTTTTATTTTATAAATGATAACTGAATATATATTAACGCATAATAATAGTTCATTGATAATTAAAAAAAAAATTGAAATATTTACATAAACTTTTTGAAAATTTAGAAACTGTTAAAATATTTTTCAACAGATTTGTCAAAAATTATATATATATATATATATATATATATATATATATATTTAAAATGAAAAGATATCATGATTAAAAGATTTTATATTATTAGTTTTAATGAAATACATGTTAATTTTTATACATGAATTATATAGTTTACTAATGTTAATGTATTATGTTTTGAACATAGATACTTAAGAAAATAAAATATATAAAATTAACAATTTAATATAATTTTATCATATTTAGCTCAATATAATAATTTTCTCTTAAAATGATTAATTATGATTATATAATAGATAAAATAGGATAGAGTTTATATTTTTAATTTTATAAAATATATAAATGTATAATAATATTTCATGACTAATTTCAAAATTAGTGAAAATATTTACATATAATTTATGAAAATTAAGATTTTGTTAAAATCTTTTAAACAGATTTTTGTGAGAATTTTTAAAAATATTTATATTTAAAATGAAAAGATATCAAAAAATATTTTTATTAACGTAGTTCAAAGATTCTATATATTATTAGTCTTAATAAAATACACTTAATAAAAAAAATTATAAGATGGTCCAAATTTAAAAATCATACATGAAATAAATAATTACTTCTATTTTAATAGAAAAGATAGACTATAATTAGAAAGTTTAATAAAATAATATATAAATTTTATTTATTTTATCATAAAATATTAATTAACATTAATTTATAATAATGGTATATTACTAATTACAAAATTAATTAATGCATCATTTTATAAAAATATTTTAAAAATTTAATAAGATTTTGTTAGATTTTTTTGTCAACAGATTTTTATAATTAAAAAAAAATAGTTATTGAGGTGAAGTTGTTATATATGTCAATTATTTAAGATGTGATATCTTAATAATGCTAACATGTTAATTATAAATAAATGAAATATGATTTCCTAAAGAAAGTTTATTTAAAAAAAATCACAGATATGAAGAGAGGTTGTGCCTTCTACTGTAATAGAATAGATGTATACGAAGAGTTTTCCCTATTTCAAATTTTACGGATAATCTTTAACTTTTAGCCACGAAAATGTACTGCTTTCTTAATCATTAATTGTGGCTGTTTATATAAAATCATTCTCCTGCCAAGTGCCAAGTTTGGAGAATGCTCGAATAATGCCGTTCGTCCTGTGTAAGGGATCTGAATTCTGAAAGTGACTTTTATCTTATATTAGTAACGTATTATTTAGAGAATTTTTCCTGCAATTGATACTTTAACAGGATAGTTTGCAAATGCATTGATTCTTCAGAATAAATAAAGAGGTTGGAAGCTTCGGAAAAGAATACGCGTTTAGCCTTCACAATTTAAAATTAGAATAGATTATTAAGATTTAAGATTAGTGTTGTTTGTAACAATCATTATTAGAGACTTCTGCGAGAAGAAAATTCTCAATATCAATCAATTAAATAAAAGTGATTAATAAGGACTCCATATATTTGGGTTGTGTGTACGTGTTGATTATTAGACCATATGTCTTGGTTGGACTTGGCCCGGATTAGCATAAAGTTGCGATGTACATTTTTGTTTATGTATATATATATACATATTGATCTAATAATGAAATGTGATAGAAAGACATTTTCTTGAATTACCTTTCACTAAGTGAAGTTATCTTCTTACTTATGTCACTTATGGTGTCTTTCTCGTTTTGGTAATATTTCATGGTTATCTTATAAAGTAACACTTATAATTGTTGTTAAATTGTTAACCACTACTGATGTGATAATTGCGGTTACGTATATTAATTAACCTCTTATCTCCGACAATACCGTTTGCAGCTACCCAAAAGCCAAAATATGTCATCCTAATCTATTGTTGGTTAGTGAAACTTTTTACCCCTATCTCAGAGATGTACTGCAAAGATGATTTAATATCTCGTAATGTGGCTAACTTCAGAAAATATTACTTGAAACGTTATTGTGTCCTAAAAGTCTTTTTCAAAAAGAATTATGAACAGGCGAGGTACACGCAGGGAAGTCAAGTGTCAACCTTTAAAGCTCTAGTGCCGAAGTTAGTGCTAGTTT
>CM028700.1:739348-909020 GCA_016771965.1 Brassica carinata
AGCAATAGATTTAAAGAGAACCTCCTTTTTTCCACCAAAGCAAAGTTTTTTGGTAAACAAACCTTTGCGTCTCTGCTCATCTTCTCACCTATAAATGCAAGAAGTGTCTGTTTAGAACCACTAAAATATTTTGGCAGACCAAAATATTTTCCATCTCCTTTTTCATTACCAAGGATCGTTTAAAGTCAAGTTTTCATTAACTTATTCATCAGAGTTTATAAATTTTAGGTTTGGTATATCAATTGCAACACGAGACTGGCCAATTGGGAATAATTAAACAAAAGGTTTACTCTGTTCAATATGCTCGTCTATTATCGGTTAGCAAGGGATGAAAAAGAGGGATAACACATGTTAAAATCCTCTTAGAAGGATTTAATAGAGAAAACAATGAAAAACATTAAGGATCAAAATACAATATTCAACACAATCCAAAAACTCAACTAGCAAAAGTAAAATAAAATACACGTAGATGGGTTTTCTATATATGTGGTTACATGCATGGTTGCAAATTTAACAAACTTGCATACAAAATGTAAAAAGAAACTTAGTCATGTACGGCCAAATGGTTGCATATCTGCTATTTCAAAGAACATAAGCTTTTAAGTTTTACATGTTATTTTTATATTTTGTTTAAAATCCAAAAATTTGAAGACGCACACCCGAATATAAGATATATTAGACCTGAAATTCTAAACTAGCGAACCAACTAAGTGCATGTACATATTCACTGTTAGATGAGAATCATACGTTCGCATCTAAGGATATTTTTATTTTATTTGTGGTAGATATTAATATATTGAGTAATCGGTGAGCAGATAAGGATGCTGCATTTTCAACTATATATTAGTAATATTTATTTTGTATTTTCATTCGAAAAAGTAGGCCGGGCTTACCAATACAGACCTCTTTACTTTATATTCTCAATCTTTCTATTTGAAAATCATTTTGGATAAGCCATGCACAAAAGAAAAATCAAAGGAGAGTATATGCTTTAAGATGGATAATTTTCTTTATTAAAAAAATTGTCAACCATGTTAAGCGTAATCTCCAAATCCACAAAGTAAAATTGGCGTCACTGCTCCACGTTTGAATCTTTAAAACTTCCAAATGAATCTCGTGTTTAGTTAACGATATAGCTTACGTATGGTTACATTTTTTGTCCCATTCATAATTAAAAATGGTTGAAGTTCAAAAACAAACAATTAAAAATGGTTTGTTCGTTCCTTAATGTGGATTAAAGGCTACAATTAAATACTAGAAAGTTAGAAACTAAAAGGGATTCCATAGCAATAAGACTTTGCTCATACGGTCTGACAGCATTGGTGAATAACGATGTGTGTAGTTGTAAGTTATCATATTACTTTTTTTGTGGTAGCTTGGCCAATTGTTTAGCAACAATTATTTGATATTTCATATATAGTCTTAAAACAATACAATTTAAGTATAATAGTTACAAAATCCAGTAGAAATAGTAACTATTTCACAGCAGAAGCCCTAAATATTTTTAAACATAACTTTTGCTGTGGTTAAAAAAAAACATAACTTTTGCTACGTACTACACACGCCAGTGGCACGTACTGATCCAACTTCGTACCTTTTATTAGCGTTCAGGGAACTGTCGGGCCGTGTTCCATTTTCATTGGAGCCGCGGGAAAGCAACTTGGAGAACAATCGAGGAATTAAATTTGGACAAGGATATAGAAAGGTTACAGAATCCAGTTTTCTTGGATATACATATCTAGAATTACCCTACGACTAGTCACATAACGAAAAAGCTACAAATAGTAATAAGTGGTCTGCCCGATAAGGCACAAGACCAACGCATACTTAGCTGTCATGTCCAAAAAAGTAAAGAATAATAATATTATTATGTTATTGACCAAAAATCTCCAATATCCATTTTATTTCTACATTATACAATTTTCTCTGAATCATCATTCGATGAATCCTCCCTTTTTATTTCGATAATCTTCTGTAATGTATAAGAAGACCGTCGAGATTGTTTTCTATATAATATATATTTCTATAAATAGGGGCAATCTAAGACGAACAACATCTCCACTTCCCTTATTTGATCTTATCCTTATCTTCTTCCTTGTTCTATTTCGCTTTTAATTTCTCTCTCTCTCTGATAATCATTACATCTTCTTGTTTAATTTCTTGAGATCTTTGTCTGATTCAAGAGTTGTTATTAATTAACCAAAGATAAATGTCAATGGACGGTGTTATGAGATGAGAAATCTGAACCAGTTCTCTAGATTCCTCGTTTATCATTCTGTATCCGTTGTGATTCTCCACTGGTTTTACGTCTTTTCTTGAACAACTTTATTTTATTTTTCAAATTTTTTTTTCCGCAAAGTGTTAGGACAAGAACATGGCAAACGCAGAGAAGACAAGTTCAGGTTCCGACATAGATGAGAAGAAGAGGAAACGCAAGTTGTCAAACCGCGAATCAGCTAGAAGGTCGCGTCTGAAGAAACAGAAGTTAATGGAAGACACCATCATCGAGATCTCGACTCTCGAGAGACGAATCAAAGAGAACATCGAGAGATGCAAAGTGGCGAGACGGAGGCTAGACTCGCTCGAGTCTGAAAACGTTGCTTTGAGATCGGAGAAGACGTGGCTTTTGAGCTATGTCAGCGATTTAGAGAACATGATTGCCACGACTTCCTTAACGCTGACGCATAGTGGCGGCGATGACGAGAACGTAAACGTGGAAATAGCGGCTGGAGATTGTAGGCGTAGACCAATGCACGAGTATAGCTGTGGTTCTCTACAAACACTTGCGTCTTTCGAAACATGAGCATTGTGTATTTTTAAGTGTGTATCTTATCATATTGAATTGTTTTCTCCTCAGACATTCAAAAAAGTTGATGGAAGTTGTTACGTGTTGATGCGTTATAACACATAAACTCGTTCTCACACATCTCCTGGGAACCTCTAAATGATACTAAGCTAAGAGAAAACTTATTATTCAAATAACTGAAGTAAGTGTTTGTGGCGTCATCAGATTTCCTACCCACTTTAACGGTTGCTGATCATAAGATTAATATTGTTTTCACATCTTAATCCTAATGTTTTGTTCTTTAAAATTTTTGTTCATTTTTTGGGGATTTAAACAACTTTGTATCACTTTCATTTTCATTAATAAATATTTCTACAAAAAAATGGATTAATTGTGTTTCAAATCAAGATACTTGTATTCTTGAAGTTGTGTGTTGAGTTCTACTGTTCTTCTCATTCTTAGCGCTCTGTTTAGATTATGGGTATAGCAAAGATCTGAGAGTCCTTGGAGTGATACTTGTTTCTCATTAAAAGAAAAAGAATGCTTAACATTTACTAATAATCCTAGCTAAAAATAGGTTGAATCACAAACGTTGCTTAGTCTTGACTCTTGAAGACGAACGAAACAGATAATTTACCACCAACAACTAGGTGGTAAAGCCAAGAGCGACATTTCAACTACCATCACAGCTTTAAAGACAAAACTATGGGTGTGATTGGTAAGAACTATGATTTTATTTTTTGGCTGTAGAAATATTGCTGTATTTTTTTTGATTTTGATTCTAGATTTTTAACTTTCAAAAGTCTTTAAATTTGGGCTCTAAGAATTTGTCTCTGCAGAGCAATTATAAAAACAAAAATTTAAAGAAGTGTTGTGGACTAAAAAAAAGGACCGTAAACTTTTAAAAAAATATAAATCAAGATTGGTGCAGATTTAGAGCTGTGAGTATAATTGTGGCCGTGGAAAGCAAGTACAACAATAGCCAATCATATTTTTGCTATAATTAATAAAAAAATTAGCCACTAATCTGTACTAGCTGTTACTAATCAAACATTACATTAGGTGTCAAGAATAGATAAAATCATTTTTTAGGTAGAAGTTGTGATCTAACTACCTTAACCAATGTGCGCGCCCACATGGTCGATGATCACTACGGGAGAGAGAGCTTATTGGTCTCCTTCCCATTTCTATATTACTGTTTCCTCTCTAACCACTCTTATCCTATCACCACTAGGGCGTGGCTGCCAAACCCGCCTCACACCCAACCCATGGATTACAAAGTTTTTGTCAAAAATCCGATCCGCGACAACCCGCGAACAAATAAATTTGTACACGCCGCCTTAGCATTTTTGCGGATAACCATGAACCCGCATTATATTTTTATTTTAAAAATATTTATTTAATTTAATTTTTGTAAAATATAATATAAATAATATATTTATAATTAAAATTTTAAATATTTTTAAATATTTTGATTATTATTTTTTAAAATTCCCATATTTTCTTTACAAAATATACATTTTTACAAAAATTTTTTTTTTTTTTTTTAAATGTAAAAAAAATTATGGTCTAAAACGCATTTCAAAATCCACCAACTTACCACCGCATAAAATGCTCATATCCTACCAAGACCCACAAATCATTTTTCTAAATTGTTCGACTAAGACTACTTGGCGGATCGGATCAAATGGGCGGGCCCGGTAAAACTCATATTCCCAGGCCTAATCACCACTATTCCTCGGACTAAGTCCGCTCTCCTTTCTCCCACACCCTCTCTCCTAGCTTTCAGATCTGTCTTGATTCAGATTTGATACCAAAGTTTCGATATTTACGAGGAGGAGGGTGCGTAAAGTTCGAAACTTTATCCATTTCTATAGATTCGTTAATGTAGTAAAGTGGCAGACTTTTCTAATCTTTTTTCGATTAGTGTCTTCGACATTGAAAGTGGAACACTTTGTTACAGTTAACGCATTGCTCGTGTCTTCTAGTTTAACCAAAACTCTGGATCTGATCATTGTTCTGTTTTGATTCTCAGTTTCACTTTTTTGTGTTTTTGGCACATTATATGTATGTCTTACTAATAGTTTTCAAAGTTTTATCGAGTCTTTTTAGTCTATTTGAATCATTACAGTGCAGGTTGCATTGGTAGAGATAGACCGGATGGAGGGAAAGAAGAGAAAAGAGTGTGAATTGGAGTCTTCACAAGCGAATCGAATGGAAGGACGAGTGCATGCTCCATGGCAGAGATAAAAAGGAAGTTTCCAAATATTTCCGGATTTGCCTTTGTTTTTCCATATAGCGCATGTGGCTCCTATATATATAGTCTTTTATTTATTACTTTAGACCTACCTTAGTTTTACGAAAGAGACCTAAGAGAGCTTGTGTTTCGTGATTTGCTACTTGTAAGAGGCGGCTCCATCTTCTCTAGAGAAGATTATCTGAACCTCTCGATTTCTATTATCTATATATGCGTATTATTCAAAATCATGCTTCTGTTCTTGTGTTATGGTGAGTAGTCACCGAGTTAGTTTAGGGTTCTAGGGTTTGGATTCGTGGTGAAGCATAAATAAGTCATCTTAAGATTGTCTACATTCATATATGTTCTTATTGCTTGCATTGAACCGATCACTTAGTGCATGAATTAGGGTTAATCAATTTAGCTAGCCGTTAATTGATAACTTGATATGATTTGAATGAACTTTGCATCCACAGTCAGAAGATATTAGGGTGTATTGTGAACATCTGGGACTTGATCTCTAAAGCTTGCTAGTGCATCTTGATTCAAACGAGTTTAGGCATCAAGACCGACTTGTAAAGGAATCAATACCACGAGTGGGTTGATTCAACATAAGTGATCGAGTTTAGATTTGTTATAAACTGAACTTGAAGAATTGCTTACCGCCATACATAAGAAAAAAACCACAGACTATAGCTTTAAATCAATTCAAAACAACTTCTCTTGTTACTTGTTATTTCGTTATTGACTTATTTAAAACCTCCACTTTGTTTTAGCTTAATTCTGATCTCATAAATATAAAGTGTGAACTAGTCATCACGGAATTGAATCTAAAGATATTACAACTACTCTGTTAACTCGATGGAGACAAATATCAATTTTAGTTTATCAACGTCTATGTTGGTTTGGTTTGGTTTGGTTTGGATCGGTTGAGATCAAAGATAAACTTTGCTTTCCGCAGGATGTGAAACACCTTATATGGCTGGAATCATAAACCACGGCTCAAGGCTTTGAAACTCTTCTTCGGTCGAGGAAATCGTTATCCTGTTCACGCGTAAGTTTCTTTTCAAAAACATATCATATAAAGATCAGACAGAAACTTTAACTTGTTTTGTTATACAGCATTGAGGCAGCATCGCTGCGCATCCAACAGCGGATGTATTCATCAACTTTATTCATCAACTTTGCATCCTTGAGGAGGTTAGTATGAATCTTTCCATCAACATTGTCTCTTTGTGTTAGTTTTGTTTAAGTTAGTTTATCTATAGTGTTGTTGCTTCATCCATGCCTGCTTTGAAGCAACCAACCATCAAAGTTATGGCGATAATAGCGGAAGGTGTTCGAATCGACACCAGCAGCTCATTGTTTAATTGCTACAACAATAAGGTTGCTTTCATGGTTAGCTTCAGTTAATCATTTTACGAGACTGATCGGGGTTGTTTGCAGGTTGTGATTGGACCGTGACGGTTGGAGGTATTCAATTTGGAGCCTTTAAGATTGGTGACACTGCAGGAGCGATTGATAACATTATCCAGCAAGCTCTACAGACCTGGATCTGTTGGTTTTGTCTCCAAATCTGTATTTGGCGGCTTTAAGAACAACATAAAACTTAGAATGTTTGAGAGTTTGAGAGTTTTTATTCATCACTCTTCTTTCTAGCGGATGGGATGTCTAATGAAATGTACAATCTTGTTGCCGTGTGACTGATGGGATCTATGAAGGTGAGTTTTGAAGAATGTTAATCAATAGACTAATGATATATTAAGCTGAAGATTGTTTTATTGTTGTTTTGTAGGCATTGCTATTGGTGGAGACGTGTTCCGGGATCCACTTTATCTGACCACATCTTCGTTTTAACAACATCCACGGTATATGTATATACTAATCTTCATTTGTTTAACATTGTTGCTTTCGATGTAACAATCCTCGGCGCAGTTTGATGTCAACTATGACTTATATTCCAGATTAAAATGATGGTGGTACTTGGAGAGCTTGGAGGAAGAGATGAATACTCTCTTGTTGAAGCTTTGAAACAAGGGAAAGTCAATAAACATGTCGTTGCTTGAACTTACTTGTGCACGTCTCTTCAAGTCGAAGAAACAGTTTGGTCACCACGGTAAGTTGCAGTTTTAATGCATCTTTGTCTGTTGTCCAAATCAAAATAGTTATTTGAACATGATGATTATGGATAGGGTGCCAAAAGTGGTGGCGAGATGGAGTCCGCACAGGCCAGAACCAAGCTCTAATGGATCTTTGGAGCTATTGTTCCCACTTCATTTGGCCTCGGAATCTGCAATCAAAGAGACTTTTGAGAAACTGGTTAGTATTTCTCCAGCTGGCATTGTCTTTTTTCTTTTGCAATCTTATGTGTTCATTTTCAATTTCCTCCTAAAAAGGTTGAAGAAGGAATGGTCTCTCTATAAAGGAAGTGTTGATCAAAAAAGGAATTTGGTTTTGGTTGGTAAGTTTGGTTGTTACACCAACTCACCACCAACTCACAAATCACCCTCCTATAAATACATGCATGAAGGAGAAGGAAATTCATCCCAAACAAGAAAACAAAGTAAGAGAGAACAAGAGAGAGAAGAAGAGAGTCTGAGAAAAAAAAATATCTTTCTTGTGAGAAAATCTTTCTTTTAAGAAATTACGAATAATTTCTTGAGTGTATTTGGGATGGTGTGAGTTGAGAGTTTGTAAAATTTCCGGGTTGATAATAAAAGATCTGCAGTCAGGAGGCGCAGACGCAACATTGGCGAACTCCGTTAACAATTTTGTGTCGCGTTTTCCGCTCCCATAAATTCTGGTTTTCATAAAATTTGACGGCGTATTTCCTAACAACTGGTATCGAGCCTGAGCGGTGATCGGTCAAATTTTTGCGGGTTACTATTCATGTGAACAGTACTTTGTGAATAGTGAATTTTCTCGGTAACATCGGTTTGTCGGCGAAGGTGTTCTAATACGGTGGTTCGAAGCGATGGGAGGCGAAGATGGTTTGGCGCCTGATGTCGGAAATTTGGCCAGTGCAGTTATGCATTTTGGAGAATGCAAATTGAAGATTATCTGCATGCGGAAAGAAGCTTCATCAACCGCTGAGCAAGCACGAGAAGATGGATCAGGATGAGTGGGAGCTCCTTGACGAACAAGTTCTGGGTGTTATAAGGTTAACACTGCCGAAAACGTTGCTCACAGCGTTGCGGAGAAGACCACGGAAGGGCTCATGAAAGTTCTCTACGATATGTATGAGAAACCTTCGCAAACAATAAGGTATTTCTCATGAAGAAAATCTTTCATTTAAAGATGGAAGAAGGTGGCCTGGTTGCACATGTGAACGAGTTCAACACAATTGTCAACCAACTGTCATCGGTTGAAATCGAGTTTGATGATGAAGTCGCGAGCACGATTTTGTTAGCATCTCGCCAAATAGTTGGGAGCGATGAGGGCAGCGGTTAGTAATTCTGTGGGTACTCAAAAGCTTAAATTCAATGATGTTAGAATCGTATCCTTGGTGAGGAAGTTGAAGGATAGACTCGGGGAGGCATCAACGAGCTCTGCTTCAGCGTGGAAAGCGAGGGAGAAACCGGATAGAAATAACGGAGTAATGGCAGATCGAAGTCAAGGAATGGATGGGGCCAGTCCAAATTCGGAAGCACCGCAGAGTCTTGGAATTGTGGAAAGACAGGTCACATTAAGAAGAATTCGCGAGCACCACCGAAGAAGGAAGACAACAATAGAAGCAGCCAATGTAGTACCGCGAAAATCGATGCATTGGTAGTGTCTGTTGATTCCCGAGGAAAATTGAAGCTCGTGATGCAACCGCAATACCACCCAGCGTCAATCTCTATGTCGATAGCCCGGTCGATTCATGGGTGCTTGACTCGGGGCGTCGTTCCACACCGCACCATAACATCATGGAAAATTATGTTGCGGAAATTATGGAAAGATATATCTTGCTGATGGGTTACCTTTGGACATAGTTGGTATTGGAGATATCAACCTACAAATGTCGAGACGGACATGTGTGGAAGATTACCAAGGTCGACATGTGCCAAAGTTGATGCGAAATCTGATTTGTAGTCAACTTGATGATATGGGGCACGATGTTAATTTTGGTGGTGGAGCACGGAGAGTCAAGAAAGGTTCCATGGTGGTGGCTAGAGGTCATAAAGAGGCACTCTTTATATGACGGCGAGTTATCAAGACACTGCTGTCATTGTCGAGAATGCCAAACATACCAAGTTGTGGCATTGTAGGTTGGGGCATGAGTGAGAAAGGGATGAAACTCATGGTGGAAAATGGCGCCCGGATCACGAAGGCGGTGGATCATCGAGATGTGTGAAAGTTGCATCCTTGGGAAAGCGAAGCGAGTTAGTTTCTCTAAAGGAGGAAGAGAGCCAAAATCTGAGAAGTTAGAGCTGGTACACACGGCGTGTGGGGACCCGCTCCTGTTGCATCGTTGGGAGGTTCGTACTACTATGTGACCTTTATCGGCGACTCCACAAGAAAGGTGTGGGTCTACTTCATGAAGAACAAATATGAAGTGTTCTCGGTTTTCAAGAGATGGAAAACCATGGTTGAGGTTGAGACGAATCTCAAGTTGAAGTGTCTAAGGTCTGATAATGGTGGTGAGTATATCAGCGAGCCCACGATAATCGCTACGATAACGGGATCAAGATGGAGAAGACTATTCTGGAGCGCCTCAGCAGAATGGAATAGCGGAAAGGATGAACCAACCTTGACGAAGCGGTAAGGAGCACATGAGATTGCACTGTGGATTACCAAAGACATTTTGGGCAGATGCAATTACTCGCAGCCTACTTAATCAACAGAGGACCGTGCGTGCGTTGGGATTTAAGATCTTGAAGAAGTTTGGAGCGGAAAGAAAGTAAACCTTTCTTATCTAAAGGTGTTTGGTTGCTTAGCTTATGTTCACATTGACGAAGAAGTAAACTTGACTCGAAGTTCAAAAGTGTTACTTCATCCGGTTATGGTGACACCGGAGTTTGGTTACGGTTTTGGGATGGCGAAAATCGGAAGATCATCCGCAGCAAAAATGTTGTGTTCAACGAAGAAGCGTTGTACAAGGATAAGCTAAGAGAAGGCCGGAGAAGAAAGAGCACGAGTCATTGACTTAGAAGATATCCCGACACGGAGTTGCCACGAGGATACCGCAACAGATGAAGAAATCTCTAAGGAGAGTGGTGAGGCTGAAGAAAGTGATGATTACGAAGTGGTCCCATATACACCATCCGAGTGGTTCACGGCCGCGCAATCATCGAAGCGGTAAGATTCTCCATCGCTCAACTACATTCTACTCACAGACGAGAGGCGAACCTGAATGTTATGAGGAAGCTATGCAAGTTGATGAGTCGATCAAGTGAGCTTGCAATGAAGCGGCGAGATGGACTCGTTGTTATCCAATCCACGTGGGAGTTAGCAGATTTGCCTAAGGAGAAAAAGGCATTGCATAACAAGTGGGTCTACCGAATAAAGAAGAACCCGATGGGAATAAGGCTATAAAGCGAGGCTTGTTGTGAAGGGATTCCAACAAAAGAAGGCGTTGACTACACGAAATCTTCTCTCCCGTAGTCAAAATGGTGACCATTAGAACGGTTCTTGGGCTGGTAGCATTACAAAGATCTACCTTAATTCAATGATGGATGTGAAGGCGACATTTCTTCCACGGTGATTTGGATGAGAAATTTATATGAAGCAACCAAGGCTTTGAGATCAAAGGAAGGAAAGCCTTGTTTGTAAGCTGAAAAGGAGTTTGTATGGCTTAAAACAAGCTCCAAGATGGTGGTATAAATGGTTCGACAACTTTATTAAAGCGTTGGTTTCTTGAGGTGTGAAGCTGACCAACGTTGTTACTTCAAGACACTTGAAGAGTCCTACTTGATATTGCTCCTATATGTCGATGACATGCTGATAGTAGAGACATTTGCCGAGATCAATAGCTTGAAGGCGAAACTCTCAAAAGAGTTTCGCGATGAAAGACTTGAGAAGCAAGACGACTAGGATGAGAATCAGTAGGGAGGAAAGGAAGGTCTTAAGCTATCACAAGAGGAGGTGTAAGAAAGTCCTCAAGAGGTTTAGCGTAGATGACGCTGGCCGATTAGTACTGGCAAGTCACTTCGTTATCAGAGAACAGTCTCCAAAGGCGGAAGATGAGATGGCATGTATGGATAAAGTTCCATATGCTTCCGCTATAGGAAGTCTGCATATGCGATGATATGTACAAGGCGGACATTGCACATGCGGGGATTAGTTAGCGATTTATGAGCAATCGGGGAAGGAACATTGGGAAGCCGTTAAGTGGATTTTAGATATCTAAAGGAAATCCAAGTTTATCGCTACGTTCCACGAAGTAAAGAGCGGGATTGCAGGGATATGTTGTCTTCAATACAGGCCCGTGAATATATTCCTTCAGACACTTCAAAATCCGCTAAGAGCCTGCATTGTAAGAAGAATCCAATGTGAGTAGAAAAAGAAGAAAGAACACAAGAATCAGAACTAAGTCAGTACATCAAAGCACCTTTCATATTAAAAGATGAAAGATTGTGCATATCACAACCTATGTGTCAGTTAATTGATTCTTCCAGTAAGGCTAGAACTATGTTCTGCGACACAACATGTTCTACTGTCACAATCAAGAACGACTTTAAGGACATTAATCAAAGGGCTATTTGATTGGTGATCAAGCAACGCCCAATTGCCTTTTCAATCAATCAACCTTAATCAAAAACAAACTTTCAAATTCAAGCATGCTTATCAGGTTCTAAAAAAGTGTTTTAGAGTATGCCTGACTCGCAGAAAGATAAGAGAAAAATCTTCACATGGACCAAATTTGGAATACAAACCATTAATAAGAAATCAGAGCAAAACCAAGTTCAAGTGTTCAACCGCAAAAATAGCAGCAAGGGACTGACTGATCACAACATCGTATTCAAACGTAGAACAGAAGAGCGTTTTTATGTCCAAAAAAACCAAGAAAGGGTATCGAAGTATAACTAGTAGAGAGATTGGCACAATAAATTAAAAACGAACCTCACCAGTACCCTTCCTTGCTTCCAACGTGCCAACAACCTCTAAGCACTTCTCAATATCTGGGATTTTAGCCTGCCCCATTTATCCATAATGTTAAACATATCTAAACTGAAACAAGCTAAGAATATAACTTTTTTACATAGAGGAGGAGAGAAGAGTATACCTGAAGATCCCTCTGCTGGGCAAGAAGCTTCATTTCAACAACTTTATACTGCTGAAGCCTAGACAGAAGAATCCACAGGGAAAAACAATTCACTAAAGAGTACAATGTTCAAGCATATATGAGCTTGAAGTAACTATTCAGGAATCAATTAAACCAAAACAAGCTAATGTGTATGCTCATAGAGTAGTCGTCGTAGTACAAGGGATCTGGGACTGAACTAAGAAGAAGCAAAGGCATTATAAGAGTAAAAACGAGAAGGGTTGGATGAAAGGAGGTACCTTTCTTGGTGGAAGGCGAGAGCAGAGTTAGAATCGAGGCTGGACTGAGAGAGATAAGTCTCGACATCTTGGATGAATTTAGCGGCAGGAATCCCTCTTCTCTCACTCAAATCGCCACCGCTACCACTCGGAGAAGACGACGACATCTGAATCGAGATCTCTGTGTTCCTCGATTGGGGAATTTAGGGTTTTCTGACTCTGAGTGTCTTCGGAGAAGAGGAGAGAGTGAGAGCAGGGACGGAGCAAGGATCGGTGACACGACGTCGTTGTCTTCAGTTAGAAATTAGAATAGAAGCACTCAAACGGTGCTTTTTGAGGATTTTGAAGTGGGCTTAAGGCCTCTTTCATGCTGAAGCAAACCCGTTAATAAATATTAAGGACAAGAAAATAATTATACCTTATGCTTACGCAAATATCATCACGTTTAAAGTCAAGTTTTGATTAATTTACTAGAGTTTATAATTTTAAGGTTTGGTATGTCAATTGCAACACGAGACTTGCCAATTTTAGAAATAATGCAAACGAGCCGGTCTATTATCGTTTTGGCAAGGGATATAGAAGAGGGGATGCAACATGTTGAAATCCTCTTAGAAGGATTTGATAGAGAAAACAATGAAAATCATTTAGATAGATAATACAATATTGGCAAACAGAAAACACAACACAATCCAATAATTCAACTAACAAAAATAAAACAAAATTCACGTGATGGGTTTTCCATATATGTGGTTAGTAACATGCAGGGTTGCAAAATTAACAAACTTGCATTACAAAACATAAGAGGAACCCTATTCTTGTGATTACATTGTTGTGCTACTTGTTCTTATTGCCTATTGATTTCAAGCTTGTTTTTGTGAAGAGTTTGGAATTAATCCTTTGTGTATCCTAGGTTTTTTTTTTGCTTTTTTTGCGGTCTCTAGGATCGATCACTGTTAAGCGATTGTGGTTCCAATTAACTTGTAACCAAACTTTTATTTTCATTAATGATATTAAGCTAAGACTTATTATTCAAATAACTGAAGTAAGTGTTTGTGGCGTCATCAGATTTCCTACCCACTTTAACGGTTGCTGATCATAAGATTAATATTGTTTTCACATCTTAATCCTAATGTTTTGTTCTTTAAAATTTTTGTTCATTTTTGGGGATTTAAACAACTTTGTATCACTTTCATTTTCATTAATAAATATTTCTACAAAAAATGGATTAATTGTGTTTCAAATCAAGATACTTGTATTCTTGAAGTTGTGTGTTGAGTTCTACTGTTCTTCTCATTCTTAGCGCTCTGTTTAGATTATGGGTATAGCAAAGATCTGAGAGTCCTTGGAGTGATACTTGTTTCTCATTAAAAGAAAAAGAATGCTTAACATTTACTAATAATCCTAGCTAAAAATAGGTTGAATCACAAACGTTGCTTAGTCTTGACTCTTGAAGACGAACGAAACAGATAATTTACCACCAACAACTAGGTGGTAAAGCCAAGAGCGACATTTCAACTACCATCACAGCTTTAAAGACAAAACTATGGGTGTGATTGGTAAGAACTATGATTTTATTTTTTGGCTGTAGAAATATTGCTGTATTTTTTGATTTTGATTCTAGATTTTTAACTTTCAAAAGTCTTTAAATTTGGGCTCTAAGAATTTGTCTGAGCAATTATAAAAACAAAAATTTAAAGAAGTGTTGTGGACTAAAAAGGACCGTAAACTTTTTAAAAAATATAAATCAAGATTGGTGCAGATTAGAAGTGAGTATATTGTGGCCGTGGAAAGCAAGTACAACAATAGCCAATCATATTTTTGCTATAATTAATAAAAATTAGCCACTAATCTGTACTAGCTGTTACTAATCAAACATTACATTAGGTGTCAAGAATAGATAAAATCATTTTTTAGGTAGAAGTTGTGATCTAACTACCTTAACCAATGTGGCGCGCCCACATGGTCGATGATCACTACGGAGAGAGAGCTTATTGGTCTCCTTCCCATTTCTATATTACTGTTTCCTCTCTAACCACTCTTATCCTATCACCACTAGGGCGGGGTTCTTGGTCAGCCGCCTACTCGGCCCCAGCACCATGGATTACAAAGTTTTTTGTCAAAAATCCGATCCAGACAACCCGCGAACAAATAAATTTGTACCGCCGCCGCATTTTAATTTTCTGGATAACCAGCGGAACCCAGTTATATTTTATTTTAAAAATATTTATTTAATTTAATTTTTGTAAAATATAATATAAATAATATATTTATAATTAAAATTTTAAATATTTTTAAATATTTTGATTATTATTTTAAAATTCCCATATTTTCTTTACAAAATATACATTTTACAAAAATTTTTTTTTAAATGTAAAAAAAATTATGGGTTAGTAATACCGCATTTCAAAATCCACCAGCCTTACCCAAGCATAAAATGCTCATATCCCGCACCCGCACCCACAAATCAATTTTTCTAAATTGTTCGACCCGCACCCGCCCCGCGGCGGATCAAATGGGCCGGGCCCCGCGGTAAAAACTCATATTCCCAGGCCTAATCACCACTATTCCTCGGACTAAGTCCGCTCTCCTTTCTCCCACACCCTCTCTCCTAGCTTTCAGATCTGTCTTGATTCAGATTTGATACCAAAGTTTCGATATTTACGAGGAGGAGGGTGCGTAAAGTCGAAACTTTATCCATTTCTATAGATTCGTTAATGTAGTAAAGTGGCAGACTTTTCTAATCTTTTTTCGATTAGTGTCTTCGACATTGAAAGTGGAACACTTTGTTACAGTTAACGCATTGCTCGTGTCTTCTAGTTTAACCAAAACTCTGGATCTGATCATTGTTCTGTTTTGATTCTCAGTTTCACTTTTTTGTGTTTTTGGCACATTATATGTATGTCTTACTAATAGTTTTCAAAGTTTTATCGAGTCTTTTTAGTCTATTTGAATCATTACAGTGCGGAGTTGCATTGGTAGAGATAGACCAGATGGAGGAAAGAAGAGAAAAAGTGTGAATTGGAGTCTTTCGCGAAACGATCGACCAGGCGGCGAGTGCATGCTCCGTGCAGAGATAAAAAGGAAGTTTCCAAATATTTGAGTTTGCCTTAGATTTCTGTTTTCCATATAGCGCATGTGGCTCCTATATATATAGTCTTTTATTTATTACTTTAGACCTACCTTAGTTTTCACAAGAAAGACCTAAGAGAGCTTGTGTTTTTCGGCGATTTGCTACTTGTAAGAGAGCGGCTCCATCTTCTCTAGAGAGATTATCCCGAACCCTCGATTTCATTATCTATATATGCGGTATTATTCAAAATCATCTTCTTCGTTCTTGTGTTATGGTGAGTAGTCACCGAGTTAGTTTAGGGTTAGGGTTTGGATTAGTGAGTCGAAGCATAAATAAGTCATCTTAAGATTGTCTACATTCATATATGTTCTTATTGCTTGCATTGAACCGATCACTTAGTGCATGAATTAGGGTTAATCAATTTAGCTAGCCGTTAATTGATAACTTGATATGATTTGAATGAACTTTGCATCCCTAGTCGTAAGAGTAGATATTAGGGTGTATTGTGCATACTGGACTTGATCTCTAAAGCTTCTAGTGCATCTTGATTCAAGAGAGTTTAGGCATCAAGACCGACTTGTAAAGGAATCAATACGAGAGTGGGTTGATTCAACATAAGTGATCGAGTTTAGATTTGTTATAAACGAACTTGAAGAATTGCTAACTGCGATTTCCATACACGAAGAAAAACACAGACTAGCGCTTTAAATCAATTCAAAACAACTTCTCTTGTTACTTGTTATTTACGTTATTGACTTATTTAAAACCTCCACTTTGTTTTAGCTTAATTCTGATCTCATAAATATAAAGTGTGAACTAGTCATCCGGAATTGAATCTAAAGATATTACAACTACTGCTGTTAACTGCGGTAGACAAATATCAATTTTAGTTTATCAACGTCCCATGTTTGGTTTGGTTTGGTTTGGTTTGGATCGGTTGAGATCAAAGATAAACTTTGCTTTCAGGATGTGAAACACCTTATATGGCTGGAATCATAAACCCGGCTCGAAGGCTTTGAAACTCTTCTTCGGTCGAGGAAATCGTTATCCCTTCCGCGCCCGTAAGTTTCTTTTCAAAAACATATCATATAAAGATCGGTGAAACTTTAACTTGTTTTGTTATACAGACATTGGGCAGCATGCGCGCATCCAACCGCGGATGTATTCATCAACTTTATTCATCAACTTTGCATCCTTGGGAGGTTCGTATGAATCTTTCCATCAACATTGTCTCTTTGTGTTAGTTTTGTTTAAGTTAGTTTCTATCTATAGTGTTGTTGCTTCATCCATGCCGCTTTGAAGCAACCAACCATCAAAGTTATTGGCGATAATAGCGGAAGGTGTTCGAGAATCTGACACCAAGCAGCTCATTGCTACTTCGTCTAACAATAAGGTTGCTTTCATGGTTAGCTTCAGTTAATCATTTTCCGAGACTGATCGGGGTTGTTTGCAGGTTGTGATTGGACCGGCGACGGTTGGAGGTATTCAAGCTTGAGCCTTTAAGATTGGTGACACTGCAGGAGCGATTGATAACATTATCCGGTGCAAGCTCAGACGGATCTGTTGGTTTTGTCTCCAAATCTGTATTTGGCGGCTTTAAGAACAACATAAAACTTAGAATGTTTGAGAGTTTGAGAGTTTTTATTCATCACTCTTCTTTTCCTGCGGATGGGATGTCTAATGAAATGTACAATCTTGTTGCCGTGTGGTGATGGGATCATGAAGGTGAGTTTTGAAGAATGTTAATCAATAGACTAATGATATATTAAGCTGAAGATTGTTTTATTGTTGTTTTGTAGGCATTGCTATTGGTGGAGACGTGTTCCGGGATCCACTTTATCTGACCACATCTTCGTTTTAACAACATCCCACGGTATATGTATATACTAATCTTCATTTGTTTAACATTGTTGCTCGATGTAACAATCCTCCGGCGCAGTTTTGATGTCAACTATGACTTATATTCCAGATTAAAATGATGGTGGTACTTGGGAGCTTGGAGGAAGAGATGAATACTCTCTTGTTGAAGCTTTGAAACAAGGGAAAGTCAATAAACATGTCGTTGCTTGGAGTCAGTGTGGAACTTGTGCGTCTCTTAGTCCGAAGAACAGTTTGGTCACCACGGTAAGTTGCAGTTTTAATGCATCTTTGTCTGTTGTCCAAATCAAAATAGTTATTTGAACATGATGATTATGGATAGGGTGCCAAAAGTGGTGGCGAGATGGATGCACTGTGAGCCCAAGAACCAAGCTCTGGATCTGGAGCTATTGTTCCCACTTCATTTGGCCTCGGAATCTGCAATCAAAGAGACTTTTGAGAAACGGTTAGTATTTCTCCAGTGGCATTGTCTTTTTTCTTTTGCAATCTTATGTGTTCATTTTCAATTTCCTCCTAAGGTTGAAGAAGGAATGGTCTCTCTATAAAGGAAGTGTTGATCAAAAAGGAACCGCGTTTTGGTTTTGGTTGGTAAGTTTGGTTGTTACACCAACTCACCACCAACTCACAAATCACCCTCCTATAAATACATGAAGGATGAAGGAGAAATTCATCCCAAACAAGAAAACAAAGTAAGAGAGAAAAGAGAAGAGAAGAGAGAGTCTGAGAGAAAAAATATCTTTCTTGTGAAAAATCTTTCTTTTAAGAAATTACGAATAATTTCTTGAGTGTATTTGGGATGGTGTGAGTTGAGAGTTTGTAAAATTTCGGGTTGATAATAAAAGATCTGTAGCAGTCGGGAGGCGTAGGCAACATTGGCGAACTCGTTAGCTACAATTTTGTGCGTTCCGCTCCCATAAATTCTGGTTTTCATAAAATTTGACCGCGTATTTCTAACAACTGGTATCGAGCGAGTTGCGGTGATCGGTCAAATTTTTCGGGTTACTATTCATGTGAACGATACTTTGTGAATAGTGAATTTTCGGTAACATCGGTTTGTCGGCGAAGGTGTTCTAATACGGTGGTTCCAAGCGATGGGAGGCGAAGATGGTTTGGCGCACGATGTCGGAAATTTGGCGGTACAGATTATGCATTTTGGAGAATGCAAATTGAAGATTATCAATGCGGAAAGAAGCTTCATCAACGGTGAGCGAAGCACGAAGATGGATCAGGATGAGTGGGAGCTCCTTGACGAGACAAGTTCTGGGTGTTATAAGGTTAACAGCCAGCGTTGCTCTAGCGTTGCGAAGACCACGGAAGGGCTCATGAAAGTTCTCTACGATATGTATGAGAAACCTTCAAACAATAAGGTATTTCTCATGAAGAAAATCTTTCATTTAAAGATGGAAGAAGGTGGCCTGGTTGCCTTTCATGTGCGAGTTCAACACAATTGTCAACCAACTGTCATCGGTTGAAATCGAGTTTGATGATGAAGTCGACAGCGATTTTGTTAGCATCTCGCCAAATAGTTGGGGCCGATGAGGGCAGCGGTTAGTAATTGTGGGTACTCAAAAGCTTAAATTCAATGATGTTAGAGATCGTATCCTTGGTGAGGAAGTTCGAAGGATAGACTCACGGGGAGGCATCAACGACTGCTCAACGTGGAAGCGGAGGGAGAAACCCGATAAAATAACCGGAGTAATGGCGGATCGAAGTCAAGGAATGGATGGGGCCATCAAATTCGGACAGCACTGCGAGTGCTGGAATTGTGGAAAGACAGGTCACATTAAGAAGAATTGCCGAGCACCACCGAAGAAGGAAGACAACAATAGAGGCGAGCCAATGTAGTGACCGCGTGAAATCCACGATGCATTGGTAGTGTCTGTTGATTCCCAGGAAAATTGAAGCTCGTGATGCAACTGCAAATACCACAAAGCGTCAATCTCTATGTGCGATAGCCAGTCGATTCATGGGTGCTTGACTCGAGGCGTCGTTCCACACCACACCGCACCATAACATCATGGAAAATTATGTTGCGGGAAATTATGGAAAGATATATCTTGCTGATGGGTTACCTTTGGACATAGTTGGTATTGGAGATATCAACCTACAAATGTCGACGGACATGTGTGGAAGATTACCAAGGTCGACATGTGCCAAAGTTGATCACGAAATCTGATTTCAGTAGGTCAACTTGATGATATGGGGCACGATGTTAATTTTGGTGGTGGAGCCTGGAGAGTCGAAAGGTTCCATGGTGGTGGCTAGAGGTCATAAAAGGCACTCTTTATATGACGGCGAGTTATCAAGACACTTGTTGCTGTTGTCGAGAATGCCAAACATACCAAGTTGTGGCATTGTAGGTTGGGGCACATGAGTGAAAGGGATGAAACTCATGGTGGAAAATGGCTTCTTCAGGATCTGAAGGCGGTGGATCATCGAGATGTGTGAAAGTTGCATCCTTGGGAAACAGAACGAGTTAGTTTCTCTAAAGGAGGAAGAGAGCCAAAATAGAAGTTAGAGCTGGTACACTGGCGTGTGGGGGACCCGCTCCTGTTGCATCGTTGGGAGGTTCGTACTACTATGTGACCTTTATCGGCGACTCCACAAAAAGGTGTGGGTCTACTTCATGAAGAACAAATATGAAGTGTTCTCGGTTTTCAAGAGATGGAAAACCATGGTTGAGGTTGAGACGAATCTCAAGTTGAAGTGTCTAAGGCGATAATGGTGGTGAGTATATCAGCGGCGAGTTCACGAGATCTGCCGTGATAACGGGATCAAGATGGAGAAGACTATTCTGGAGCGCCTCAACGAATGGAATAGCGGAAAGGATGAACGAACCTTGAGCAGTGCAAGAATTGCACTGGATTACCAAAGACATTTTGGCAGATGCAATTAGTCGCGAGCCTACTTAATCAACGGAGGACCGTCGTGCGTTGGGATTTAAGATCGCGAAAGAAGTTTGGGCGGAAAGAAAGTAAACCTTTCTTATCTAAAGGTGTTTGGTTGCAGCTTATGTTCACATTGGCGATGCTGCAAAAGTAAACACTCGACTAAAAGTGTTACTTCATCGGTTATGGTGACACGGAGTTTGGTTACGGTTTTGGGATGGCGAAAATCGGAAGATCATCCGCAAAAATGTTGTGTTCAACGAAGAAGCGTTGTACAAGGATAAGCTAAGAGAAGGTCGGAGAAGAAAGAGCACGGAGCTGTTGACTTAGAAGATATCGACACGGAGTTGCCACGAGGATACATGAAGAAGAAATCTCAAGCGAGTGGTGAGGCTGAAGAAAGTGATGATTCGAAGTGGTCCCATATACACCATCCGCGGAGTTACGGACGGTCAGCGAATCATCGAAGCGGTAGATTCTCTCCATCGCTCAACTACATTCTACTCACGAGGCGAGGAACCTGAATGTTATGAGGAAGCTATGCAAGTTGATGAGTCGATCAAGTGGGAGCTTGCAATGAGCAGCGAGATGGACTCGTTGTTATCCAATCACACGTGGGAGTTAGCAGATTGCCTAAGGAGAAAAAGGCATTGCATAACAAGTGGGTCTACCGAATAAAAAAAGAACCTCGATGGGAATAAAGCTATAAAGCGAGGCTTGTTGTGAAGGGATTCCAACAAAAGAAGTTGACTACACGAAATCTTCTCTCCTGTAGTCAAAATGGTGACCATTAGAACGGTTCTTGGGCTGGTAGCACAAGAGATCATCTTCAACGGATGGATGTGAAGACGACATTTCTTCACGGTGATTTGGATGAGGAAATTTATGAAGCAACCGAAGGCTTTGAGATCAAAGGGAAGGAAAGCCTTGTTTGTAAGCTGAAAAGGAGTTTGTATGGCTTAAAACAAGCTCCAAGACGATGGTATAAATGGTTCGACAACTTTATTAAAGGCGTTGGTTTCTTGAGGTGTGAAGCTGACCACTGTTGTTACTTCAAGACACTTGAAGAGTCCTACTTGATATTGCTCATATGTCGATGACATGCTGATAGTAGGAGCATACTTACGAGATCAATAGCTTGAAGACGAAACTCTCAAAAGAGTTTCGCGATGAAAGACCTGAGAAGCAAAGACGATTCTAGGGATGAGAATCAGTAGGAGCAAGGAAGGTCTTAAGCTATCACAAAGAGTATGTGAAGAAAGTCCTCAAGAGGTTTAACGTAGATGGCCTGGCCGTTAGTACTCCCGGCAAGTCACTTTTGGTTATCGAGAGAAGATCTCCAAAGGGGAAGATGAGATGGCATGTATGGATAAAGTTCCATATGCTTCGCTAAGGCCTGATGTGCTGATGATATGTACAAGGCCAGACATTGCACGGTGGGAGTCGTTAGCAGATTTATGAGCAATCGAGGGAAGGAACATTGGGAAGCCGTTAAGTGGATTTTAGATATCTAAAAGGAAATCCAAGTTTATCGCTACGTTCCAAAGTCTAAAGACGGGATTGCAGGGATATGTTGATGCTGACAATGGAGGTGACATTGACAGCGAAGAGCACAATGTCGGGTATGTCACACACTTTGGGGTACTGCAATTTGTTGGGTTTCAAAGTTGCAGAAAATTGTATCTCTATCAAGCTGTGAAGCTGAGTATGTTCGCGATAACGGAGGCAACAAAAGAGATGATATGGCTACAGTCTTTTAGAGGTAAGCCATGGCGAAAAGTGTGTTGTCTTGTGATAGTAAGAGTGCCATCGACTTGGCAAAGAATCCAGTTTACCATGCTGGACGAAGCACATACATCGTCGATATCATTTCATCGGATCAGCGTTGGAAGATGAAATGTTGGTGCTTGAGATCCCAGGAAGCAAGAATCCGGCAGACATGCTAACGGCGTCGTGCCGTATGATAAGCTGAGGTTGTGTGTAACCTCAGTTGGCTTGTCGAGTAACAAGCTGAGAAGACCTGCTACGTCGATCAAAGTGTGAAGACAGATTGAAATCAGTCTCAAGTGGGAGATTGTTGATCAAAAAGGAACACGTTTTGGTTTTGGTTGGTAAGTTTGGTTGTTACACCAACTCACCACCAACTCACAAATCACCCTCCTATAAATACATGCATGAAGGAGAAGGGAAATTCATCCCAAACAAGAAAAACAAAGTAAGAGAACAAGAGAAGAGAAGAAGAGAGTGCAGAGAAAAAAATATCTTTCTTGTGAAAATCTTTCTTTTAAGAAATTGAATAATTTCTTGAGTGTATTTGGGATGGGTGTGAGTTGAGAGTTTGTAAAATTTCCGGGTTGATAATAAAAGATCTGTAGCAGGTCGAGGCGTGAGCAATATTGACCGAACTCCGTTAACAATTTTGTGTCGCTTTTCCGCTCCTAAATTCTGGTTTTTCCATAAAATGACCGCGTATTTCCTAACAGGAAGTCACTCCTCCACAAATCCCTGAGGATCTAAGCTCCGCAATTAAGAGCGAGAAAGTCCGGGCTCCTACTCACATCATCTCAACCATTTCTGATGACATAGGTATTCTTATGGACACTAAACCATAGTCTTCTCTATATTCATATGCCCCTTTCAGTCCATTTTCTTATAATTGTCAACACTAATTTTGCAGGAGGAACCATGCTATGCTGGTGTTCCAATGTCTTCAATCATCGAACAAGGCTTAGTGGGTGATGTCATCTCCTGCTTTGGTTCAAACGTAGTCTTCCTCGTTACTGTACAAAATTCATTGAGGTCTCATCTCAGCTTCTCTCTTTTGCTTTTGAATCTATTCTTTCTCAAATATACAATGTTCTCATACTATTGTGTAGTGAGATTAACTCTGGTCTATGCCACTTTTGGAAAAATGCACTGAGATAGATATGCGTAATGTTGTGTGCTGATCACGGTCCATGCGTCTCTGGCGCCCACAACACCATTGTAACAGCAAGAGCAGGAAAGACCTTGTCTCAAGTCTTGTCTCAGGTCAGTCAACATCTCCAACAAACACAATGGTTTTCTTTGGCCGTGCAATGATAATAATCTCTAAGACTGTTAAATTTTTCTACAGGTTTATTAACCATTGGTCCTCGATTTGGTGGTGCCATTGATGACGCTGCACGATACTTCAAGGACGCTTGTGACAGGGTAAAATACTATATCATCTCCCCAACTGCAACTACCATAAGTTCTTGAGTCTCTGATCTCTAATTGGTTGCTTGTTACAAAATCTCACACCTTATGAGTTCGTCGAGGGAATGAAGAAGAAAGTCCGAGTCCCCGGGATTTATAAAAGAAACCACTTCTTGTAATAAGGAAACGAGAATGAAACCTCACATGAGTTCTGCTTGGTAGGATCAAGAGCAGAGACAACAGAGACAAGAGAGTGGAGCTGCTTCAGAAATTTGCTCGGTCCAACTTCCCATCAGTGAAGTACATGGAGTATGCAGTAACAGTGGAAAGCTACGCGCTCTCAAAGGCGAACAACCTCGTACTCAACGTTGATGGAGCCATCGGGTCTCTCTTCTTGGACCTTCTAGCTGGAAGTGGGATGTTCACTAAGCAAGAGATATACGAGATTGTTCAGATTGGTTATCTCAATGGCCTCTTTGTTCTTGCTCGCTCCATCGGTTTGATTGGACACACCTTTGATCAGAAGAGGTTGAAGCAGCCATTGTACCGTCACCCATGGGAAGATGTGTTGTACACAAAGTAAAACTCATCTCAGCCTATTTTTTTTTTGGTATTGTTCTAGTTAAATTAGCTTTTATATTCTTCTGAGAGACGTTACTAAAACATGTATACGCTTTTTCTTCTCCTTTGTTGTGATGTTATGTTTGCTTTCTACTTATTTTTTGCTATATGCATACTGTTTTTATCTTTACATTAAGATCACTAAACAATTAAATCAGTGACTTTTTACATATTTGTTTGGTAGCACTAGCAATGCATTTGTCTGAGCAATTATAAAAACAAAAATTTAAAGAAGTGTTGTGGACTAAAAAGGACCGTAAACTTTTTAAAAAATATAAATCAAGATTGGTGCAGATTAGAAGTGAGTATATTGTGGCCGTGGAAAGCAAGTACAACAATAGCCAATCATATTTTTGCTATAATTAATAAAAATTAGCCACTAATCTGTACTAGCTGTTACTAATCAAACATTACATTAGGTGTCAAGAATAGATAAAATCATTTTTTAGGTAGAAGTTGTGATCTAACTACCTTAACCAATGTGGCGCGCCCACATGGTCGATGATCACTACGGAGAGAGAGCTTATTGGTCTCCTTCCCATTTCTATATTACTGTTTCCTCTCTAACCACTCTTATCCTATCACCACTAGGGCGGGGTTCTTGGTCAGCCGCCTACTCGGCCCCAGCACCATGGATTACAAAGTTTTTTGTCAAAAATCCGATCCAGACAACCCGCGAACAAATAAATTTGTACCGCCGCCGCATTTTAATTTTCTGGATAACCAGCGGAACCCAGTTATATTTTATTTTAAAAATATTTATTTAATTTAATTTTTGTAAAATATAATATAAATAATATATTTATAATTAATATATTTTGAGTTACAGCTATAACTATTTAATTATGCCTATAATATAGGTACAATTAACAAACATATTGTGGCATCATTGATGAATCACTACTACGACCTTGACATGTTTTATTTCCAAATTTATATTGAACCTAACATATTCTTAATAAGATTCACTCTAGAACTGGTTCGCTTTATACATTTAATTAACATAGAAAGCATTAGATTAAACTGGTTCTGATTTTGATTAAAAAAATGGTTCTGATCATCATTTCTAATATATGATTAGATTGATTATTCAACCTATTTGGTTTAACACTAAATAAACCATATCATACATCGGACTTAACAGGACATCAAGTGATCATCATTTAATCCATTATAGCGACTATTCAGCGGTTCATTTTATACAGTGAATAAAATTAAGCTATAGATTGTAAATATTTTAAAATAATATATGAAATATGTGATATATATATGTAAAACTAATAATCATTTTTATCAATTAAAACAATTTATATTATATTTATATAGATTATCAAAAAAATTCCCTAAGATAGTCGTAAAAATGTTTTTGTCACAAAAATAGTTTCCAAAGATCAAAATGACCAAAATATTTTATTAAAAAGTATATATACACTTACATCCACAGGACTAACTAATCTAGACTTCGTGTTTAAAGTTAAGGAAAGGGGTACTGAGATTGATGTTTAAATTTTTTAAAATAAAAATAAATTTAAAAATTTAAAAATAGTTTCAAATAGTATTTTTGAATTTCAAAAATAAAATTTTGAAAAAATTAAAAAATATTTCAAAAAAATTATAAAATATTCGAATTTGAAAACATATAATATGAAACTAACCAAATTTTTTTTTGTATTTATTTATGTATAGTATAGTGGTCTTTTGCCTCTTTAATGAAACATTTGGTCATTTTCCTCCTTGCGAGTTTTTTTTTGTGACAAAAACTAAAAATTGTTATTTGAGAAAATTACCTAATTATCAAAGTTTACTGTTATTTAAAATGTGATATCTATATTATATTTATGTTATTTAAAATATGTCAGTAATTTAAAAAACACCCAAAATTAAATTAAAATATTTATCGATGTTTTTTAATTATGATTATCTAATTTATTTGATGTTATAAATAGTTTATATTTTACAGATTCTACAACATATAAAAGAAAGATGTAGGTTTTTGCCAAAAATACATTAGAAAAAGTTTGCTTTATTTTTTTGATGTAGCTTTAAAAATCAGCTAAAGTATGATTATAAAAAATAATAGAAATTTGACGTAGACTTTAACTTTTTAAAATAAAGTTACAGCATGATTAATAAAGTTTAGTAATTTAAAAATAAGTAAAGCTAAAGAAAGGAGATAAATTCCAACCGATCAAAATGTTACAATATCTTTAGACACAACAATAATTTTATATTTTACTAAAATTTGCAAGAGCTTGAGTTTCTTAATTAAACATTTAAACACAAACCAACAAACAAAATATTGTAAAGAAGATGAAAAATAAATTTGATAATTTGAAACAATTAATTTGATTAAGAACAAGTAAACTATAACAACCTTGGGTTTGAAAAAGTGATTTACACGCTTTTAAAATATGTGATTATTATAATATATTCCATTTTTGAAGTAAAAATAAAAAATTATATAAATATGAAAACAAACATCCGCCAGAAGCTGCGCGGATTGAAATCTAGTTTTGTTTAAGTTAGTTTCTATCTATAGTGTTGTTGCTTCATCCATGCCGCTTTGAAGCAACCAACCATCAAAGTTATTGGCGATAATAGCGGAAGGTGTTCGAGAATCTGACACCAAGCAGCTCATTGCTACTTCGTCTAACAATAAGGTTGCTTTCATGGTTAGCTTCAGTTAATCATTTTCCGAGACTGATCGGGGTTGTTTGCAGGTTGTGATTGGACCGGCGACGGTTGGAGGTATTCAAGCTTGAGCCTTTAAGATTGGTGACACTGCAGGAGCGATTGATAACATTATCCGGTGCAAGCTCAGACGGATCTGTTGGTTTTGTCTCCAAATCTGTATTTGGCGGCTTTAAGAACAACATAAAACTTAGAATGTTTGAGAGTTTGAGAGTTTTTATTCATCACTCTTCTTTTCCTGCGGATGGGATGTCTAATGAAATGTACAATCTTGTTGCCGTGTGGTGATGGGATCATGAAGGTGAGTTTTGAAGAATGTTAATCAATAGACTAATGATATATTAAGCTGAAGATTGTTTTATTGTTGTTTTGTAGGCATTGCTATTGGTGGAGACGTGTTCCGGGATCCACTTTATCTGACCACATCTTCGTTTTAACAACATCCCACGGTATATGTATATACTAATCTTCATTTGTTTAACATTGTTGCTCGATGTAACAATCCTCCGGCGCAGTTTTGATGTCAACTATGACTTATATTCCAGATTAAAATGATGGTGGTACTTGGGAGCTTGGAGGAAGAGATGAATACTCTCTTGTTGAAGCTTTGAAACAAGGGAAAGTCAATAAACATGTCGTTGCTTGGAGTCAGTGTGGAACTTGTGCGTCTCTTAGTCCGAAGAACAGTTTGGTCACCACGGTAAGTTGCAGTTTTAATGCATCTTTGTCTGTTGTCCAAATCAAAATAGTTATTTGAACATGATGATTATGGATAGGGTGCCAAAAGTGGTGGCGAGATGGATGCACTGTGAGCCCAAGAACCAAGCTCTGGATCTGGAGCTATTGTTCCCACTTCATTTGGCCTCGGAATCTGCAATCAAAGAGACTTTTGAGAAACGGTTAGTATTTCTCCAGTGGCATTGTCTTTTTTCTTTTGCAATCTTATGTGTTCATTTTCAATTTCCTCCTAAGGTTGAAGAAGGAATGGTCTCTCTATAAAGGAAGTGTTGATCAAAAAGGAACCGCGTTTTGGTTTTGGTTGGTAAGTTTGGTTGTTACACCAACTCACCACCAACTCACAAATCACCCTCCTATAAATACATGAAGGATGAAGGAGAAATTCATCCCAAACAAGAAAACAAAGTAAGAGAGAAAAGAGAAGAGAAGAGAGAGTCTGAGAGAAAAAATATCTTTCTTGTGAAAAATCTTTCTTTTAAGAAATTACGAATAATTTCTTGAGTGTATTTGGGATGGTGTGAGTTGAGAGTTTGTAAAATTT
Organism: Brassica carinata; assembly: GCA_016771965.1. Taxonomy (NCBI): domain Eukaryota; kingdom Viridiplantae; phylum Streptophyta; class Magnoliopsida; order Brassicales; family Brassicaceae; genus Brassica; species Brassica carinata. The sequence goes on from CM028700.1 coordinate 767,438, forward strand.
CGGGTTGATAATAAAAGATCTGTAGCAGTCGGGAGGCGTAGGCAACATTGGCGAACTCGTTAGCTACAATTTTGTGCGTTCCGCTCCCATAAATTCTGGTTTTCATAAAATTTGACCGCGTATTTCTAACAACTGGTATCGAGCGAGTTGCGGTGATCGGTCAAATTTTTCGGGTTACTATTCATGTGAACGATACTTTGTGAATAGTGAATTTTCGGTAACATCGGTTTGTCGGCGAAGGTGTTCTAATACGGTGGTTCCAAGCGATGGGAGGCGAAGATGGTTTGGCGCACGATGTCGGAAATTTGGCGGTACAGATTATGCATTTTGGAGAATGCAAATTGAAGATTATCAATGCGGAAAGAAGCTTCATCAACGGTGAGCGAAGCACGAAGATGGATCAGGATGAGTGGGAGCTCCTTGACGAGACAAGTTCTGGGTGTTATAAGGTTAACAGCCAGCGTTGCTCTAGCGTTGCGAAGACCACGGAAGGGCTCATGAAAGTTCTCTACGATATGTATGAGAAACCTTCAAACAATAAGGTATTTCTCATGAAGAAAATCTTTCATTTAAAGATGGAAGAAGGTGGCCTGGTTGCCTTTCATGTGCGAGTTCAACACAATTGTCAACCAACTGTCATCGGTTGAAATCGAGTTTGATGATGAAGTCGACAGCGATTTTGTTAGCATCTCGCCAAATAGTTGGGGCCGATGAGGGCAGCGGTTAGTAATTGTGGGTACTCAAAAGCTTAAATTCAATGATGTTAGAGATCGTATCCTTGGTGAGGAAGTTCGAAGGATAGACTCACGGGGAGGCATCAACGACTGCTCAACGTGGAAGCGGAGGGAGAAACCCGATAAAATAACCGGAGTAATGGCGGATCGAAGTCAAGGAATGGATGGGGCCATCAAATTCGGACAGCACTGCGAGTGCTGGAATTGTGGAAAGACAGGTCACATTAAGAAGAATTGCCGAGCACCACCGAAGAAGGAAGACAACAATAGAGGCGAGCCAATGTAGTGACCGCGTGAAATCCACGATGCATTGGTAGTGTCTGTTGATTCCCAGGAAAATTGAAGCTCGTGATGCAACTGCAAATACCACAAAGCGTCAATCTCTATGTGCGATAGCCAGTCGATTCATGGGTGCTTGACTCGAGGCGTCGTTCCACACCACACCGCACCATAACATCATGGAAAATTATGTTGCGGGAAATTATGGAAAGATATATCTTGCTGATGGGTTACCTTTGGACATAGTTGGTATTGGAGATATCAACCTACAAATGTCGACGGACATGTGTGGAAGATTACCAAGGTCGACATGTGCCAAAGTTGATCACGAAATCTGATTTCAGTAGGTCAACTTGATGATATGGGGCACGATGTTAATTTTGGTGGTGGAGCCTGGAGAGTCGAAAGGTTCCATGGTGGTGGCTAGAGGTCATAAAAGGCACTCTTTATATGACGGCGAGTTATCAAGACACTTGTTGCTGTTGTCGAGAATGCCAAACATACCAAGTTGTGGCATTGTAGGTTGGGGCACATGAGTGAAAGGGATGAAACTCATGGTGGAAAATGGCTTCTTCAGGATCTGAAGGCGGTGGATCATCGAGATGTGTGAAAGTTGCATCCTTGGGAAACAGAACGAGTTAGTTTCTCTAAAGGAGGAAGAGAGCCAAAATAGAAGTTAGAGCTGGTACACTGGCGTGTGGGGGACCCGCTCCTGTTGCATCGTTGGGAGGTTCGTACTACTATGTGACCTTTATCGGCGACTCCACAAAAAGGTGTGGGTCTACTTCATGAAGAACAAATATGAAGTGTTCTCGGTTTTCAAGAGATGGAAAACCATGGTTGAGGTTGAGACGAATCTCAAGTTGAAGTGTCTAAGGCGATAATGGTGGTGAGTATATCAGCGGCGAGTTCACGAGATCTGCCGTGATAACGGGATCAAGATGGAGAAGACTATTCTGGAGCGCCTCAACGAATGGAATAGCGGAAAGGATGAACGAACCTTGAGCAGTGCAAGAATTGCACTGGATTACCAAAGACATTTTGGCAGATGCAATTAGTCGCGAGCCTACTTAATCAACGGAGGACCGTCGTGCGTTGGGATTTAAGATCGCGAAAGAAGTTTGGGCGGAAAGAAAGTAAACCTTTCTTATCTAAAGGTGTTTGGTTGCAGCTTATGTTCACATTGGCGATGCTGCAAAAGTAAACACTCGACTAAAAGTGTTACTTCATCGGTTATGGTGACACGGAGTTTGGTTACGGTTTTGGGATGGCGAAAATCGGAAGATCATCCGCAAAAATGTTGTGTTCAACGAAGAAGCGTTGTACAAGGATAAGCTAAGAGAAGGTCGGAGAAGAAAGAGCACGGAGCTGTTGACTTAGAAGATATCGACACGGAGTTGCCACGAGGATACATGAAGAAGAAATCTCAAGCGAGTGGTGAGGCTGAAGAAAGTGATGATTCGAAGTGGTCCCATATACACCATCCGCGGAGTTACGGACGGTCAGCGAATCATCGAAGCGGTAGATTCTCTCCATCGCTCAACTACATTCTACTCACGAGGCGAGGAACCTGAATGTTATGAGGAAGCTATGCAAGTTGATGAGTCGATCAAGTGGGAGCTTGCAATGAGCAGCGAGATGGACTCGTTGTTATCCAATCACACGTGGGAGTTAGCAGATTGCCTAAGGAGAAAAAGGCATTGCATAACAAGTGGGTCTACCGAATAAAAAAAGAACCTCGATGGGAATAAAGCTATAAAGCGAGGCTTGTTGTGAAGGGATTCCAACAAAAGAAGTTGACTACACGAAATCTTCTCTCCTGTAGTCAAAATGGTGACCATTAGAACGGTTCTTGGGCTGGTAGCACAAGAGATCATCTTCAACGGATGGATGTGAAGACGACATTTCTTCACGGTGATTTGGATGAGGAAATTTATGAAGCAACCGAAGGCTTTGAGATCAAAGGGAAGGAAAGCCTTGTTTGTAAGCTGAAAAGGAGTTTGTATGGCTTAAAACAAGCTCCAAGACGATGGTATAAATGGTTCGACAACTTTATTAAAGGCGTTGGTTTCTTGAGGTGTGAAGCTGACCACTGTTGTTACTTCAAGACACTTGAAGAGTCCTACTTGATATTGCTCATATGTCGATGACATGCTGATAGTAGGAGCATACTTACGAGATCAATAGCTTGAAGACGAAACTCTCAAAAGAGTTTCGCGATGAAAGACCTGAGAAGCAAAGACGATTCTAGGGATGAGAATCAGTAGGAGCAAGGAAGGTCTTAAGCTATCACAAAGAGTATGTGAAGAAAGTCCTCAAGAGGTTTAACGTAGATGGCCTGGCCGTTAGTACTCCCGGCAAGTCACTTTTGGTTATCGAGAGAAGATCTCCAAAGGGGAAGATGAGATGGCATGTATGGATAAAGTTCCATATGCTTCGCTAAGGCCTGATGTGCTGATGATATGTACAAGGCCAGACATTGCACGGTGGGAGTCGTTAGCAGATTTATGAGCAATCGAGGGAAGGAACATTGGGAAGCCGTTAAGTGGATTTTAGATATCTAAAAGGAAATCCAAGTTTATCGCTACGTTCCAAAGTCTAAAGACGGGATTGCAGGGATATGTTGATGCTGACAATGGAGGTGACATTGACAGCGAAGAGCACAATGTCGGGTATGTCACACACTTTGGGGTACTGCAATTTGTTGGGTTTCAAAGTTGCAGAAAATTGTATCTCTATCAAGCTGTGAAGCTGAGTATGTTCGCGATAACGGAGGCAACAAAAGAGATGATATGGCTACAGTCTTTTAGAGGTAAGCCATGGCGAAAAGTGTGTTGTCTTGTGATAGTAAGAGTGCCATCGACTTGGCAAAGAATCCAGTTTACCATGCTGGACGAAGCACATACATCGTCGATATCATTTCATCGGATCAGCGTTGGAAGATGAAATGTTGGTGCTTGAGATCCCAGGAAGCAAGAATCCGGCAGACATGCTAACGGCGTCGTGCCGTATGATAAGCTGAGGTTGTGTGTAACCTCAGTTGGCTTGTCGAGTAACAAGCTGAGAAGACCTGCTACGTCGATCAAAGTGTGAAGACAGATTGAAATCAGTCTCAAGTGGGAGATTGTTGATCAAAAAGGAACACGTTTTGGTTTTGGTTGGTAAGTTTGGTTGTTACACCAACTCACCACCAACTCACAAATCACCCTCCTATAAATACATGCATGAAGGAGAAGGGAAATTCATCCCAAACAAGAAAAACAAAGTAAGAGAACAAGAGAAGAGAAGAAGAGAGTGCAGAGAAAAAAATATCTTTCTTGTGAAAATCTTTCTTTTAAGAAATTGAATAATTTCTTGAGTGTATTTGGGATGGGTGTGAGTTGAGAGTTTGTAAAATTTCCGGGTTGATAATAAAAGATCTGTAGCAGGTCGAGGCGTGAGCAATATTGACCGAACTCCGTTAACAATTTTGTGTCGCTTTTCCGCTCCTAAATTCTGGTTTTTCCGCAAAATTTGACCGCGTATTTCCTAACAGGAAGTCACTCCTCCACAAATCCCTGAGGATCTAAGCTCCGCAATTAAGAGCGAGAAAGTCCGGGCTCCTACTCACATCATCTCAACCATTTCTGATGACATAGGTATTCTTATGGACACTAAACCATAGTCTTCTCTATATTCATATGCCCCTTTCAGTCCATTTTCTTATAATTGTCAACACTAATTTTGCAGGAGGAACCATGCTATGCTGGTGTTCCAATGTCTTCAATCATCGAACAAGGCTTAGTGGGTGATGTCATCTCCTGCTTTGGTTCAAACGTAGTCTTCCTCGTTACTGTACAAAATTCATTGAGGTCTCATCTCAGCTTCTCTCTTTTGCTTTTGAATCTATTCTTTCTCAAATATACAATGTTCTCATACTATTGTGTAGTGAGATTAACTCTGGTCTATGCCACTTTTGGAAAAATGCACTGAGATAGATATGCGTAATGTTGTGTGCTGATCACGGTCCATGCGTCTCTGGCGCCCACAACACCATTGTAACAGCAAGAGCAGGAAAGACCTTGTCTCAAGTCTTGTCTCAGGTCAGTCAACATCTCCAACAAACACAATGGTTTTCTTTGGCCGTGCAATGATAATAATCTCTAAGACTGTTAAATTTTTCTACAGGTTTATTAACCATTGGTCCTCGATTTGGTGGTGCCATTGATGACGCTGCACGATACTTCAAGGACGCTTGTGACAGGGTAAAATACTATATCATCTCCCCAACTGCAACTACCATAAGTTCTTGAGTCTCTGATCTCTAATTGGTTGCTTGTTACAAAATCTCACACCTTATGAGTTCGTCGAGGGAATGAAGAAGAAAGTCCGAGTCCCCGGGATTTATAAAAGAAACCACTTCTTGTAATAAGGAAACGAGAATGAAACCTCACATGAGTTCTGCTTGGTAGGATCAAGAGCAGAGACAACAGAGACAAGAGAGTGGAGCTGCTTCAGAAATTTGCTCGGTCCAACTTCCCATCAGTGAAGTACATGGAGTATGCAGTAACAGTGGAAAGCTACGCGCTCTCAAAGGCGAACAACCTCGTACTCAACGTTGATGGAGCCATCGGGTCTCTCTTCTTGGACCTTCTAGCTGGAAGTGGGATGTTCACTAAGCAAGAGATATACGAGATTGTTCAGATTGGTTATCTCAATGGCCTCTTTGTTCTTGCTCGCTCCATCGGTTTGATTGGACACACCTTTGATCAGAAGAGGTTGAAGCAGCCATTGTACCGTCACCCATGGGAAGATGTGTTGTACACAAAGTAAAACTCATCTCAGCCTATTTTTTTTTTGGTATTGTTCTAGTTAAATTAGCTTTTATATTCTTCTGAGAGACGTTACTAAAACATGTATACGCTTTTTCTTCTCCTTTGTTGTGATGTTATGTTTGCTTTCTACTTATTTTTTGCTATATGCATACTGTTTTTATCTTTACATTAAGATCACTAAACAATTAAATCAGTGACTTTTTACATATTTGTTTGGTAGCACTAGCAATGCATTTGGACTCTGATTAACAAGAGATTGATGAATTTGAAGTCTGGCATTGAAACATTTTCTCTCATCAATCTCTTTAACTTTGTGTGTTCATGATTTGTTGTATGATTAAAGTTCATTATAGAAAACAATGCATCAAATATGCAGTCAATTAATTTCTCATCAATTTATACTCCAAACAATTAATAACATATAAATAAAAGTGAAAATAAATTTAAAAATTTAAAAATAGTTTCAAATAGTATTTTTGAATTTCAAAAATAATTTTTGAAAAAAATAAAAAATATTTCAAAAAAATTATAAAAAATTAGAATTTGAAAACATATAATATGAAACTAGCCAATTTTTTTTTGTATTATATATGTATAGTATAGTGGTCTTTTGCCTCTTTAATGAAACATTTGGTCATTTTCCTCCTTATGAGTTTTTGTGACAAAACTAAAAATTGTTATTTGAGAAAATTACCCAATTATCAAAGTTTTCTGTTATTTAAATGTGATATTTAAATAATATTTATGTTATTTAAAACATGTCAGTAATTTAAAAAACACCCAAAATTAAATTAAAATATTTATCGATGTTTTTTTAATTATGATTATCTAATTTATTTGATGTTATAAATAGTTTTTTCATTTTACAGATTCTACAACATATAAAAGAAAGATGTAGGGTTTTGCCGAAAATACATTAGAAAAAAGTTTGCTTTATTGATGTAGCTTTAAAAATAAAGCTAAAGTATGATTATAAAAAATAATAGAAATTTGACGTAGATTTAAACTTTTTAAAATAAAGTTACAACATGATTAATAAAGTTTAGTGATTTAAAAATAAGTAAAGCTAAAGAAGGGAGATAAATCTCAACCGATCAAAATGTTACAATATCTTTAGACACAACAATAATTTTATATTTTACTAAAATTTGCAAGAGCTTGAGTTTCTTAATTAAACATTTAAACACAAACCAACAAATAAAATATTGTAAAGAAGATGAAAAATAAATTTGATAATTTGAAACAATTAATTTGATTAAAAACAAGTAAACTATAACAACCTTGGGTTTGAAAAAGTGATTTACACGTTTTAAAATATGTGATTATTATAATATATTCCATTTTTGAAGTAAAAATAAAAAAATTATATAAATATGAATGAAAACAAACATCCGCGTAGTTGCGCGGATTGAAATCTAGTTTTGTTTAAAACCCAAAGTTGAAGATGGACACACCAACCATAAATATATATAGACTTAAAAAGTTCTAACCAAGTGCATGCACATATTCACCGTTAGTTGTGAGAATAATACGTTCGCGTCTAAGGATATTTTATTTTATTGGTGGTAAATATTAATATATTAAGTAATCGATGAGCAGATAAGGATGCTGCATTTTCAACTATATATTAGTATATTTATTATGTATTTTCATTTGAAGAAAGCGGGCTGGGGTGGGCATATCGGTTTAGTTTCGGGTTCGGTATGGGTTCGGTTTGATTTGGTTAGTTTGGGTTTTATAAAATTCAACCCAATTAAAACCAAAGTAGTTTTGGTTTGGGTTTGGTTCGGGTTTAGTTTGGTTTGGGTTGGTTCGGGTTTAGTTTGGTTTGGTTTGGTTTTGATTTAGTTCGGTTTACTTTATTATGGTGTAGTTTGGTTCGGTGTAGTTCGGGTTAGTTATAGAATATGATGGCTAATCAAATTAACGTAAAAAGACTTGTAAGCATTCCAAAATCTATAAACTAAAACACTATTTGCATCTACCTTTTTATGTTTTTATTGATCATGTTATAACTCTGTTACATAATTTCACTTTTAGATAATGAAAATTGGAGAAGATGAACGAGACAAGACGACTACGGTATAGATGTTTATAGTTTATAGTTTTTGTTTTCAGTACAATCTTTAGGTATTAGAATTAGAGAATATATATAAGAGTATTATTCATTTATTTGAATTCATATTTGAAATTTTTTAAGAATATATGGAAGTTAAGAAAATGTGGAAAACGAAACTTTAACTAAAATTTACAATATGTTAATACATATATATATATTGGGTTTATCGGTTTGGTTCGGTTTGGTTCGGTTTGGTTGGTTTAAAACCAAACCAAACCAAACCGAACCATTCGATTGAGTAAAACATGAACCAATTGGGTTATGTAAAGAACACGGTTTGGTTTGGTTCGGTTTAATTTTGGTTGGGTCGGTTCGGTTCGATTCGGTTTGGGTTTTGCCCACCCTAGGCTTACCTATACAGACCTCTTTATATTTTCAATCTTTCCATTTGAAAATCATTTGGGATAAGACACGCACAAAAGAAAAAAATTAAAGGAAGTATATGCTTTTAAGATGGATAATTTTCTTTATTAATCAAATTGTCAACCATGTTAAGCGCAATCTCCAAATCCACAAAGCAAGATAGCCGTCCTTGCTCCACGTTTGAAACTTTAAAATTCCAAATGAGTCTCGTGTTTATTTAACGATATAGCTTACGTATGGTTTTATTTTCTGTGCTATTAAAAATGGTTAAAGTTCAAAATCAAACAATTAAAAATGAATTGTTCGTTCCTTAATGTGGATTAAAGGATACAATTTAATACTAGAAACTAAAGAGGATTCCGTCGCAAGATGACTTTGTTCATACGGTCTGTCGGCATTGGTGAATAACGATGTGTGTATAGTTCTAAGTTTTAACTCATACTATTACTTTTTTTTGTGGTAGCTTGGCCAATTATTTAGCAACAATGATTTCATATATAGTCTTAAAACAATACAATTTAAGTATAATAGTTACAAAATCCAGTAGAAATAGTAACTATTTTATACTAAAAGTTTAATTAATATATTTAATTAATATATGTGAAAATCTAAAACATACATTATTTTAAACGAAAATAGTATTTCACAGCAGAGATTTTATAAATACACCTTTATATATCTGCTGTATTTGACATTTCACCAAAAAAATCAGCTGTACTGCCATAATATTTTTACATAACCTCTGCTACTTACTAAACATCCCACTGCCCACTGGCACGTTCTGATCAGAGCCGTGCCTCAATGTTAGATTTTGAAATATTGGCTTATGGCATCAAATTTTCTAGAAACAATTAAGGGTATATTTTCCTAGTTTCATCTATTTAAGCTCAATCAAAAAAATATAAAATAAATGCCTAAAGGTTAAAAGTTTTACAATAGTTAAAATAAAGAAGACAAGAAGACATTATAAATTTATGGTTTTCATACTTAAGCAACCAAAACAGTATATAATCATTTTTAATTATCAAAATACAATAAAATAAATAAACATCGTTATATATAAAATTTATATCACACAATATTAATGTTCTGTTCGTTTTATTTATTTTAATAGAACTGGTTAAAAATTAAATTCAATAGTTTATTCAATATTTTTTTTTGAAAAAATAAAAATAATTTGCTTCGTAATTTAACTTTTATTTTTTCTACTATATAACCGTTTACAATAACATTTATAACCAAGAGTAGTCATTTTATTTTAGTTCGCTTATGGCAGCTAAAATTGTTCGCACGGCACTGGTTCTGATCCAGTCTCGTACCTTTTATTAGCGTCCAGGGATCAGTCGACCGCGTTCCATTTTCACTGGAGCCGCGGGAAAGCGACTATCTCGGAGAACAATCGAGAAATTAAATCTGGACAAGGACATAGAAAGGTCACAGAATCCAGTTTTCTTGGATATATACATATCTAGAATTAATTACCCTACGACTGGTCACTCCTAAAAGATATAACGAAAAAGCTACAAATAGTAATAAGTGGTCTGCCCGATAAGGCACAAGACCAACGCATATTTAGCTGTCATGTCCAAAAAAGTAAAGAATAATATTATTATGCTATTGACCAAATATCTCCAAAACCCACTTTATTTCTGTACATTTTACAATTTTCTCTGAGTCGTCATTCGATGAATCTTCCCTTTTTATTTCGGATAATCTTCTATAATGTATAAGAAGACCGTCGAGATTGTTATGATGTATGTCATATATAAATCATCTATAAATAGGGGGCAACCTAAGACGAATAACATCTCCCACTTCTCTTATTCGATCTTATCCTTATCTTCTTCCTTGTTCTATTTCGCTTCTAATTTCTCTCTGATAATCATTACATCTTCTTGTCTAACTTCTTGATATCTATCATAGCTTCTGCAAGTTCTTATTAATTAACCAAAGATAAATGTCAATGGATGGAGTTATGAAATGAGAAATCTAAACCAGTTCTCTAGATTCCTTGTTTATCATTCTGTATCCATTGTGATTCTCCATTGGTTTTACGTCTTTTCTTGAACATTTTTTTTTTCATTTTATTTTAGCAAAGTGTTAGGACAAGAACATGGCAAACGCCGAGAAGACAAGTTCAGGTTCCGACATCGATGAGAAGAAGAGGAAACGCAAGTTGTCAAACCGCGAATCAGCTAGAAGGTCGCGTTTGAAGAAACAGAAGTTAATGGAAGACACCATCAACGAGATCTCGGCTCTCGAGAGGCGAATCAAAGAGAACAGCGAGAGATGCAAAGTTGCGAGACGGAGGCTAGACACGCTCGAGTCTGAGAACGTTGTTTTGAGATCCGAGAAGACGTGGCTGTTGAGCTACGTCAGCGATTTAGAGAACACGATCGCCACGACAACGTTAACGCTGACGCATAGTGGCGGCGATGATGGGAACGTAAACGCGGAAATAGCGGCTGGAGATTGTAGGCGTGGACCATGGCAGCATTCTTTGCAATCACTTGCGTCCTTCAAAACATGAGCATTATGTCTTTTTAAGTTTGTAAACACTTTTGGACCATTATATATAGCTTGCAACTTTTAATATTGAATTGTTTTCTCCTCATACATTCAAAAATGTTGATGGTTGTAACACACATAGTCGTTCTCACACATCTCTTGGGCAACTCTAAATGATGCTAGAGACAACATCTTCTGCTTTTTTTTTTGTCAAGAAACAACATATTATTCAAACAACTGGATTAAGTGTAATCAAAGGCGTTTCAAATCAAGATACTACTCTGAAGTTGCGTGTTGCGTTCTCTTTAGATTGTGGGTATATAGCAATACTTTTGATCAGAAGAGGTTGAAGCAGCCACTGTATCGTCACCCATGGGAAGATGTGTTGTACACCAAGTAAACTCACCTCAGGCGATTTTTGTTATTATTTCAGTTAAATTAGCACTTACATTCTTCTGCGAGATGTTACTAAAACATGTATGCCTATGCTTTTTTTTTCTCCTTTGTTTCTTTTGTTGTGCTGTTATGTTTGATATTCTACTTATTTTATGCTATAGGCATACTGTTTATCTTTACTATAAGATTACTAATCAATTACATCAGTGACGTTTTTTAAACATATTTATTTGGTAGCTTTAGCAATGCATTTGGAGTGATTAACAAAAGATTGGTGAATTTGAAGTCTGCCATTGAAATATTTTCTTTTCATCAGTCTCTTTAATTTTGTGTTCATGATTTGTAATATATGGTCATGTGTTGTTACTGAAGTTCATTGTAGATAACAATACATCAAATATTTAGTCAATCAATTTATCATCAATGATTACCACAAACATGAAAAAACGGATAAGAAAAGTAAATACAAATTCAAAAGAGATTTTATTAATAAAAAGAAAAAAAAGGAAAGCATTATAATAGACTATCCCAAAAACCCATGGGCCTAGAGCCCAAAACTCAATCTTTTTAGGAAATTATTAAATTCAATACCAAAAAAAACAGATGTGGCTGCTGGGATTCGAGCCCAGGTCTCCACGGCCACAACGTGGAATTCTCACCACTAAACTACAGCCACTGTTGGCGTAAAATCGAAACAAACCTTATTTATCTTAAACTATCTCACGTGATAGGACACTTCCCTAGGTAGCTAAAATAACAACAAAACGCAGCGTTTAAAGGCCCAAGTTCGTTTAGTTGTTCTGTTTCTCCCTTTTTTGTCTTTCTATCCAAGTGCGTTTCTCCACCCAACAAAAAAAAATCCTTCGCCTTCTACACCCGATGCTCAACAACACTAACAACACACCATAACTATCAGACCCTCACAAGATTGACAGTTATACGCTCCTTCGATTCTGATTCCCTTTCTTCCTAGCAATCCCCCAAACCTAAATTGACTTCGCTCGGGAATCTGGATTTCAATCCGTACCGTCTCCGCCGAATCCAAACGAACCTGAACGTATCGAGGACTCACCAAACCGCCGCCGTTTTCTCCAACACATAGAAGAGGTTCGACGAACCTTTTTATATATATATTTATTTCCTGTTTTGAGGGATTTTTTTTGTTGAAGCTGGGGAACTATTCGCTGGTATTGTGCATGTGCTGTGGCCAATCTGGATTCTGTATTGCAACGTTTGATTGGATTTGCGTTTGGATTATCTGGTTGTTAGAGATCGGGGCGTTTCGAATTTAGGGTTTGGAGTTTTGATGTTGCAGATAGATACAATGTGTTATGGTTCTGGAGAGTCGTTATCTCTGTCGAAGACTGTTTATTTTGGTGTGTGATCCTTGGAGGTTCAGTCTCTAAGCTGGCATATATATTTGAAAGCTAACTTACATTTACATTTTGATTTGATGAAAACACTAGCATGAAAAGGTTTTGGCATGTATTCATATGTGTGTTGTGGGAAAAAGGTTGTTTTTTTGGTTCCCAGGGCTTTTTATGGTCCTTGTGATCGACTAGTATTATATTTTAAACATTAGTATAATGATGGACTCGAGTTTAGCAGCCCTTAGTACAAGGACAGAGTAGACATAGTAAAGCAGTTGTACAAGGATGATATCTTAGCCAAGTTGTTCTCTTAGTTTAGATAGTTTGCTGTGACGAATTAAATAGGAACTATTTGGTTAAGGATTTTTGGTATGCTCAAAGTGTAGAGATGCATTGGTTGCGACGTTCCCTGCAATCCCTCTAGATCTCCGATGTTTGTCCTGTAATTTTCCATAGAGTAGAACTAACAGAAGAATTAATAGGAATTAATAGGATCTTATTTTACTTCTCTTATTGGTTGAAAATACTATATCTTTTTGAAGTTTGTGTCTATCTTTTTGGGTTGTAGCTGTTGTCTTTGCGTTGATAACTGACGTCAATATCTGGAAAATTGACAGGGTCTGATGGCTCTTAGGAAGAATACTCCGAAGGCCGATTCAGTCTCTCTCCCGATGAAGCCTTTGAGTTTATCTAAAAAATTGCCAGGGAATGTGCAGATGGCAGACCCAGATATTGCTCAAAATGCTGTACCTAACATCGACTTGGACATGCGGGAAGTTTACTTTTTGATGCTCCACTTACTTTCCTCTGGGCCATGCCAGAGAACTTATGCACTGTTGCGACATGAACTTCTTGAACATGAGCTTTTTCCTAGAAGATATCATGCCTGGTACTCGAGGAGTGGGTTGCCTAGTGGGGATGAGAATGATGATGGAGATTCCTTTCCTTTAAACTATGCTGAGTTGGTCAAGAGGTAAGTAGTAGAGTTTCTTTCACTCACTGACTGTAGTACTTATGGAAAATCATATGAATTTGTATGTGAAGAAGTTTATCATTGGTCATTCATTTCTTACATATGTGTTTTCATATTTATTAATGACTGGTATAGGTTTCATTCCACCAGAGATTCTTACGTGTTTCATGACATTTACTGTGCACTCTCAGGTATTCTCACGTAAAAAAAGATCACTTGGTGGAGCTCCTGAAGCAATTGGTCTTTGTTTCAAGTAGGCCTACTCCCTCACGCGGTCTCGGTGATGGAAATGGAAACAAACTGATTGCAGCTGGTGTCCCAACTCTTTTAGGATCTGGCTCGTTCTCCCTTTTGAGCTGTAGGTGATTTCTAAAATTTGTTTTCTTATTGGCGAGTGTAGTGTTGTCATTTTTTGTGTGCTTAACAGAGACTCAAACTTTTTCACATGCACACACACACACACACACACAGATATATATATATATATATATATATATATTAGCATACATGTATAAACACAAACTATAGTAAACCAATTTCTCTTAGAATTTACTTAGGACTTGTTATGCATTTACGAAGCTCTGTTTCAAAATCTTGGTTCGCTAATGCTGCCTCGTTTGTTTTGCAGATGACAAGGACGTAGTTGGAAGTGATCTCAAACCACCACCTATTAGCATGCGTTGGCCTCATATGCGTGCTGATCAGGTGCGTGGTTTAAGTTTGAGAGAAATTGGTGGTGGTTTTGCCAGACATCATCGAGCCCCATCGATTCGTGCAGCATGTTATGTCATTGCAAAACCATCTACAATGGTACAAAAGATGCAGAACATCAAGAGAATACGTGGACACAGAAATGCTGTGTACTGTGGTAAGTTATTTACTTGTTTAAGTGGTGAATCTTAATATTATGTTTCTTTGTCAAATAATACACCAATCATTGGGATGAACTGGATGCCTGAACCTATATGAATATGCTGCAGCTATATTTGACCGCTCAGGAAGGTATGTAATCACTGGTTCAGATGATCGCCTTGTAAAAGTATGGTCAATGGAGACTGCATACTGCCTGACCAGCTGTCGAGGGCATGAAGTGAGTTCGAAGTACTCTCTGGGCTTACTATAATCTTGTTACCGTATTCTTAGGTGGTGTTTAAAATTTGTGTTTCTGGTGCATATGCAAGGGTGACATAACTGATCTTGCTGTGAGTTCAAACAACACTTTCATAGCATCAGCATCAAATGATTGTGTAATCCGCGTTGTAAGTTTCTTATATCGTTCTATGTATATGTTTCTACTATGACTTCCATGCATTAGCCTCCTTGACGAGTTCACCATCTGGATTTTTTTCTAGTGGCGTTTGCCAGATGGCTTACCAGTTTCGGTACTTCGTGGACATACGGGAGCTGTTACTGCTATTGCATTTAGTCCCAGACCTGGATCCCCGTACCAGCTTCTTTCGTAAGAATTGTTCTCCAGTTCTTTTTGGCATCACTATACATCGTCAGTTTTTTTTTTTTTCATTTGGTTGACACCATGCTATTCATATTGTGGATTTCAGTTTATTGCATATGTAGAATGTTTTGAAATTTTGAATTAATTAACCTTTTGGTCACAAAGCTGGAAAGTTAAGTGCACTCCAGTTTGTTCTCTCCTTCAGATGGAATATATGATGTTATGTTATTATTGAGCTTTGAAATGCATCTCTACTATGTAATGTGTCTTAAGATTTATTTGCTTATCTGGAAAAGGTGTTTCATTCTATTTGGCATCTTTATAAACTGCTTTGTCCCTTTGTTTAATTTCTACAGATCGTCAGATGATGGTACATGTAGGATATGGGATGCTCGGGGTACTCAAGTTGCGCCACGGATATATGTCCCTAGGCCTCCTAGTCCTGATGGTGATAGCTCTACGGTCTTCGCTTATTGATTATTGCTTTGGTTTACTGAAAGCTGTTGGACTGACTACGGAAACATATTGCAGGAAAGAACAATGTCCCTTCTTCTAGTAATGCTCAGCAGAGTCACCAAATCTTTTGCTGCGCATTCAATGCCAATGGATCTGTATTTGTCACTGGCAGCTCTGACACTCTTGCTAGAGTATACTCGGTACTGATATATGTTTTCCTTACTTTATCTTGATTTGAATTTTAACTGGCCAATCCCCAGTTACATTCTACCAAATTTTATAGGGTTCACTTAATTACAAAAGGTGTTTCCTTGGTCACAGGTTTGGAGTGCTAACAAGATCAATAATGATGATCCGGATCAGCCAAATCATGAGATGGATGTTCTGGCTGGACATGAGAATGATGTTAATTACGTTCAGTTCAGGTTAGCCAACCGCTTTTGAAGTTATATTTCTTATGAGGTCCTCATTGTCTTATCCTAATTTTCTGTGGTGCTTTCCAGTGGTTGTGCTGCAGGATATAAATTTGCCGTAACTGACTACTCAAAAGACGATAGTGTTCCAAAATTTAAGAATTCCTGGTGTGTGCTATCTGTTGCAAGTAGATAATCTTGCAGTTACTGTTAGTATTAACCTTTATCTATGTTTTGTGTTTGACATTCATTAACAAATGTATTTTCTAGGTTCTGTCATGATAACATAGTTACATGCTCTCGTGATGGTAGTGCAATCATTTGGATCCCAAGATCGCGGAGATCACATGTAACATTTATTTTCGCTTTGATAATTACGAACTTCCCCTAATTCAGTACGTTTTTGTCGGAGCAGAAACCCAGATCTTTGTTTACGTCTTTCAGGGGAAAAGCTGCCGATGGACACGAGCATATCATCTCAAGGTTCCACCTCCGCCCATGCCTCCTCAACCTCCTAGAGGCGGTCCACGTCAAAGGATCCTGCCTACTCCCCGTGGGGTTAACATGATTGCTTGGAGTCTGGATAATCGTTTTGTCCTTGCGGCTATCATGGGTAACACTTGTTTGACACTTGATGGCTAAGAGTCTATCCAGGCCTATTTCTTGTAGCTCTCTACTCTTGCTAACTGAATCACTTTCAATGTTAAAGATTGTAGGATATGCGTGTGGAATGCCTCTGATGGTAGCTTGGTACATTCTTTAACTGGCCATACAGCATCTGTGAGTGCTTGATCCCTTCTGTATATATCTCTTCCTGTCATGGATTTGGTTGACTGTCTTAAGACAGTTTCAGTATTGCTAAATCTTTTGATCTCTGTAATTTAAAACAAGAGAAAAAGTAAGAATTTTGCTTCCCACTCCTTTAAAATGAACACAAAAATCATACTTCTTCTAAGCAGACTATATTATTATTTCACACTCTCGTTACCACTCCCAGTTCTGCCTACTGCCATTTATGCCTTGTTATATTGTTTGGTTCCTGTTTTAGTCTTCCAGGTATGATTCCCTCTTAGTACCTTGTATTACCGTTATCAACATGTTATACTTATTGTTTGTAGACATATGTTATGGACGTCCATCCTTTTAATCCTCGGATAGCTATGAGTGCTGGCTATGATGGACAAACAATAGTGTGGGATGTAAGTTTTACTTGCCCTGCTGTCTAATTACTTCTTTTCGTATTTACTAAAGCCTCTATTCTCTTTTACTAGATATGGGAAGGCATACCCATCGAAACATACAAGATTTCACACTTCAAGTTGGTCGATGGGAAATTTTCACCGTAAGCAAATAGTTTTGTTCTGTACTCGTTATGCTCTAACTACATCTGATTGCTAATCTGTGCGTTTATTACTAGGGATGGAACGTCAATCATACTTTCAGATGATGTGGGCCAACTCTACGTATTAAGCACAGGCCAAGGGGATTCTCAAAAGGACGCTAAATATGATCAGGTATGTATAAACTTCAGTTGCGGATGAAGCTTCGTTACTGTACTTCTAATTACTAAATTTCTGATAGATACCCTACAGAAATTCATATATCTCTTAGTTCTATTACTCGGAGAGAACATAAATCTCCCTTTTTCTTATAGGGGAAAATGAAATTTCCTTATGATTTCTCTGTGAATCTTGCAGTTCTTCTTGGGGGATTATCGACCATTAATTCAGGACCTATATGGTAATGTCCTTGACCAGGTAAATTGCTCATCTTTTTTACCCTTCTAGTGATTCTACTTATAAAATTGGATAAATAATTTCTTTTATCTCTGCAATTCTGCTAGTTATAGGCATAGTTTAATCACTAATAGGCATTTGGAAACTCATTCTTTTTACCCTTCTAGTGATTTTACCTATGAAATTGGATAAATAGTTTCTTTTCTCTCTGCAATTCTGCTTGTTATAGGCATAGTTTAATCGCTAATAGGCATCTGGAAACTTTGATTCAGGAATCTCAGCTTCCACCTTATCGCCGAAATATGGAGGATCCTCTTTGTGATTCAGGTTTTACTATCTTTTACTATGGTTACAAGTGCTCTGTGGATCCTTCTACTCAGGGTGGGCATATTATTCATTCTCTGTCGTTCTGAATTCCAGCGATGATTCCATATGAAGAGCCATATCAGACCATGTTTCAGAAACGGCGACTTGGCGCCTTAGGCAAAGAATGGCGACCATCTGCTTTAAAGCTGGCTGTAGGGCCAGATATCACTTTAGATCAAGATTACCAAATGCCACCTCTGGCAGATCTAGACTTATTAGCCGAACCGTTGCCAGAATTTGTAGATGTAATGGAGTGGGAACCAGAAGTCGATATCTTGAGCGATGAAAATGACTCCGAATACAATGTGCCAGAAGAATATTCGTCTGGAAAAGAGAAAGAATGTTTAAACTCTTCAACCTCTGGTGAGTCAGGTTCCAGTTCTAGTGAAAGCGATGAGGACGGTGATCATCAGAATAGCCTTAGAAGATCCAAAAGAAAAAGACATAAGACAGGAGTGAGTAATTTGTAATATTTGCCTTGATCTTGTGCCTAAATATGCTACTTATCCCTTTTTACCTCTTTACCAGGCTGGGATCATGACTTCTTCGGGTAGGCGTGTTAAAAAGAAAAACTCTGATGAGCTTGAAGGTTCTACAAACAAGAACAAACGTACCAGGAAATCTAGGAGTGGTCGTAAAGAATCGAAGAGGAAATCGTCAAAATCTAAATCGTCCAGACCTAGGCGAGCAGCTGCTCAAAATGCCCTTTCTTGGTTCTCTAAGATTACTGGTAGATCTAAAGATGCAAAAGAAGAGGAGGAGGATATCTCTGAATTGAGTGGGTCATCAGAAAGTGAATCGACAACACAGGACTCAGGCACTGGGGATAGTGAACTTGATGTAGCTTTGTTAAATGGGCATGGCAAGCAATCTAAAGGGAAAAATATTCTCGTATGTGATTCAGACGATGGGGCTCAACAGTGTGATACTAGAGAAACTCATCCTGCTGAACGGAAGAGATTGGTTGTTAGGTTTCCTGTTAAGAACTCGGATAAGCTTGCCTTGCTGGAGAACCTACCTGGAACATCTTCTCTTGTTCCAACTCCAACTTTAGGGAATGGCTGTGCTGAAGACTCGAGCGTTCCTGAGAACCTTGAACACACAAACCAATTTAATGGGTTAGATGTAAGTGAAGTCAGATGGGGAATGGTTAAGACTCGTACACCAAAGCGAATGAGAGGTGAAGCAAAGTCATCGCATGGACTTATGGGCTCTGAGCCAGAGGAAAAAGAAGATAATGTTAACGAAGATGCAAATCACCTTGATAATGGTGTTACAGCACCTAGTTGTTTGGAATTAAGAACAGATACAGATGGCGTTGGAGGTGACTCCGACCTGGCGATTTCTAATGGTTTGCCAAATGGTGACGAACGATGCCTAATAGTGGATGGGTCGCCAAGTCGAATGGCTGATAACGGTGGTTCTAAATGTTCCGAGGATGTAACCGGTCGCCTGCATGATCTGAAAGATAGCCTTCCACCTCTCTCTAAGACGTTGAGGATACGCTCCAAGAGGGTTTCAAGGGCTCCTGATACATCTTTGAAGCAAGAAGTAAAATCTTCATCACTAAATGAGGAAAATGATGGCTCTGTCGCATTAAATGATGGTTCTGCAGACACTAGATGTGATTTGGCATTGGAATCTCAAAAGGATAGTGTGGTTGGAACAGAGCTGTCTCTGAGAAATGATTGTGCGCACGAATCAAATCCGCCGACCAGTGATCCTGTCTCTATTGCTAATGATGTTCATGTGTCACATCCTAAACGGATGTTTGATTTTGTCTATAGACGACAGAAGTCACGAAAGCATAAGAATAACTCAGACGGGGGAGCTACTCTTAGTCAAGAAATAAGTTCTGGTAGTCAGGATCAGGGTAGTGGCGCTAATTCCCTTGAAGGTGCCCCTAATGGGTTCCATGGGACGGAGTCGAATGGATTGGAGAAGTTGGAAGGCAGTTTGGCAGACATCCAAGATAAACTAAGTAATTCACGCGGAAACCAAAACTCTCAAGAAGAAGAGAGATCAACTTCTGGGGCAACACTTCGGTTGAGATCCACAAGGAATAGAAGGTCTACTTATCCTTTTAGTGAAAGTAAACCTGCTGAAACAAAGAAGCCTCATCAGTCAATAGAAAAGGTATCATGGTTGACATTATCGACACATGAAGAGGGTTCTCGTTATATTCCACAAAAGGGGGATGAAGTTGCGTATTTACGACAGGTAAGTGTTTGTAGTGATCGTATATGTTGTCTCGCTTAGTCAACGTTTGTTTGATGTCATTCTTTTTAACATGCGGCTGTTACTCGTAAATTTCAGGGGAATCAAGAATACTTAAACTTTAGCTCTCTGAGGGAAGTGGCTCCTTGGACTTCAGTAAAAGGTGGAAATATGAAGGCAGTGGAAATTTGTAAAGTGGAAAGTCTTGAATACGCAACACTTGCTGGTTCTGGGGATAGCTGCTGCAAAATGATACTAAAAGTCATCGATCCAAACTCGGAAGTGTTCAACAAAACTTTCAAACTCACACTGCCTGATGTGGTGACCTTTCCAGATTTTCTAGTTGAAAGAAGTCGGTATGAAGCAGCAATACAGAGGAACTGGACTTTCAGGGATAAGTGTAAGGTTTGGTGGAGAGACGAAGGCGAAGAAGATGGTAGTTGGTGGGAAGGACGGATTCTAGCTGTGAAAGCCAAATCACCTGATTTTCCTGATAGTCCGTGGGAGAGGTACACAGTTAAATACAAGAGTGATCCGACTGAGACACATCTTCACAGTCCCTGGGAGCTTTTTGATGCTGATACGAAGTGGGAGCAGCCTCACATTGATGAAGAGGAACGAAACCGTCTTCTCTTGGCCTTAACAAAGTTAGAGACTTCAAATAAAAGAACCAAGGTTTGTGATTCTCATCAAATTTAATATTTTCATGATATTAACCTCACCTGATGAAACAATCTCTACTAATTTGTTTCAGGATTCTTATGGCCTTCAAAAACTGAACCAGACCGTGGGAAGCTCCAGCTACACCAACATGTAAGTTTCTTCAACACTAGAAGAGGATCTTGATGGAGATGAAGCTAACATGGTTTCGTTACATGGATTCATGTGCAGGTTCCCAGTTCCTCTGTCTCTTGAAGTAATCAGATCAAGGCTTGAGAACAACTATTACCGGAGCGTGGAAGCGTTAAGACACGACGTAGCAGTTATGTTGTCCAATGCTGAGACTTTCTTTGGTCGAAATAAAAGCGTAGCGGCCAAAATCTCACATCTCTCTAAATGGTTCGACCGCACGCTACCCTCGTAGCAGTAGAGTGCCCTATGTAGATAAAATCTCTTTTTTTCTCTCTCATGTTCCCAAATTTTATTTTGGGTTTCAGCAATTTTTTTTTCTCAAAAAATTCTAGTTCTAATGAATGAAGAGAATATTAGGAGTTTTTTCTATGTTTTACTTAGGGAAATTTAGGTTTAGGGCTAGTTGGAAAGAATCTTTTTAATTGTAAGTAAAAAAAGATTGGAGAGGTCAAAAACATTTGATGCTTTGGAAAACAAGAAACCATCTTCCGTTGAATGATCCGACCCAATTTCAGTATGATTTTAACGTGGACACTACACGCAAATGGACAGAACTTTTGACAGAAAAAGTATATAAAAAGTCAGTCAAGTTTCAAGTCACTACCATCAGCCTATACTATCTTGAAAGGTGGAGATTTTTCTTGTGGGTGTATTAAGCTATGAAAACTAAAGGAGATTCTCAAATCCATCAGTGTATTACAACATGAAAAAGGGAAAAGTTGAAACTTGACAAAAAGGAAGCAATGAGTTTCTCATGTAGCTCAAAATGATAACACTCTAAAAAGGCATATAAGAAAATCATCCACTTTCAGATTTTCCTAAACCAACTCAACGACGCTTGTTGCTGCTGTGCCTCTTGCTCTTCCTCTTTCTACTGCTTCTGTCTTCATCAGAATCAGAGTCAGAAGCTGATTCTGAATCAGATGACTCCTCAGATGAAGAAGAGCTGTATTTTCTTCTCCTTTGCCTTTCCTTCCTCTGCTTTGGCTTCTTCTTGCTCTTCCTCTTATTCCTTCTCCTCCTCCTTTCCTCCTCTGAGTCAGACGACGAACTGTATTCAGAATCACTCTCTCCAGACGATTCAGATCCGTCACTACTATCTGTTTCAAACACAGAAGCTTCACTGTCACTGCCAGAATCAGACTTGCACCTCTGCTTCCTCTTGCTCTTCTTAGACGACCGCCTCTCACCTTCATCTTTCCCATTCGCCGCATCTAGCTTCTCACCACCACCATCATCATCATCACCAAGATCATCAACAGAAGGCTTCATCCTCAGCTTAGGATTCTTAAGCTGCTGGGTTCTCGAAGGCCTAGAGATGTAAACCCTCTCGTTCTTGCACTCGTAAGTCCAGTGCCCTGTCTGGAAACACTTCTGGCACTGCGAAGCCGCCAAGCCGCCTCCTCCCACGACAGATGCCGACACCGACTTGTCCTTCCTCTCCCCGAGCCTGACGGCTTTCTCGGTACTCATCAGATACATCTGCCTCTTGGCTTCCCGTTTCTCCTGCCATCTGCTCGGACCTTCTTCCTTCTGACCGTAAGCGTTGACGTTTCTGGAAGCGGCAGCGGCAGCTCGCTCGGCTTGGGTGCGGCTTAAACCTTTGGAAGCAGTGAGTGCTGCAGCTTTGATCCTGTCAGCTGCAACCTGTGCTTTCTCATCCTTTGATTCAGACATGTCGTGTCTCTTTTGAGCTAATCAGAGAGACTCTTTCTTCTCTGCATTCAACAGAAACACAATTAATTCCAAAAGAAAGTAATTAAAAGACAGTATCAGAGCCCCTTTCTAGACAAATCACGCGACACACATGTAATAAAACCCTAAGCAGGAGCCTCCAAAATTAGGGTTTTTTTCTACTCGATGTAAACTAAACTGGGTTCAGCTTAGATAATCAAACTTGGATTCCTGAATTTATGCTACGACTTTACTATTATATCACGAGAAATAATCTTAGGTGGAGATTCTAGGAATAGAACGGAGAGTAAAGAGGTTTATCGAGATCTATTTGTTCAATTTCAAGATCTAAACAAAAATCCTTTGGGAGAAGAGAATATAACGAAAACTTACAGTTAGAAACGAGGACACGAAAGAGGAAGATAGAAAGCAGCTTGCTTGGGATGAATCAGTGGATCGAATTTGAGAGAGAGAAAGAGAGTTAGAAGGAAGGCGGCTCAGAGCGAGGAAGAAGAAACACAACACGAGTATTCCTAACCTCTTCTCTATTTTTTAATCTCAACCCCGTGAGACCTTCTTCTTTACAAAACAAACCTCTAACTTTTTTAAGTCGTCTTTTAGGCCTATGTAAATGGTAAATTTCCACATCTAGAAGAAAAGGAAACGATCGTAACTCATTAATTCTCTAAAGGAATAAGAAGTAATTGTCTTCAAAACATCTCCTTGTGGGCTAATATTATAGAGCTTCTCTCATACCTTCCTCCAGTGTTTTGAAAACCGGATCAGACCCGCCGATCCAACCAGTCCGACCGTTGAAGAAACCGAATCCGGTTCTGTTTAAAACCCGGATTTGTGAAAAAAATGGTAAACTCGGCTAAAAACCGGTAAAACCGGTGACCCGAGTCAATTTTAAAATCCGGTTCTTAAAAATTAACATATAATTAAGTGTATTCAATTATTACTAGCTAAAATTTAGTATTTTATAATTAATATTCAACTATCACTATTTAATTGATTTTTTATTTTATTAAGAAAAAATGTGAAATATATTTTTGACTTTCCATATACTATCTTTATTTTACCATATTCATAAAATTTGAGATGTTGGTTGTAAAAATAAATAAATATGATAATTTTAATTGTAAATCATATGATTTTATCAATTTCAATTTACATAGTATTCACTATTCAGTTTTTTTTACTATATATAGTTAGACTTATGTTTATTGTTTATATTTAATTAATTATAGAAAGGAACAGAGAATGTATTATATGTAGAAATAAAGTTCATATAATATAAATATACAATTATATATATAATTTTCATAAATGAAAAATGTGGTTCGACCGGTTGAACCGATCCAACCAGTCAACCAGTAGTTAAACCGAGTCAGTTTCGGTCCGGTTTTCAAAACATTGCCTTCCTCTCTTCTCACCAGAACTGGCTTAACATGGTTAAACATTTTTCAACCGTCCCAGGACCCACTCCAGTTAATTTTTTTTCATTTTTATTGATATATTTGTACTAAATTTAAATTTATATGGTATTAAAAATGTAAGTATTAGTTAAAACTCATATAAAAACAAGCATATTAGTTATTTTATGTAAAACTAACTTTAATGATACTTAAAATATTAAAATTAATAATTATAGTGCCTAAATTTTTTTATTTTGTGTAATATAAGGTTTCAAGATTTTTTTTACCCAGGGGCCCACACTAGAGTTGAGCCGGCCCTGCTTCTCACCGATCTATTTCTCATCAGTTTTAACTCAGCTTCATCACAAGTCCACAGCTACAAACCTAAATCCTAACTTTTCGACAAATGTTAATATCTCAGTCAGGAACCATTTCTATTCATTTCCTAAAAAGCCCAGTTGTGTTCTTTGTTTAAGTATAAGAGAAGTCAATTCTCTGACAGAGAAAAAAAATCCCTTATATTAAAATGAGAAGCAAAATCAGAAACTATTTTTCATTTAGTAACTAATTTCTATGTCAAATAATCTTCTTACTGTATATATTAGTATATTATTAAATTTATTCATATTTATAATTTTTATAGTTTTATATATGTTTTAAATGAATATGAAATTATGAGTTTGACAGCACATTCATCTCGAATTTATTATTTTACAAGAATAAAAGTCTCTTTTGATGCAATCTGAACACGTGATTTAGATTTCTATTAAATGGTTCAAAAAATTAATCACCAAACCATCTCTCTGTTGTTAATTTATAAGAAGTTATCTCTATTCATGTATGAGTAACCATAGAGAATGTAAACTTAAAAAATTGACATCAAATCTTTGGTGGAGGAATAACCTTCTAAATGATGTAGTTGTTCTTTTAAGAACTCAATCAAATTGATTTAGTTTTTCTTTTTAATCTGTGTTGGCTTTGGGACGGTTCTTGTTAACTTATAAGTACCAACCATATGAAAGACGAAACCATCACATAATTTGGATTTGTGTCTGTGATGGCATGACCCTGCAACTACTGTAAACCCATACGACAACACATTTTGAAGTCTTATGGATTAGATCAAAATCTAGACTTGTTATCGAATTAGGCTCGTCTTGGGCCCAGCCTTGGCCTTATCTCTTCTGTTTCTCATATTTTTTTCTAACAAATTGTACTTCTTCAGTTTCAAATTACTTATTGTTCTATACTTTAAATTTTGTTTCATTTTGAATGTCATTTTATATTTTTCAATGTATATATTTGTCAAATTTCTCAATTTTATCCTTATTCTCTTACTTCAATAATTATCAAATATAAACAAACTAATATTATTAATTAAGGGTAAAAATAGAACCTTTAATTATTATTTTAATATATGTGAAAAACTTTAAACGACAAATAAAATGAAATGACTGGAATATTAAATTATAATTTTCAGTTTACTAAATAATATCGAAACTAAAGTGAGAAAAGTATACTACCGTCTCCAGATTAGAGTCAACACTGATCAGTATTTTCGTGTTTATAAACTATAACTACAATCTTGAAAGATTAATTTTTCTAAAAATTCATTAGAAATATATCTAAATTTTCGATATATATAATATGATTAGATTAGATGAGATGAGTTATTGAGCTGTGTGGTTAGAGTGCAAGACAAACCGAAAAAGGAATCAGTAGTTGAGATAGAGATAGAGCTGTCTAGTATCATTGGAAGGTTGGAAACAAGAAGACGCATTCTTGCATCAAAGTCACGTTACGTTGCCAATTTAATCAACACATTAATTGTATATAACAACTAATAATATATATGTGAATTTGTATGTATATGTACATGTGCATGCATACGAGTATATGAATAGGAGATATACATAGAGACAGATATTGTTAGTTGGCAATGCCTCCAAGCAAACCACAAACCTTTTTATCCTATTACTATCCCTTTTCTTTCTTTTTTCTGTTATTTTGTGATTTTCATATATATATATATATACATATTTATCTTCTTTCAACTTGTATAAGTTTGTCTATAGATATTACCCATTCATCATTAATGCGATTGTTGTTTATTGATAAAGATGATGAGTTGTATATATTATCCACGAATCCTTACATATCATCTAACATGCATCAATCAATAAAGTAATAACCGCTGGAATTCTCGGATCCGAGAAAGATTAGATGCTCTCTTCAAACATATTATATGATTCTATATATATGCGGCCATATATTTTATTGGTTGGTCAGATCCATTCAACATACCTTTGACTTGATAGTATGAATTTGCAAAGCTTTGTTTCTAAACTTAAAAATACGAACGAGTTACACTTATCACACCAGAGTCATTGTGAAGCAAGCTCATGAGAAATAAACATTGGTGCATAGTCGTGAAAATGGAAAGAATTATTATCTTGGATGCCTTGCGTTGCCAATTTGTCACACCAGAGTTATGTAGATGAAATAGATACCAATACTCTTTAGTACTATTTCCCGAAACAAAATTATTTGTTTGGATGGATTAACACGAACTGACGTGCATTGCAAGTGCTGACGTGGAAAATAAAGGTCTTCATCAGTTACAGGGAAGTTAACGAAACAGACACATCGAATAATATGAGTTTTATTTTATTTTATTAGTATCAGTTTTATCCAGAAATAATAGAGAAACTATATAAATACGGCCCCTCACACCACCCAATAACCAACTTATATTTATACACATTGACACAAAACTATTATTAGAAGAAAATTATTATTCGAACCATATTTCTTGTTTTTGGATAAAATTGTACGTACGCATAAGTCATAAATATCATAATATCATATGCTAGAAAATATTAAAATACCTTTTACAACAATATAGTTTTATTTATGGGATGAATTGTATGTTTACTTTAACGGCATGCTGCTCAAAATCGATCAGATTTCTTGGGCAAAGAATTTTCACAAACTACCTGTAGATAGAACACTATATCAGAATGTATATCTCTAAGAGCATCTATATTGGGGGATTGTAAGCTGGGTTCACACAATTCCCTAAAAAAGAAAATAATATAATAAAGTTAATCTGATGAATCTGTATCACAAAAGTTCGCCGGTATGAACCCGTATCAACATTATTCGCGGGTCCCACTGACACGTGGTGATCCGCGATTGATTGATTTATTTTTATTCTTTTTTCTTTTTTTTTCTGTTATTTTGTGATTTTCATATATATATATATATACATATTTATCTTCTTTCAACTTGTATAAGTTTGTCTATAGATATTACCCATTCATCATTAATGCGATTGTTGTTTATTGATAAAGATGATGAGTTGTATATATTATCCACGAATCCTTACATATCATCTAACATGCATCAATCAATAAAGTAATAACCGCTGGAATTCTCGGATCCGAGAAAGATTAGATGCTCTCTTCAAACATATTATATGATTCTATATATATGCGGCCATATATTTTATTGGTTGGTCAGATCCATTCAACATACCTTTGACTTGATAGTATGAATTTGCAAAGCTTTGTTTCTAAACTTAAAAATACGAACGAGTTACACTTATCACACCAGAGTCATTGTGAAGCAAGCTCATGAGAAATAAACATTGGTGCATAGTCGTGAAAATGGAAAGAATTATTATCTTGGATGCCTTGCGTTGCCAATTTGTCACACCAGAGTTATGTAGATGAAATAGATACCAATACTCTTTAGTACTATTTCCCGAAACAAAATTATTTGTTTGGATGGATTAACACGAACTGACGTGCATTGCAAGTGCTGACGTGGAAAATAAAGGTCTTCATCAGTTACAGGGAAGTTAACGAAACAGACACATCGAATAATATGAGTTTTATTTTATTTTATTAGTATCAGTTTTATCCAGAAATAATAGAGAAACTATATAAATACGGCCCCTCACACCACCCAATAACCAACTTATATTTATACACATTGACACAAAACTATTATTAGAAGAAAATTATTATTCGAACCATATTTCTTGTTTTTGGATAAAATTGTACGTACGCATAAGTCATAAATATCATAATATCATATGCTAGAAAATATTAAAATACCTTTTACAACAATATAGTTTTATTTATGGGATGAATTGTATGTTTACTTTAACGGCATGCTGCTCAAAATCGATCAGATTTCTTGGGCAAAGAATTTTCACAAACTACCTGTAGATAGAACACTATATCAGAATGTATATCTCTAAGAGCATCTATATTGGGGGATTGTAAGCTGGGTTCACACAATTCCCTAAAAAAGAAAATAATATAATAAAGTTAATCTGATGAATCTGTATCACAAAAGTTCGCCGGTATGAACCCGTATCAACATTATTCGCGGGTCCATTGTGGCGTGGTGATCATGATTGATTGATTTATTTTTATTCTTTTTTCTTTTTTTTTTTTAAAAACCAAACGAAAAAATAAAAAAAATAATCGAAAGTTATGTTGGGGAATCGAACCCCCGGATTTGTTAATGGGGATGCTCTAATAGTGCTAACTACTAGTCTTTTTTTTGCATCAAAAAAAAACTATAGTGAATAATTACGTTTACGGTTCTTATTCCAAAATTTGTCTACGTCCTGAGTAATCTATCCAATTTTAACGAAAAAATTCTTAATTAATTAAAATCAAATGATTGAGATTTTAATAATCATAAAAATTACAAGTTATATAATAGTTTGTATATTGTGTTCATTACAACAGCATTGCATATTTGGCTGTATTAGACCACATGTTTATATAATCCTAGAAAACAAAAATACGTTTGCTTAAGTTGATGTGACATGTTTTAGTTATTGACGGATGGTCTAAAAATGTTCAAGGGAATTAAAGTAAATAGACCAATAATCAATAACAATCCGGAAAGAGAAGTGTGGGCAAACATGACTAGATGCTGCATGATTATTATTAGGTGGAGTCTCCCGTAGTCCCGTGACAATCTTCTCTCTCTGTCTCTCGGCTTCTTTAGGTCTTACGTTTCAATTTAAAATTTTCATTTTCATGCATATAACTAAATGTTTTTTTTTATTTGACTGAGAGGGATGGGATCTTCATAAACTAAATGTTGATACGTTCCTTTATACATTGTTCTGATATAAGTTATATAACCATTCTTTTCACCAAATAAAAGTATAATTATTTTCTTGCAGCAAATCATGTATATACTATTACGTGCAACCAAACCTTTTTAAGAAATTCCATCCGCTAACAAATTTTATCATATATCGCAGTTAACTAATTCTTTTAAAAGCGATGATAGTGAATCCAAAATTTTATATAGACTTATATATGTATTTTATAATTAATTGTTTTATATATAATAGAATTTTCTTTAGAATAGTGATATGGTTTCTGTCACTTATTAATAATTTATAAGGTTTTTAATTTAAACAATTAGTACTTATTATATAAAAACTAATAATTTGTATTTTAATAAGATCGATTATATATAGAAAATGGCAAGTAATTCAAATGTTGTAGTTTGTAAGTTTTATAATTGCAAAAAATAATTTAAAAGTATAATATTTATCCTTAGAATTCTTTGTTAAATAAAAAGAGAAAAGCAGAAGTATTTCACAACAAATTTGATGGCAGTGTGAACATGTTTAGGCTGGACATGACTATGAAAATTTTCTTTGATTAGTAGGAATATTACTAACAAAAAAAACATATGCAAACTAATGCCCTTACCATATCGATACTTGATAGTATATTTTAAATTGCGGGAAGACGATGAAAATTAGTTCTCTGGTTATTTCTCTTCTAACAATAAAAATTTGATATTAGTAGTAAAGAACTTGGAGGATTTCAATATGTCGCAAATTTGACAAAAGATTGTGAAAAGGTATTAATTGAGATTACTATTGCGTTGACGATCATGCAACTGTAGTGGCTGCGCAGTAGCGAATAGGTTGAGAGCGGTGGCAGACGGATCCAAGCATGGACATGACTGTATTTATATCTTTTTAACAAGTATTTATAATTAATTTGTTGCTATATAAGATTAAATTGATAAGGAAAAAACTTAAAATAAAATAAAAAACCGTCATGTGAAATGGTCAAAAGTTCATTCTATAACTTTAGCCAAGGATTTTGATTTGCATCGGACATGTTCTTCAGACTACCAAAATTTTAAACATTCGTTGAACTCCATTAAAAATCGTTACGTTTATGAGATATCTCTAAGCTACGATGATTACAATGAGACGCTGAGTAACAATCCTACCTGTTGAGGATAATCTTGAAGTTATCTTGGTCCCTAAGCTAAACTAAATCCTGTTTTAGTTATGAGATAGACTTGTGTTTGTAGTTATCTAAATAAGATATACTACGTGTGTGTTTAAGTCTATCATATCTCTATATATAGTTGTGCAAGTGTGTTTGCATAGCTTGAGAGGTTTAGAGATTAATATTGTGAGAGCTTAAGTTTTGAGTCAGTTTCTTAAGCTAATAAGAAAGAGTTTTCTTAAATCTTTGAGTCTTATCGATTGATTACAACAATATTTGGTATCAGAGCTAAGGTTATTCGTCAACCATGGGAGATCTTTCAACCATCGTCAACAAACCGAAGGAACCCTCGTCACCTACAATAAGCTGCCCTATGTTAACTTCTACAAATTATGCGATGTGATCAATTAGAATGAAGATACTTCTCAAGGTTCATGAGGTTTGGGAACTCACTGAAACAGAGACAACTGAAAGCAAGAAGAACAATCTAGCAATTGCGTTGATATTTCAATCCATCCCTGAGAGCCTTGTACTACAAGTAGGAGAGCTTGATACTGCAAAAAGTATGGGATGCTATAAAATCAAGACATCTAGGAGCGACGAGTAAGAGAAGCAAGATTGCAGACCTTGAATGCGAGTTCGATCGTCGAAGATGAAGGACGGCGACTCCGTTGATAACCGTCGGCAAGATATCTGAACTATCGTCTCGATCAGCTGCGTTAGGTGTAATAATTGAAGAAGAAAAGCTAGTAAAGAAGTTTCTTAAGAGCTTACCAAGAAAAAGTTCATACATATGGTAGCATCTTTAGAACAACTTCTTGACCTGAAAAACTAGTTTGAAGATGTAATCGGACGAATGAAAGCTTATGAGGAGAGAATCAATGAAGAAGAAGAAGATGCTCAAGTTGATCAAACCAAACTGATGTATGCAAGTTCGAGTCCCAAAACAACCAAGCTTATGGAGACTACTGAGGCAGAGGTCGTGGAGGAAGGTTCAATGGAAGAGGGCGAGGCCGTGGAAGATATGGAAGAGGAGACATAGATCTTTCGAAAATAATATGCTTCAGGTCGCGATAAACCGGGCACTTTGCTACAGCGTGTCGGACAGATTGTTGAAACTACAAGAAGCATATGAAGCGGGAATGAAGAGACACAAGAAGCTGATAAACTGTTAATGCGAGGTTGTTTACCTCAATGAAAGGAACATAAAGCCTAAGGAGTTGGAGTGCGATTCGACAATAACGAGTGTGGTACCTCGACAATGGTGCTAGTAACCATATAGCGGGCATAAGAGACTACTTCAAGACCATGGATGAAAGTATTACAGGCAAGGTTAGGTTGGTGGCGACTCGAGAATAGATATAAAAGGAAAAGGGTCGATACTATTCGTAGAAGTCAGCGGAGAGCAAAAGGTGCTTGCAGGCGTCTACTTCATACCAGACCTCAAAAGTAATATCATTAGCCTTGGACAGGCTACGAAGCTGGTTGTGAGGTAAGGATGAAAGAAGATCTGCTTACACTTCATGACAAAGAAGGAAATCTCATTGTCGAGGCAAAAGATCCGCGAATCGACTCTACAAGGTGCCTATGGATATCTTTCTTTCAAACTGCTTACAAGCTTCAGTTCTAAGTGATTACAGCAAGTGGCATGCGCGACTAGGTCACATTGGAGCCAACCTGATGAAGACAATGATCAAAGATCAAATGGCCATGGGAATACCGAACTTGAGTATTGAGAATGAGGCGTGTTACGCTTGTTTCGGGAAAACAAACAAGGCGTTCCTTCCCAAATGCAACGACATATCGAGCTACAAGGAAACTTGAGTTGATCCACGGTGATTTATGTGGACCAATATCACCGCCAACAGCGAGGAAAAATCGATATATATTCGTCTTGATTGATGATTATAGCCGTTATATGTGGTCGATATTGCTGCAGGAGAAAGCGAGGCACTTGAGAAATTTAAAAGGTTCAAAGCAATGGTAGAAGGAGAAACAAAGGAGAAGATTAAAACTCTCGGGACCGATTGAGGTGGAGAGTTCACCTCAACGAGTTCGAAACTACGTGAGATCTCGGGAATCAATAGACACTTGACTGCACCGTACTCCCCTCAACAGAATGGGGTGGTGGAGCGTCGAATAGAACTTTATTGGAGATGACTCGTAGCTTACTTAAGCACATGGGCGTACAAATTATCTTTGGGGAGAAGGAGTTCGTCACTCGAACTATCGATTAACAGAGTTGCAACAAAACGTTGAAATCTCGGGCGCCATCTGAAGTTCTCAAGGGAAGGAAGCCTAACATTGATCATCTAAGGGTTTTCGGTTGTCTTGGATATGCTAAACCTGAGAGCCAGCATCTAAAGAAGTTGGATGATCGAGTAGAGTACTTGTAAACTTGGGTACTGAACCAGGTTCAAAGTATAGGCTGTTGGATCAACGAGTCAAAGAGTAACTGTGAGCCGAGGCGTTGTGTTCGATGAAAGCAAGGGATGGAAGTGGAAAAGCACGGCGAGAGGTTGGACCGCGATGAACCAGGCATGTTCAAGATAACTCTTGGAACATCACGGCAACAATGGCATACAAGAGGAAGAAGAAGAGGCAACAGAGCAAATTCCATACGAACCGAGAAAGAAGAAAGCAATAATAATGAAGAAAGCGAGTCCGGTGCGAACAGGTAGAAAGTTTGTTAAGGAGATCAACAAGAGTTACTAAGCGTCCTGGCTACTTAGATGACTACGTGTACCTAGCCGGCGTTGAAGGAGAGAAGCTGCTGCTGCTTATTAATGATGAGCCTTGGAGTTTCGTGAGGCCATTGAAGATGAAGTATGGAAGGGCGCGTGCTCTGCTGAGATTGATTCGATAGTTAAAAACAACACATGGGAGCTGGTTGATCTTCCCAGAGGAGCGAAAGCCATTGGACTTAAATGGGTTTTCAAGGTGAAAAGAAACTCTGATGGAAGCATTAATAAGCATAAGTCAAGGCTTGTAGCCAAGGGATACATCGAGGCATGGAATTGATTATGAGGAGGTTTTTGCCAGTTGCACGATCGAAACCGTAAGGTTCATCATCGGCTTGGCTGCATCAAGCGGTTGGGAAATTCACCACCTAGATGTTAAGACAGCGTTTTTAAGCGGTGAGCTGAAAGAAGATGTATATGTATCCCAACCGAAGGATTCATCGTCAAAGGCAGTGAAAGCAAGGTTTATAAGCTAAAGAAAGCCTTATACGGCTTGAAACAAGCGCCACGCGCATGGAATGAAAAGCTGAACAAGGTATTAGAGGAACTCGAGTTTCTAAAGTGCAGCAAAGAACCTTCATTGTACCGGAAAAGAAAGAACAATGATCTATTACTTGTGGCAGTCTATGTGGATGATCTACTCATCACTGGTTCAAATGTGGGTATGATCAACGATTTTAAAGCAGGGATGTCATCAAAGTTTGACATGAGTGATCTTGGATTACTCACATACTACTTGGGAATCGAGATCGTGCAGTTTAATGGTGGAATCACATTGAAACAAGAAGGTTATGCTAAAAGAATTCTTGAGGAAACGAACATGTCAGACTGCAACGCAGTACAAATTCCGATGGATGCAGGTTTAAAGTTGTCCAAAGCAGAGGAAGAGAGAAGCGTGGATGAGAAAGAGTATAGAAGGATCATCGGGTGTCTTCGTTACTTGCTGCACACACGACCTGATATGTCTTACTCGGTTGGTGTTTTGAGCAGGTATATGCACGAGGTTGTTTACCTCAATGAAAGGAACATAAAGCCTAAGGAGTTGGAGTGCGATTCTGACAATAACAGAGTGTGTCACAGACATTGGTATTGTCACATTGGTATTGTCACAGACTTATAGTATGTGGTCACGGAGAAAACGTAGAAATTGTGTTGAAGAAAAGAAAAACAAACTTACAATTAAGAGAAATAGAGCAGGAAAAAGACACTAATAATAAGAATTATTATTATTATTGGTAAATGATTTTACCCAAAAAAGTATGAGATATATATCTCTTATACGTAACATGTTCAACTTGATTGTTTTATCGTTATCTTATTATTTATTCA
This sequence comes from Brassica carinata, assembly GCA_016771965.1. Classification (NCBI taxonomy): domain Eukaryota; kingdom Viridiplantae; phylum Streptophyta; class Magnoliopsida; order Brassicales; family Brassicaceae; genus Brassica; species Brassica carinata. Next base: position 801,939 of record CM028700.1, read on the forward strand.
TAACAAGAGTCTCCTATCCCTTGTCATCAATTTCGCTAAAAACTTCCCTATATATACTCATTCACTTCTTCCCCATGTCAACAAAAAACACACAAACATCACATATTATACATATAAACACATAAAAACACACACACACACAAATATATATAAGATGTCTTGTAATAAGAAACCATTATTATTCCGCAACAAAGTCGTAGTTATACTTGTATTCCTCTTATGTTTGGTTCACTCATCAGAATCACTTCGACCATTGTTTGCATGCAACCCAGCAAACGGGTTAACCCGGACGCTCCGGTTCTGTCGGGTCAATGTACCGATCCACGTGAGGGTTCAAGACTTAATCGGACGTCTCACGTTGCAGGAGAAGATCCGCCTCCTCGTCAACAATGCCGCCGCTGTGCCACGGCTTGGTATTGGAGGCTATGAGTGGTGGTCTGAGGCTCTCCATGGCGTTTCCGATGTCGGCCCTGGAGCTAAGTTCGGTGGTGCTTTCCCTGGTGCCACCAGCTTCCCTCAGGTCATCACCACAGCAGCTTCTTTCAACCAGTCTCTATGGGAAGAGATCGGACGGGTGAGAATAAAGGAATATTTTTTTCTTACAAAAAAATAAAATAATGAAAAGAATATTTGCTGATTAAAAAATATACGTTTTTTGGAAAATAGGAATTCTAAATTCTGTGATTTCCTTATGTTAAAGAACGACATCAACATCATAGCAGTCAGTACACAAGAGTTTGATTAGCGGGATATTGCTCTATATTTTATGTTTTATGTTTATTTCTTTGAAATTTATACTTTCACATGTTATTTTTATCTGACTGTGACATGAGTTTATCGAATAAGTCAGACAAGTAGGTTAGAATACAAAACGAAAAATGTTGCGTAGTATTCTTTAATTAAACGAAAAATGTTGCGTAGTATATACGTTAACTAAAAAAAAAAGGTATGTATGTTAACTATCTGCGATGATACTTAATAATTATGGGCAAGTTAGCTATAACCAGCGAAGGAAAAAGATACTTTTGTTAGCATATGGTCTATATATCGGAGAACATATTTTTCTTTCAGTAAATCAAACGTGTGTTGTTTAGAAATGTATTTACTAGACTTGGCATGATTTAATTCAATTAAAAGGTGGTGTCTGATGAGGCAAGAGCTATGTACAATGGAGGCGTAGCCGGTTTGACGTATTGGAGTCCAAATGTGAATATACTGAGGGATCCACGGTGGGGCCGAGGCCAGGAAACTCCCGGAGAGGATCCTGTCGTCGCCGGAAAATACGCAGCCAGCTACGTCAGGGGACTTCAGGGTAACGGCGCCGGTAACCGGCTCAAAGTGGCCGCATGTTGCAAACATTACACTGCTTATGATCTTGATAACTGGAATGGCGTCGACCGTTTCCACTTCAACGCCAAGGTAAAGTTTACATTTTTAATTTTTTTTAACAAGACATTTAATGAATCTCTTTTTTTTTTATTACAATTTAATTGTTTGTTATTTACGAAAACTTCAGTATTTTTCTCTTAAAAAATATATATGAAATCGAAATAATGAAAGAGCAAAAATATATTGAATTTTCTGCTGCAACACATAAGTTTACTTCAGTAAAAAAAAATGTTTGCTTTCTAAAAATAAGTGGCTGCTTTATATCGCTTTCAGTTACTTATAGCTCCATGTAATGGATTGAATGTGACTGGATACGTTTTCTTGCAAGGCTTATCATCTTTTATCTTGTTTCCTGATCAGATTCGTTAGACCTCAGAAAATAGCTTATATTCACATATATTGCAATCGTTAGTCGTTAGTTATTTATAGTTCCGTAGAATATGCGTCACTTCGTAATCTTGCAAAAGACTTTTTCATCCGCATGAATTGAATTTTATCATCAATTGGGTAAACAAGTATATATGTACATGCGTGTCACAGTCGGACACAAATGAAGCACTTGCCTAACATTATATATACCAGCTAAGCCAATAGGCAGTGTGACTTCGAGTGATGTGGCATATGCGTAGTCTTGTGTTTATAATGGTGGAGAATCTTATCCTTATTGGTCATGTGGACCAACTAGGACCAGCCTCCTTGCCTTTTTTTCTTGTTCTTCCAAATATATACTTTAAATTAAATCACATCATAACAGAAGGAAAGATTCGTTTCTCTAACACAATAATAATAATAATAATTCAGAACATAATAACATGCTTTTGCTAATCTAGATAGCCAATAATTTAATTATTTAATACGTTTTTGATTCATTTAGGTCAGCAAACAAGATTTAGAGGACACGTACAATGTGCCATTCAAATCTTGTGTTTACGAGGGAAAGGTCGCTAGTGTTATGTGCTCATACAACCAAGTCAATGGAAAGCCAACTTGTGCTGATGAAAATCTCTTAAAGAACACCATTCGTGGTCAATGGCGTCTCAACGGGTAAGATTAAAAGTCATCGTAATCAAGGGTTCAAATTCATTTGAAACCTCTTCTCATACATCAACTCAATAATAATGCAGGTACATCGTATCAGATTGTGACTCTGTCGATGTTTTCTTCAACCAACAACACTATACCACAACTCCAGAGGAAGCAGCTGCTGCTTCCATTAAAGCTGGTGAGTTGTTTTCCACCGTCGATGTTTAAATCCACAAGAACTCGTTGATCACTTTGATGACAAAAAATATCGTGTCGTTTTGCAGGCTTGGATTTGGACTGTGGGCCGTTTTTGGCGATCTTCACGGAAGGAGCTGTGAAGAAGGGATTGTTGACGGAGTACGACGTTAATTTAGCACTTGCTAATACCATAACGGTCCAGATGAGACTTGGTATGTTTGATGGTAATCTTGGGCCGTATGCTAATCTTGGGCCTAGAGATGTTTGTACTCTAGCCCATAGACATTTAGCGCTTGAAGCGGCTCATCAAGGAATTGTGCTTCTCAAAAACTCTGGTCGTTCTCTTCCACTCTCCCCTAGGCGTCACCGCACTGTTGCCGTGATTGGACCCAACTCCGACGTCACTGAGACCATGATTGGAAACTATGCAGGTAGATAAGATAGTCAACAAAAAATAATTCGACATACAAATTATTTATCAATAACAAAATTTTAAGTATATTTTTATTTTAACAGGGAAAGCTTGTACCTATACGACACCGTTACAGGGAATCTCAAGATATGCGAGAACACTTCACCAAGCTGGTTGTGCAGGCGTGGCTTGTCGAGGGCACCAAGGATTTGGTGCGGCAGAGGCAGCTGCACGTGAAGCTGATGCGACGGTTCTTGTTATGGGATTGGACCAGTCAATAGAGGCAGAGACACGAGATCGAACTGGGTTGTTGTTACCGGGTTACCAACAAGAGCTTGTTACACGTGTAGCTCAAGCTTCTAAAGGTCCAGTCATTCTAGTCCTTATGAGTGGTGGTCCCATCGATGTATCCTTCGCTAAGAACAATCCACGTGTCGCTGCCATCATCTGGGCCGGGTATCCGGGTCAAGCTGGTGGCGCTGCCATCGCCAATATAATCTTCGGTGCTGTTAACCCTGGTACGTACTTATCAAGTTACATACAGTTATGATTTATATTCTTATAACCCAAAGCAAAATTCTGTTTAATTACATATCTCAAGTAAAATATCATAATTTATCAGCTAAAATTAAATAATGTATGCATCTTTTGACAGGAGGGAAGCTACCTATGACATGGTATCCACAAGATTACTTGGCAAAAGTGCCCATGACGATAATGGCTATGAGAGCATATGGAAATTACCCAGGAAGGACCTACAGATTCTACAAAGGTCCAGTGGTGTTTCCATTTGGGTTCGGTTTAAGTTACACTACCTTCACTCATAGTTTGGCCCAAAACCCATTAGCACAACTATCAGTTTCATCCTACAAACTCAATTCTGCCATTTTCAACTCCTCATCTAGCCCTGGGCATTTTACCCGTACCCGACGACCGACCGAACCCGACCGAAAAACCGGTTCGGATCCCTACCCGCCCGACCAAATTACCGGCGGGTATAAATGTTCAAGACCCAGACCGAGACCCGATCGGTTCCTACCGAGAACGGTCGGGTTTTCCGTGACCGAAATACTAGCCCAAATTACCCAAATCTCCTAAGCGATTGGCTTGTGAGCGTCGTGATTTGGTGGTAGGCGGAGGATTAAGTGGTACAAATTTTTAGTTTTTGTTAATCGAACTCAAAAATCGGTTTCTATGTGATAGATTACAAGTTTTAAGTGAAATCTATGTATAAAATCCAAAGGATTCAAAGATTATGCAAAAAAGCGATGGCGGCCGCAAAAATCTGTTTGGCTGTGAAACCCTACAGCATTTTGAAGAAGACAATTAGTTAATTACATAAATGCCACTCATTCATAAAAAAGCAAAGCTGTGTTGAAGAGAGTCGAACCGCGGTAGGAAAGGCACTCAATGTTATCGTAACCACCAGACCACGCATATTTTCTATGTTTTACATACATAAAACAAAACATAATGTTAAAAGACAATGGAAACACATCGGTGTCGATACCGACCGAAATCTTTATATTTTACCGAAATTGACCCGAAAAACCGAGAAACCGACCCGAAATCTTTAGGAACCGAAAATTGCGGGTTTTTTACGGTTCGTAGACAACTTGACCCGATCCGACCCGACCCCGACAAGACCCGAACCGACCCCGAACCGATAAATTAAAATTACCCGATTGGGTCCTAATATCTAAGACCCGAATAACCCGAACCCGATACGACCCGGCCCGAACCCGACCCGAGGACCCGAATGCCCAGGGCTATCCTCATCTAACTCTATCAAAGTGTCTCATGCCAACTGTGGAACGCTTCCTAAAATGCCTCTCCACGTTGAAGTGTCAAACACAGGTGACTTTGACGGAACCCACACGGTGTTCGTCTTTGCCGAGCCGCCAGAAAACGGGATAAAAGGATTGGGTGTGAACAAACAGTTGATAGCGTTTGAGAAGATTCATGTCTCGGCAGGTGCAAAACGGACCGTTCAAGTTGATGTTGATGCTTGCAAGCATCTTGGGGTAGTAGATGAGTACGGAAGGAGGAGAATCCCAATGGGTGAACATAAATTGCATATTGGTGACATTAAACATACTATTCTGGTCCAACCGCAGCTTTAAGGGAGGCATACTAAAAAGAAGCAACAAATAAGGAAACTCTTTTAACGAAGAGGAGTGTTTCCTCTTATTTATATGTTATATATAGAGAGAGATAGGCTTGAGAATTACTCAAGAAATAGTTCAATCCACAAAGAAGCACCAAAGGGTCGCATCTTGGATTTGTGTGTGTTTATTTCTTCTATTTTTTGCGTCATCAATTGTCAATGATACTGTAGTGTAACTTGTGGCTCCCAAAATAAGAAAGATATAGGGTCCTTGTAAAATGTTGAAACTAAAAAAAAATGGTAATTCGATATATACAGTATTTCTTCGTTTTTCTTCTCTCTCTCTTTCTCTATGGTGTTGTATGCGTGAATTAGCAATATCTTTGCAGATTAATGTCACGTGATGTAATCATGTTGCTGTGAGGTAGTAGTGACCGTGTGACCATAGCTTTGTGGTAGGTCACTTGACGTTCGAAACCACAAAGCCTTAGGTTAGAATATTGGTCATCACCACCATCCTCTGTTTCCTCCAATTATTATTTGATTTAACATTAGAGGCATTCTCAAATGCCTTTTCTTTTAAACCAAAAAAAAAAACTGTTGGTGTGGTGGATGGGATTTTAAAAAGTATTTTCATTCGTATCTGAGTTTTAGGTTTGGTTTGAATAATAGGTTTCGAGATCCTTCCTTGGCTATAGTAAACAACTTATTTCGTGTCTCGTCTTGAGATAACTTTTAGGTTTGATTTTTCTTCTTCTTCCCAGTATGGTTTATTTTCATGTCAGTCAATAAATGGTTTAAAATAGACAAAGTAAAAACGCAAAAAGAGGGGGTTGGTGACTTGTACTCAACTGCTACAATATTCTCCTCTGTATTTTTGACCTTCTCTATACTATAGACTAAACTCTACTTACTTGCACCACAAGACTTGAAATTTTCGATAGACACCTAAGTAGATGTATGGAACTATATAAAATGATTTATACTAGTATATTCTTGTGATCTCTAAAAATGGCGTTGTCACACGTAATAGACCTCCGGATGTCGGTTACCCATGTCGTTTTTTTCTTCCTCTTAGTTACCTTTCCAGGTTTGTAGTTCATTTTGCATACCCACATATGTTCCTTGTGCCAAACGTATGCTTTCCTTACTCTATTTAAAATTTATAGGGATCACTTACGGTGACGAAGACGATTCAGAAGGAGGTGTAGGTGGCGGGACAGGGTTTGGCGGTGGTGGCTCAGGTGTGGGAGGCGGAGGGATAGGCGGTGGCGGGCCAGGGTTTGGCAGTGGTGGCACAGGTGTGGGAGGCGGAGGGATAGGCGGTGGCGGGCCAGGATTTGGCGGTGGTGGCACAGGTGTGGGAGGTGGAGGGCCAGGATTTGGCGGTGGTGGCACAGGTGTGGGAGGTGGAGGGCCAGGATTTGGCGGTGGTGGCACAGGTGTGGGAGGTAGTGGTACTGGCTTTGGTGGCGGAGGGACGGGTTTTGGTGGAGGAGGATTGGGTGGCAGTAGCGGTGGAGGGACAGGTTTTGGAGGAGGAGGATTAGGCGGCGGCGGATTAGGTGGGAACGATCCACCGGAGATAGTTGCGAAAGCTTTGGAGTGCTTAAATGAGAAACACGTAATATCGTTTGCTTGTGACACAAGAATCTGCGACGTTAAACCTAAATATTAAAAGCATATTTCGATTTTTAACTATAGTTATTCCAAGCTGGTCTATATCGGATCAGTTCGGCTTAACCGGATTGAGAATACTTCTAATTCCTTTATTTTTGATTGACTGAAAAATTAGCTAACCACTCTAATGTTATATATTTACATCTCACCCTTGAATATTTCAATTGGTTATAAATTTTCACTCAAAACTCCCCGAATGAAATGCAGATCTACAGAGAATGTGAGGATGCATGGAGGCTAACGTTAAACGGAGACCTGAACATTCCGGTAGCGAGGACGGAGGAGTTCTGCGAGGGACCATGCTTCTCTGAAACACATTTGGCTTTGAATTGCATTGATGAGATTGTTCACCACTTCAGATTCTTCAACAGAGCCACTGTTTACAACATCCGTGAAACCCTCAAGTCCGGCTGCAGCTACGGACCTGAACGAGGTTTTGATAATTCTAGAGACCGTTTCTTGATCAAGTCTAGACTGGTTCTTTTGTTTCTTGTTATTATGTTGAGTTAAAATTTGTATGCAGGCATTTTCAACGTTCTTGAGCACATCGAAGATGAAGAAGAAAATGGAAGTGAGAAAATGAATTCAAGGTCTGGACCGTTACTTGGGACTATGTTGTTCACCATTGCCTTGCTTCTTTAAAAGCTGTCTTAATGTTTAATCTTAGCTATTCTCTTCTATATGTTGCTTATTTGACAACTACAATATATATATACATATCGATGATCTCTTTGTATCGAAAGAGACTATCTAATCGAGGAGTACTTTTTATAATATATAGTTTCTTCTATCTTGTTAAAAAAAATGTGTTGTTTGTATAAAAAATATTTTACTAAAGCCAGTTTAGCGTTGTGATTAATTTTGTAGGTTCACAGTGATTTTATTATTTCAGAATTTACATATTAAAGAATTGTATATATTATTTAAAAGTCGTCTAATTTCCAACCGTTGGATCTACCATTCCCTCCAATCGTGCTCAACTTTGAAAAGAAATATCATATAGCGTTGCTGATCCATTGTTACATAAAATCAATTAGCCAAATTAGTATGAATATAATTATTCTACTAACAAAATAGTGAAAGAAATAGGTCTACGTCGTTTTGTGTGTGTGTGTGTTAAAGAATATACCGTTTCTCAATATTATAATATCGAACGCATATTCGCTCGTATTAAATTTGAGCAGCTACAGTCACTTGAATCTAAAGTACAATTGATTGGCAATGGGTTAAAGATCCAACTTGTGTCCGCCTTTCAATTTTCATATGATCGTGATGTGCTTCACACAAATATCGATTATATCAACGTTTTCTCCTTTTTGGTAAATCGTGTAGACGGTAACTAATTTGTAATATATCGTTTGTGTGGTATATGGAAATGCTTAAAAAATTGATTTCGTTATTTTTGTTATCAAAGTATATTTACCTTTTTAGATATACATCCATTTAAAATTCGAGAATTAAACATATTTGAAATGTAATAGTGGAAATAAGGGTAATTTATGGAAAATGATTTGCGATATTGTGTAAGTGAAGTCAAACATGGAAAAAGATCATGTGGTAATTGAAAAAACAATAAACATGACTTTCAAACTTAAAAAAAAATTGATGTACCATCTATCATACGGGATAGGGTCCATTGGCCAAGTAAACAGGTACGAGAGGCGCATTAACCGTAAGTGATCGAGGCATTACATAATTTGTTTTCAGCTAATTGTGGTAACAATTTTGTGAGGAAATATCCTACTATGTTTTTCATTCTCTTCTTAATTACGCATAATTGTATTTGGTCATATCATTGTGAGTCTTTGCGTGCTTATTTACCTTCTTCTAATTTGTCTTTTTTAGAGATGGAAACAAAAGGAATCCAAAATTGATAATTTTGTGTGTTCTTAAATCTCAACTAATTCAAATCCGTATAATCCCAGTTTCGCCGGATATACAATTAATGCAATCAAAAGGTGATTGCAGAATGTAAGAAATTACAATTAGTGCAGCTAATGTTTTTGGTGAATAAGTCGATTGCCTTGGCCATTGAATAATATGATTTCTTTCTAATTATGTTTTTACATCTCTAAATAATATGATTTTTTTCATGTGTTTTTTTCTGATGAGTATACTAATACATTTAGTTGGCTTCTTTGCTATTACTATTGGAATTTTTTTTTAAGTGTTTACCAAAATAATAATAATTTATTTTTGTTTTTTAAAACACAAGAAAGAAATCATATATTTTGTTGAAAAGATAATTTATTTCTAAGAAATAATAATTTTGCTTTCTGGAGCTATGCAGTACAAGTGTCTATGATATATGGTTACGTGCAGGACATGTCGATGAATGAAATAGGTAGGGTTATTGATTGCTCAAGTGCTCATATGCAAGACAAAGCGTATTTATGTCAAAGCTCGGATTTATGTAAGTTGGTGAGAGGATCGCAGGATCCTTATGGACCTGCATGGCTATTACAGTAACCTCTCTCTTTACACATCTTATTTATGCCAACGGACCCTTACACATGGACCCAAATTAAATTTATATACAATAATTCCAATCAATCTAATCTATTAAAACAGGAGTACAAAATTAACTTAACCCTGAGTTTTCAATGTTAATTACTTTCGAATGCCACTGAAACTATTATTACTCTTTCCTTAAAATTAGCTTGTCTTTATCGATTATTTAATGCTATACTATACACTACAAAAACGGAAACAATGACTTAAAGTATTGAACATGATGGAATGTTAGGTTATAAATCGGATGACTTCAAATTAAATCATCAATTCAATTTTTCTTTCGTAACGTATAATTATATAGCATCTAACATTCCTCCAAAACACTAATTAACATTAACATCATGTTACTGGTACCGTAAACTATACTAATATATCGTATAATTTTTTTTGGTGTTTACGTTAATATTAGATGGTGTAGTTTTTTTTTTTCAAATGAGTTCTTCCTTCCTTAACATGCGGAAGTCTCTACAACACGTTCAAAATTTGAAAACATAATTGAAATATATTGCATATAATTAGTTACCAAAAAATGGAAGCGATTCTGATTTAACCAAAAGATATCAATACTATATTCATGTTACCATCGAAATATATTGCATATAATTAGTTACCAAAAAATGGAAGCGATTCTGATTTAACCAAAAGAAATCAATACTATATTCATGTTACCATCGAAATATATTGCATATAATTAGTTACCAAAAAATGGAAGCGATTCTGATTTAACCAAAAGAAATCAATACTATATTCATGTTACCATCGAAATATATTGCATATAATTAGTTACCAAAAAATGGAAGCGATTCTGATTTAACCAAAAGATATCAATACTATATTCATGTTACCATCGAAATATATTGCATATAATTAGTTACCAAAAAATGGAAGCGATTCTGATTTAACCAAAAGATATCAATACTATATTCATGTTACCATCGAAATATATTGCATATAATTATTAACCAGAATCATTCCTCCCCTAACCTTAGCATCAATCAACATTGATTATAATTAAAAGTTATCAATTATTGGTAACAAGAATATCTAACATAACAAAGATAATTGATTTCTATCAAGCGATTAGCTATATTCTTGGTAACAAAAAATTTTATATTTTTGGAAGCGATTCTGATTTAACCAAAAGATATCAATACTATATTCATGTTACCATCGAAATATATTGCATATAATTAGTTACCAAAAAATGGAAGCGATTCTGATTTAACCAAAAGATATCAATACTATATTCATGTTACCATCGAAATATATTGCATATAATTAGTTACCAAAAAATGGAAGCGATTCTGATTTAACCAAAAGATATCAATACTATATTCATGTTACCATCGAAATATATTGCATATAATTAGTTACCAAAAAATGGAAGCGATTCTGATTTAACCAAAAGAAATCAATACTATATTCATGTTACCATCGAAATATATTGCATATAATTAGTTACCAAAAAATGGAAGCGATTCTGATTTAACCAAAAGATATCAATACTATATTCATGTTACCATCGAAATATATTGCATATAATTAGTTACCAAAAAATGGAAGCGATTCTGATTTAACCAAAAGATATCAATACTATATTCATGTTACCATCGAAATATATTGCATATAATTAGTTACCAAAAAATGGAAGCGATTCTGATTTAACCAAAAGATATCAATACTATATTCATGTTACCATCGAAATATATTGCATATAATTAGTTACCAAAAAATGGAAGCGATTCTGATTTAACCAAAAGATATCAATACTATATTCATGTTACCATCGAAATATATTGCATATAATTAGTTACCAAAAAATGGAAGCGATTCTGATTTAACCAAAAGAAATCAATACTATATTCATGTTACCATCGAAATATATTGCATATAATTATTAACCAGAATCATTCCTCCCCTAACCTTAGCATCAATCAACATTGATTATAATTAAAAGTTATCAATTATTGGTAACAAGAATATCTAACATAACAAAGATAATTGATTTCTATCAAGCGATTACCTATATTCTTGGTAACAAAAAATTTTATATTTTTGGAAGCGATTCTGATTTAACCAAAAGATATCAATACTATATTCATGTTACCATCGAAATATATTGCATATAATTAGTTACAAGCACACATGCTATGGGCTGATTCAAAGCTTCCCAACTGAAGGTATCTGTTCTAACTCCATATAGTAGTTGATCCATAGCTTCCCAACCAGAAGGTATTGTTCCAACTGAAGGTATCTGTTCTAACTCCATATAGTAGTTGATCCATAGCTTCCCAACCAGAAGGTAATCGTTCTAACTCCACGCCTGATCCATAGCATTCCACTCAGCTCCACCTGATTTTCTTGTCAAGTAGTCTATGATGGCCATCTGTTCTAACACCAAGTTGTTGATGTCCATGTTGATGTTTCTTTGTAGTGGGTTCTAGATGGTGGTGAGCTCCACTGATCTCGGTGAGGCAATGGACGACTTGAACCTTCAGGAATGATGCTCACCATTACCCTCCTTAAGCTTGATCCGAGAGTATAAGTGAAGGACCAAGCTTGGAAAGTGAGCAATACTGAACCTAAACCAGAGCACAATAGTACCAACACCGGCTTAAGCCAACTGATCCACCCTTGGTCTCGCTCCAATGCCTTTAGAGGTAATTGAGGCAATAGATGACTTGGACCTTCAGATTGCTCACCATTACTCCCAGCTTGATCCCGAGAAAATGAGTGAAGGACCAAGCTTGGAAGTGAGCAACACCGAGTCTTGAAACCGAGAGTGCATCACCCTAACAAATTGCTTCTTTGCTATTACTATTGGAATTTTTTTAAGTGTTTACCAAAATAATAATAATTTATTTTTGTTTTTAAAACACAAGAAAGAAATCATATATTTTGTTGAAAAGATAATTTATTTCTAAGAAATAATAATTTTGCTTTCTGGAGCTATGCAGTACAAGTGTCTATGATATATGGTTACGTGCAGGACATGTCGATGAATGAAATAGGTAGGGTTATTGATTGCTCAAGTGCTCATATGCAAGACAAAGCGTATTTATGTCAAAGCTCGGATTTATGTAAGTTGGTGAGAGGATCGCAGGATCCTTATGGACCTGCATGGCTATTACAGTAACCTCTCTCTTTACACATCTTATTTATGCCAACGGACCCTTACACATGGACCCAAATTAAATTTATATACAATAATTCCAATCAATCTAATCTATTAAAACAGGAGTACAAAATTAACTTAACCCGAGTTTTCAATGTTAATTACTTTCGAATGCCACTGAAACTATTATTACTCTTTCCTTAAAATTAGCTTGTCTTTATCGATTATTTAATGCTATACTATACACTACAAAAACGGAAACAATGACTTAAAGTATTGAACATGATGGAATGTTAGGTTATAAATCGGATGACTTCAAATTAAATCATCAATTCAATTTTTCTTTAAGTAGCGATATAATTATATAGCATCTAACATTCCTCCAAAACACTAATTAACATTAACATCATGTTACTGGTACCGTAAACTATACTAATATATCGTATAATTTTTTTTGGTGTTTACGTTAATATTAGATGGTGTAGTTTTTTTTTTTCAAATGAGTTCTTCCTTCCTTAACATGCGGAAGTCTCTACAACACGTTCAAAATTTGAAAACATAATTGAAATATATTGCATATAATTAGTTACCAAAAAAAATGGAAAGCGATTCTGATTTAACCAAAAAGATATCAATACTATATTCATGTTACCATCGAAATATATTGCATATAATTAGTTACCAGAATCATTCCTCCCCTAACCTTGCGCATCAATCAACATTTATTTTGAACATTAAATAATTAAAGTTATCAATTATTGGTAACAAGAATATCTAACATAACAAAGATAATTGATTTCTATCAAACGATTAGCTATATTCTTGGTAACAAAAAAATTTTATATTTTTGGAAAGCGATTCTGATTTAACCAAAAAGAAATCAATACTATATTCATGTTACCATCGAAATATATTGCATATAATTATTAACCAGAATCATTCATCCCCTAACCTTGCGCATCAATCAACATTGATTATAATTAAAAGTTATCAATTATTGGTAACAAGAATATCTAACATAACAAAGATAATTGATTTCTATCAAACGATTACCTATATTCTTGGTAACAAAAAATATTTTATATGCAGAGCATATTAGGTTTACTTGCAAAGTGGGCAAAGTGGGTGTTGTGTAGTTTTAGAATTCCTAGGGTTCCATATCTCCATTATATATAGTTTCCCTCACACCAATAGTCACCACAACATTTCATCGTTTGAAAACAATCATGTCACTAAACAAAAGTTTCTCTTTGCTTTCCAGTGTCAAACCTTGGAAGTCGGCATGGCGTGTGCGAGTGAAACTGATACATTCGTGGAAACAAACCCCCCCCTACAACTCACAAAGAACATGGGATTGATCTCTGGTTCCTTGTCGTCAGAGGATGCACATGATCTTAAAGAGTTTTCTGAGTGGATATTAAGTGTTGGGGATGGGAAACTTAATGAACCAAGCGATGGTGAAGCGAGATAGAAATTCCTTCGAATTTTTGATTATGGACTCAGATGAACCTATTGAAGCAATCAGCAAAGCTGTGTATGGAGACATTCTTTCATTGCAAGAGAACAAAGATCCTAAGTTTTTTCAACAAAGAGCTATCCTATGTCCAACTAATGAAGACGTCAATATGATTAATCAGCACATGTTGGATAAACTTGAAGGTAAATTTCTAATCTTTGGTCTTTATATTTTTTCTGGTAATATATTACATAATAAAATAACATGACCTGTTTGGAAAATTCTAGGTGAAGAAAAGATCTATCTCGGTCGAGATAGTATTGATCCGTCGATCTGAGTTCGATGAACAATGAAGCTTTGGGTGCTGATTTTCTTAATACTATTAAGGTTTCTGGTTTGCCAAACCATAGTCTGCGACTCAAGATAGGCTGTCCTGTTATGGTTCTGCGAAACATTGATCCGGCTGCTGGGTTAATGAATGGAACAAGACTTCAGATCACAGAACTTATGGATTTTACGGTTGGAGCTAGGATAATAAGCGGAGAAAAAGTTGGGAAAATTGTGTACATTCCTAGATTGCTGATAACACCATCGACACAAGATTACCCTTTAAAATGCGCAGGAGACAATTGCCTTTGGCTGTATGTTTGCAATGACAATAAATAAAAGTCAAGGTCAATCACTTTCGAAGTTGGTCTCTTTCTCCCAAGACCTGTGTTCTCACACGGACAGTTATCGTGGCAATTTCGAGGGTCACATCAAAGAAAGGATTGAAAATTCTGATAGTAGACAAAGAAGGAAAACCTCGAAAACTATGAATGTTGTTTTCAAAGAAGTTTTCAACAACCTTGAATCCAAAGTGATAAGGTATGTAATTTTACTTTCATACTAAGGGTGTTTGTTCACAAACTCAATTTCTATATTTTTAGCGTGATTTTTAAAAATTCAGATTTTGATCTTGGTTTGTGAAGTCAGACATCAAAGCATCAGGAAGACCGTGGCTTTGAAAGAGATACTATTGAATATTTGATTGGATTTTTCTCTTTGTTTTTTTTTCATGTTCTACTGCTTCCTATTTACTAGACTCATATATGTACTATTAGGATGATTTTTATTTGGCAGAAGTTTAATTTACATAATCCATCTATCGTACTTTGACAAACAACTGAAACACTCAATCAAAATGACATTTAAAAATACCATACTTCAATCAACATTCATCAAACAATCTCCGGTTATAATCCTAACTACCATTTCTCAGTTCACAGCCTATAAATTAACTACTGGAAATGTACTAACCTGAAAGCAATTGGATCATGTTTTGTCTCTCTCCCATGTCCTTCACCTCCTGACAAAGCTCCGTCTCTATAAATGGCATCAGATACCTGTTCATAAATATATACATAGATAACTTATCTCACTATAATCTAGAAACTAAAGATCTAACTATACTATAAGACAATTAAAAAAATTTAACTTGTAGGATTATAGAAGACAAAGTTTTTATTAAGTTCATCAAAGATCTAAGCCTTACTAGATTATGAAGCAAATCAGGCTGTTCTTCAAAAGGTCATGCAAATGCTTTGCATCTGATCCTGGAGTCTCACAGCATTCTTCCCGCAACACTATATCATAGTTTTGGTGCCCAGTGCATGTAATTCCTCGAATACAAGTGGTGATCTTCAACATGCTATTTTGCGGAAACAAAATAATGAATGTCAGTAGTCGAAAACAATAAAACGAGATAATCAGTAGTGAAAAACAATAAAATGAGTGAGATGTAACATAGAGAAACACATCCACTGATGTAATAAAATAGATTAGATATGAAAATATTGTTAACTATGCAACTCGCGAGATTAATCTTACCAGCGGAAGAAGAAAAGCACATTCCAACATACAACCAATGATACAAGAACACCAGAGATGTCACTGCCCTCATGCTTAAGAAGGGATCCTGGAAGCCTTGAGAAGTTATTTAAGTTACATCTGGATTTTGCATATTTTTCATCCGAAGAAGAAGCCTCTGACTGAATGATATCTTGTGGAATCTGCTACCAAATACCTCGCCAGTCGCAGCACCATATAGCACCTATAATAAAGAATCAACACGGTAGTCATGAGATAGAGACAATCATTATACAATAGTTTATTTTGCTCTGTAAAATGAAAAACAAAGATTAGTTAACAGTTCCTATTTTACAAGTTTAAAATATTGATAAGATTAAGCCAAGCAGGATACAAGTTTACAATATTGATAGAATTCAACCAAGCAGGATCATATTTTAATTGCTGCTGGTGTTCTTCATACTCTTTAAAATCATTCCAATATTTGGTTGTCCAAAATTTAAGATCAAGTTGTAGTTGTGCGAGGTTCAAGTCTTATGTGAGATTAGATTTACCTTAGAGGTGTCCTTAAAAAGTATCATGACTTTCTCCAAGAGATACTAAAGTCGATAGTCGACAACCATCTCCTGCTCATCGGCCTTAACAAGTAAACCGAGATCTTATGAGATGAAGTCATTGGTGGATCTAGCAAGTTTGAAGATCTGATTGTTCCATGTCGATATCACGTAAAACAACGTAAGATCCATGAAGTTCAATATATATATGTAAACAAAAAGTTAATTAAAGTACTTTCGATTAGGGCTACAGTTGATAACCTTCAATTAGCTTTTCTACTGTCTCGATCATCTTTCTTTATAAGAATTACTTTGAGGGTGATGATCGGAATTGTTTTTGTTTCTCTGGTTATATTTCTCTGGTACACAATCTTTGAATTTGTTTTGTTTCTATTGAGGAAGATAGAGATCGAGGAAGATAGAGAGAATAGAGAACACCGACGGTTTGTTTCTCTGGAAGTTCCCAACAATTTTTTTTTACGTTTCCCGGAAAAAAAAACTGTTACAAATGGGCTTTTAAAATTTTCGGGCTTTTTTAAATCAAATGGACACAATTAGTTATCTATTTAACCCAAACTTAAGCCTTTAATTAAATTGTAACTATGATTGATCATAAATTTATTTTTTCTTAGACTACTCTTAATAAAAAATTTAATATGTTATATTTCCATAACCTTAGAATAAATATATCTCAATAAAAAATTATACCTTAATTTTCCTTTTCATATATCATACTAACTCATAATTATTTATTTCATTATATTTTAAATTGGCAAAATTGTTTTTTATATTTCTTATGTTAATGCATCATTATCATCATTTTTATTTTTTACTATCTCTATTTCATATTAAATATGTTGATAAAATTTAATTACTAACACGAATACAGTTACTATTCAATGTAATACATACTACCTAATACAAATAAATCATGAATATAAACAAAACAAATTTGAAACAATAAACACAGCCTCGGGTCGTATGGTCATGATCTAGTATACTTTAAAACAAATATATTAAACAATAGATGCATATACATTATAATATACCTGTGCATACTCTATACCATGATATCCCAGTGGTCTGATTTTTTTCCTAGGATTATGCTCATGAAAGTATGTAATAATATTCACTATTCAGAAGAATTGTTGTTCTATTCATCTGCAAAAGAAATGATGAGATGTAAGTAGAACTTATAAGAAAGTATATCACATGCATATATCCAGTAAAATAGTAAATCTATATTTTTATCAACAAAATATATTCTAATGAACTGAAAATCGGTGAACATTTAATAGATTGGATTGTTTAATGAGTCTTACAATGAATAGGTGAAGGAGAGAGAGAAGGGAGAGAAAAAAGGAAACAAATGTGAGAGACAAAGGACAAAAAGAATTTAGAGCACTGCCTTAAATGGCAAAGCTTTTGCTCGTTGTTACTAAAGAGACTCGTGATGTCTACGTGACTGGCTCGTATATAATGTCATCCTTTGCCTTTCACTCTTTCTACATTTCAATATTTATTTTTATATTTGATAAATTATGGCTATATAGAACTTTATTTTTACTCATGATGCGTGTGAGCCCAGTAATTTAACAGTTATGTATTAAGTTTATTTTATAAAATAATTATAACGAATTGACGAAAAATGAAAATGGGACATTTTTTCAAAAAAAAAAAATGAAAATGGGACTTGTAACTACACCGAAAGCACAATTCAAATGAACTATTCGATTAATCTATGCGTATGTGCACAACACTCCCGGTGCTCCATCCGCTCTACGAAAGCTCACTTCACAGGCTACAGCTTACCACATTCGGAGGCAACGCAACAACATCCTTCACAGCAACGCCTCACTGTACGCCTACGTTCATTTTCAAGCTCATCGACAGAGACATCCGCAATATCATATCACTTCCCGCCAACAATCGAAAAGTTTCGGTAGTATAGTGGTTTCCATTTGAAGAGGAGTTACCCTGTTGGTCCAGGTCAGGGATCGATTCCTCTCTAGTGTAAGATTATTAGTTGCACATATGGCCGCGCGGATATGGATCTATGCTTACGGTCCATTTGAATACCCGGGATGCTATGGGCTAGATAATCCCAATCTTATACATTCGTCTCTTACTGCTTCTCTTGTTTTTATTTTTATTTTTTCCCAAGAAAGTAGTCAGCAGCTTCAAACCTTTATTTTCAGCGGTATTTACAGTATAGCAAAAAGTATTATAATACAATTATTTTGTTTTCTGTGTCACAAAAGAATTATACTCATTCTGTTTCAGAAAATAAAGGTTAAAAATTGTTTCAAAAAACTACACGTCTTATGTTTTTATGCATTGTTATTAGTTTAAAATAATAAATTGTAAACTTTAAAAACTAATGCATTTATTATCAAAGTTTAATATCTTTTCTTAATATGTGTAAAAGCACATCAATATAAGGCTTTTAGAAACAGATAAAGTATGTTTTTGTGTTTGTTTTGGAAACACATATATAAGCTGAGCTGCGAAAGAAAAAAATAATGGAAGAAACAAAGATCACCCGAACATAGGAACACGTACGATTAACACCAAACTGAGAAAAAGTATAAGCAGTACATATGGACCAAAAGCTCAAGAAAGTCGTTGGAATCCACCTACTTTCTGAATGGTACATGAATTAACAGATCCATATGTAACCATTATTCAACAGTACCAACAAACAATTATGGCCTACCACAAATCAATACCTGCCCACTCATGAATATGGTCCAAGATCTTCCACATAAACGTCTTCATATTAACATAGCCATTCTCCCGACTCTACTAGCCATAGACGTGTTCGTTCCATTGACTCTTGTTCAAATTTTATACGGTACTGCACTATTGTTGTTTGTCCTCCTACCAATCTCTTATTTGGATCCGTCTACATAAACGGTTTTATATTTGTACACACTGATTTATTATACTCTTGAACAGTGTTTAACTTAAACAAATGAAGTAAGACCTCTTGTAGAGATTTGTAGTTAGCGCTTCAAGACATTCTTTAAACACATATACAAGTAGGTGTATTCACGCAGCTACATTACATGTACATGTATATGCAAGTGCGTATGTAGGTATAAGAGTATACATAGTAATAAATATCTTCTTTTTTGGTAAATATCTTGTAAGCACGGACGAAGCTAGAAAGAGGGACCAAAGGTTAGAAGGAGAGGTACGTGGTGCTATAGTTTTGAAGATGTACACATTACATAACTTTTAATTCCACCGCAACGTGGTTCATTCCTTCACCAATCCTACGTCGTTCTCAAACCTTAACTCTCTCTTTCCCTTTTGTCTACTCTCTATATAATCACCTGGATGATTTCTCCTTTTCACTCACCTTCTCTCACTCAAGGGTCCAAAAAGTGTTTTATTTTTTGTTCTTTCTCTTTTCTCTTTTCTGAGAGAAGAGATGGGAAGAGCTCCTTGTTGTGAGAAGATAGGACTCAAGAGAGGGAGATGGACTGCCGAGGAAGATGAGATCCTCTCTAACTATATCCAAAGCAATGGTGAAGGTTCTTGGCGGTCTTTGCCTAAGAAAGCTGGTATGCTTATATGCACTTTTTTTTCTTCAAATGATCCATATATACATACCGCAGTTAAGCGGTCGTTAAATGTTATAATTCTAAAAACACTAATTGGTATACAAGCTAGTTACCATGACGTTTTCTTTTTTTCAGTTTGACTGGTTTCTTACATTATAACTTGGCAAATATACTATAAATGGAAGTACGTTCATAAAAATGAAATAACAAACTACTTTTAGTTCACACATGGTCTAATTATAATTACAAAATGTGAAGGACTGTTGAGATGTGGAAAGAGCTGTAGACTAAGGTGGATAAACTATTTGAGAAGGGACTTGAAAAGAGGAAATATAACAGCCGAGGAAGAAGATACCATCGTCAAGTTGCATTCCCTTCTAGGCAACAGGTAATAGACCAATTTTAATGCACGTCACATCGTTCACAGATTTACATATTACACAATTTATACGTAATTCAGAATTTAGTGTTGTATTACAATTTTGCCACTGTCTGAATAGTGACTGTAAGGCGGGGGCGGTACAGTAAAATTATTTGCATATGTATTGTCTCAACTTAAAAACAAACAGAAATTGTCTGACAAGTCTCCGATCCATCTGTTCAAAAATAAAAATGAGAAAAAAGGAGGGCTCAAGATGATTAAATGTATTGTCCTGATCTTGTGACCATCATAACAATGCAGCGGTAAATCGCTCTTGGAGCGGTCCAACCTTTTTTAAATCCATTAAAAAATCTAAGAAAATCCATCCATTAAAAACATATAGATATACATTAATTCATATATATATATATAAACATAACCAATTTGACTTTTTGTCTTAAGAAGCATTTGGCATTACTGTAGATCTAACTAAATTGATTGCTCTAGTTAATCTTGTCTCATGTGACGACCACGATTGTTACTGACTCTCTTACCACTCTCAATGGTTAGTCGTTGTTAGAACGGTCCAACCTTTTATAAAAGAAAAATTTATGTACAGACATAACTAACTACAAGGTATTATCAGTTAATAAAAATTTATTATCTATATAAGTTGTGAAGAAAAACCTGGTATTGAAAGTTAGGAAAAAAAAATTGGTATTGAATTAATGAAAATCCGAGAGAATAATTATGTTTGGTTTGTCTAAAATAATAGTGTTTCACACACACATGTGTTCTTTGTGCTGAACTTCTTGATTTGTATAGATGGTCGCATATTGCAACACATCTACCAGGAAGAACAGACAACGAAATTAAAAACTATTGGAACTCACATCTGAGCCGCAAAATCTACGCCTTCACTGCCGTCACTGGAGATGAGCACAGTTTAAAGGTCGATGATTTAGTCCTGAATAAATTTCCTTCTTCCTTCGGAGCCAAGAACACAAACAAGACCAAGAAGAAGAAAGGAAGAACTAGTAGGTCATCCATGAAGAAACACAAGCAAATGGTGACGGATTCACAATGTCTCCCACAACCTAAAGAGCTAGAGAGTGAGATCAGTGAGGGAGGGAACACTGGTAATTACGAAGGAAAGTCTTTGGGAGCATATGAGTGGTTGGATGGTGAGATAGAGCGGCTCATGAGTAGTTTCGTCTGGGAATGTACTAGTGAAGAGGCTGTGATTAGACTGAATGATGATGACTCTGATCAGATGAAAGTGTGCGAGAGTGGGGACAATAGTAGTTGTTGTGTGGATTTGTTTGAGGAAGAACAGGGAAAGCTTGGTAGCCTACATGTTGATCAAGACATGAATATTGAAAAAGAAAGAGAGGGGAGCATTTTGAGTTCGAATTCAAATGAAAATGGGGATAAAGACTGGTGGGTTGGTCTATGTGATTCTTCAGACGTTGGATTTGGGATTGATGATGAGTTGCTTGGTTGGGAGTTTCAAGGTGGTTTGACTTGTCAAAGTGATGATCTCTGGGATCTCTCAGATTTTGGAGAAATACAGCAAGTGGATAGCACAAGAGACTGTGTATAACCCGAAAAAACATTGGTCTTTTGATTGTAAAGTCTAGTGTTTTGTTTGGTTATAGTGGGTCTTGAGGTTGTGTATTAGCTTGTTGGAGTGTTGTAAGGGAGTTAATTAGGATATATTTATTATATAGCCTCTAGTTTAGACCAGATTGAAGCACATTAAGTTTGTTTTGTCGTGACTTATCTGTTTTGTTGTTGTTTATAGTGTTTAGTTTGTTTGTTTTTATGTTCCATTGGTAATATTGTGAAATAATTATGAATATTTTGGAGCTTTTTGTCACATATGGTGAAAGTGTAAAATTTTAAAAGTTCAGTTTGATAGTGTTAATATAATTGTAATAGATAATACATATTTTATTTACTTCACTAACAAAATTTCAAACAAAAAAACATCGTCGACAATTTATTAATTTTTGCATTTATATATTTTAGATCCAAACCAAAAGAAAATAGAGTTTTCTATGTATTACACAATTACTTGAAAAGTTAAAGAAGCATGTTTTCTCTTTTGTTGATGTGTCAAGACTCAAGATTATCTAATTTGCCATATGGGTCATATCCAAGTGCGATGCAAATTTCTTATTCTTTCGTTTGGGGTCCGACCGATCAACTATAAAACAACTCTCATACAAATCTTATGAACTGAAATATTTGTCTACTTCGAAATTTGTTATATAATGTGGTCATTTTGGAAGCATGATGCTAAACTGAGTTTCTTTTCCAGATATCAATTCCATTACAGTCTTCTCATGGTCGGTCCAAAATATGTTTTAAGTGATCGCATTTTCATGTAGGCAACATGGGTAGGCAGCAATCAGCATGTGAATGTACAGCGGTAGCGGTAAAACGCCGCTGTTGTGCGGTGTGATTGCGTTCGTGGGGATAGCGGTGGCGATGGTATGGGTTTGCACATGTACCTAGAACCTACTTATAGCAGTCACCACATCGCCGCAGCTATGTCTATGTGGGATCCTAACTCTATTCCAGCGAAGATACTCACTTCACTTCCCAAGCAGCCTTCTGCTTCGTCTCAACGTGGTAATTAGACTTATTCTAACGTAGTCTTTTTTTTTTTTTGAACAACATTCTAACGTGGTCTAACTTTTAAAAAGAACATGTAATGCATTACACTCAAATACAAATTTATGCCCTTGTTCTTCATATAATTTTTTTTATAGTGTCTTACATACAACTAAAATTATTATATAAAATCGGGATGCCCTAAGCGGTTGGTTCCTTTGCCTATGCCCCAGACCGGGCCTAACGCAACAATTTGCGTCATGCATTTTAAAAATAACATCAAACTTCCAAACTATAAGCTCTGATTGGTAAGCCGTTAAAGTCATTTGACACATTTTCTCGCTTATTCAGTTTTGTATTTTCTTAGCGATTTCACAATGTTACTAGTTATTGGAGATGACAACAAATACCATATTAATCATGGAAAATTCATATGATTAAGATGATTAGAAATATATATGCCTTACGATGCAGTTGCTATAAAATTATTAAGTATAAATAAATACGATGTTATAGTATAAATAGTTATAAACTATCATCCAATAAAGTAGTTTGATCCTTTGTGTCATTTGGATTTCTGCACTAGTCAACGTTTATCTAAGTTAATAATATTTCCTAAATCATCTATATTTTTTTTGTTCCTCTACGTACAGGCTCTGCTTTGGTGTTGGGGAGGTTTCTACTACTGATGGGACTTAGTGTTGAATCAGGACATCTAAAGAACTGGTCGAAGCCAAAACCTAGTTGTCTAGTAATTCGAAAAGGCTAGTTCTCAGCCGCGGGAGTGTTCTCGCTTCTAAGACCATAATCAATGGGGTCTCTTAAGGTGGGTTTTTAGTGTAATATAAGATATGTCTTTTAGCTTTTAACTAAGAAAAACTAAGAAACATCTCTTAAATAAGAGATATAAGAGATGTCTCTTAGCCAAAAAGTGTCAAATCATGCTCTAAGAACGGGTCTCCTCCATTAATCATACTCTAACCGTCTTTCTAGCCACGAGACTATAATTAATGACTCCTCAAGCACATAGAATCTATAAAGACCTCGAAAATACACACAGAGTAATTGTCGAGGCATCAGTTCCTTATGCATCTCCTCCAAGATCGCGCACGAATCGGATGGCTACGATAGCTCGAGAAGGTCCAGCTAGGGTTAGAGATGAGTCGACTTCTTGGGATATTTTATTTCTTTAAAGCAAGCGTAGTGCATATGTTTATAGTAGATAAGATATACTAATGAACACTGATAATCGAGAAGAGAGAAAATAACAAATATATCTTTACACATTCGATTATCTTACTAATGCAGGGCCTAGCCCAAAAGGATGATTTGAAAACATTTTTTTAATGAATGTAAAATTTATTCAAGCAAAAAAAAAACATGTTTACATCTATGTGCTTCTACTCTGAACATTTCTGAGACTAAAATTTAAAACAAAATAATTTTGAATCAAGAAAAAGCTCCTAAGAGCCTTGCATCCTTGCCCCGAGCCACACGCTAAGCCCTTCCTTTAAATTTTGCACACCCATCTCCCTAAGAACACTCAGCTTGTTCCTCACATCTTTTCAATGTATTTACCCAATATCTTTTCATCCCTAAGAGCTTCTTCATGTCTCCTAGAATTCCTCTCTCTCCATATACTGTATACCGTAGCTTGTAAAGCATATCTAGCAAGGAACATATGAGTTCGAGCCATTGAGATCCTTATATGAGACTGATGAGAGATTCCCAATCAGTTTTGTATTTATCTTGAAGCAGATCTGCAGTTACATACTTCCAGACTTTTGCAGAATAGGAACAGGAGAAGAATAGATGATTCCGGCTTTCCTGAGCTTCTTTACAAAGAGTACAAGTATCATCAGCGTTACTATTCCAACGGATTAGTCTATCACCTGTAGGAAGTCTGTTTTGAATGGCCAACCATGTCGTGAAAGAGTACTTTGGAGTAGAGTGAGTAAACCAAATACCCTTGTACCATTCCTTCATTGGCATTGGACTACGGAATTTTCCATCCTTTTGCTTCCATAACACGCGACCTCTATCTGTAAACCTCCTGTTTTTTACTTCCTCAAATTCTTCTTCAGTCTCATTAAACAGCCTCACCCGATGCCTCCTTCTTCTATGGTTTCTCATCACTTGCCCCATGCATTCATATCCTCCAATAATAGTTCCATTCTCTCCTACCACATCCTTTAAGCACCCGTACTTAGACCATGTATCATACCAGAACAAGGTATCTTCCCATTTCCAACTTCAACTCTACAGAAGCTCTTCGCTAGCTGTCTGCTTTTTAGTAACTTTCAACCACAGAATTAATTAGATAATACTGAACCTTGTTGGTACAGTTCTGTAATTTGGGCCCATCACCAAAATTAGGACTAGACAATAGAAGGACCCTTATAACTTCGACCGTACCCGATTTGAACTTCAACGGTTTGTAATGGAGCGACCGGTGAACAAGTGTACCCAATTATACCAAAATAGTGTTTGCGTTGGTGCGGAGAAAGTTGGCTAGAGTTGCTGGGCCCATCACACACTATTACAGACATGTGATATACAGCTAATATTTCATCCTTCTCTACCTAAAATCGCATTGAAAACTCCTTTTTAACTGTAAAAATCTTTTTTAAAAAAAGGTTAGAAGATTTGATTGTATGGATAACGTTTAACACTTGACTTTGGCAGCTGCTACTGCAAATCGTCTAGTAGTGTAGTTTGGCACTTGGCAAGTTGGCAGTTACAGTTGCAACACGATTGTTTTAAGCAATTTGATCTTCGGGCACATGTGATTCATGGGTGATCCTTCCTTCTATACATGATAAGAATTAAGAAGTCTATAGTTTGTTTTAGTAAAAATAGCTGTCGTGATTTAGACCACTTTATTAGTGTTTCTAAAATTTCTCTTTGTTATATGCATTTCAAAATGTTAAAATAATTTTTTTCTGTTGTGTGTGTGAATCTAGTTTGCATTCATTATCTTATCATCACTAGCCCTTCCATATAACACTATTTTAAATTTTTAAGAATCCAAAATCAGTTGAGTCTTTTTTTTTTTGAAATTTTTTACAGGATAATAGAAAGTTGAAAAGATCACGAATATGCCACTTTTCTTTGTTTTTGTTTTGTTTTTGGCATTTTGTGTTTTTTTCTTAATTATTTTAAAATTACTACGATTTGATCGTGATATTTCCTTGGTAATACAAATTGTTTTTACAAGTTAATAGATCATTTGCAGAATGTGTAATGTAACATGATGCCACTAAATGTTTTACCTTAATATGAACAATGCAATCATATTGCTCACTGAGGTATTGTATAATATGAGACCTAATTAATGTCATACTGAAATCTGGATCTCATGTTATCATGATGACATTCTTAGACATTAATGATATTATTAGATTTGTGTTCGATAATGTGTGACATATATATGGCATTTCAACTTCAACTCTTGAGCCACTAGCTTATATTTGCATCTCTCGAATGTTTTATGACTGCAAAGAGGTCTCGTATTCGAATCATTCATGACAATGAATTTTGAGACCAAAATTCACTATATAAATCTTCAAAAATGTCACTCATGTTTATACATTCAATCCTCATTTTAGTTAAAAGAACAAATATATGATTATACATTTGAAGAGCTTCTGTAGATTTGGATTGCAAGGGGTTGTAAATATAATTTTTGGAATAGTACATGTGTGGTAATCCCCCAAAATAGTTACCTCATCAAAATCATTTATACACAACATAAGCAAAACAAATGGATGCCTTTTCAAATCAATACATCTGTATCAGAATTCGATCGGTTCACAAAAACTAAAGTTTTGAAATTCGGATTCGTCGAACACCTATATACAATTATGAGGTTCACACTATACTCAATTTCTATTATCTTAATAGAAATTAAGCAAGATGCCCCATATAAGACCATTTACAGTAAGATTACTGAATAATTTTAAAAACTGTTTTATGATTTTGATAAGAGTGTTGAAAAAGTTGTGATACGTGGATTATTTACTTGAATCTTTTCAATTAGTTGAAACTTTAAAATTGTAGCCTATATCAACAATATTTTACTAGCTTATTAGTTTTTATAATTGTTAATATTTTTTATTCAACCTAATTATTTCAAACCTATTAGTTATAATAAACTATTTTAAATTTATCTTTTATATACATATACATTTGTTTCATCTAAATTTGACACAGAAAACAAATATTATATTATTATAGTTTTTATTATTTTTCTAATAACTTTTGCTTATATTTTTAGATTTTTTCTATGACAGAATCTAAAATATATAATCACAAAATTAAAATATATGTAGATATAAATAAAGGGGGAATATATGTAGATGAATAGTGTTGGATTTTTTTAAAATAAAATTATTTTAAATATATAAAAGTTGAATGTATATTGAATGATTATGCATATGTGAGTAAAGATTATGTGAAATTACTATGATAATCTTATAAAATGAGTTCCTATTGCAATGATATACTGCAGCATTGTACTATCCGATCATGGGTTATAGCCTTATAGGGTTCATGTGAATTTTATTCACTATTCGTAGAAAACTGAAGTGGACCTTTTCTTTGAAGTAGAACCTTCTAATACAAGAAATGGCTTATTTGTGGAATAGCTAAGATAAAAGTAGAAATTAGTTTTGTAGAGGGAGGGCAGAGAGAGATATGAAAAGAAAAGAAGAGAGAGGGTGTGATTTTAGTTGGTTAATAAATTAATTTTTTATAATTATCTGACCCAATTTCCCTACAAGAAAACTGATAATCTACTATAAAACACTTGCGTCATGTTTTAATCTTATTTTATATTTGTAGAAGGTTAGATTCTACAACATAAAAAAGGCTTCAGTTTCTACACGCTTTTGAATTTGAAGTTACTGACACAAATTTTTTTTTCTCATGTTATTTCAAAAGATTTGTTGAATGAGAAAAAAATACGCTCACTCTGGACTTCCGTCATCTTCACGTCTACCCTTGTGAAAGCTGCCACATCATATACCAAAAAACCCAATGAAACATGTCCACGTGTGAAAGCTTGCAAAAAAGTCAAGCCCCACTATAATGACCGCCACCTTATTTTTTATGGTTTGAAGATTCTCTTTTAATTTCTCCCAAACCTACTTGCTCCGTTGCTCATCGACGCAGCCGCCACGAGATAGGCTCACAGTAAAACCGGGACCGGGGTACTATCGTACTTTCCATAATCCATAAGATTACAGTGACGCATTTATGCCCGACATCCGCGTATTTTCGGTGCTCTATGACAAGACCTTCAAGTTAAAAGGTTAACGTGTCCGGTGTCATTTTTCTTTCAAATTCACTATTCATTTCTTTATTTATTAAAAGACCTTTTTGTGCTGTAACAAAAAAAAAATATAAAAAATCCTCGATAAAAAGAAGAACACTCCTCTTCATGAATGTGCTTCTTTCTTTCTCACTCTCTCATCTTCTCACCTTTGAAGATTTCAACACTTTAAACTGAGTTTCTGAATCAAAATCTCTGACAATGGAAGCAAACCAGTTACACTGTTTGTCTCTACTTGTTGTTCTGCTACTGTCAGTGACTTCGACAGTGACATCGGACGAGGTTGTTTCTTGTACAATGTGTTCTTCCTGCGACAATCCCTGTAATCCCGTCCAATCATATCCTCCTCCACCGCCACCTTCTCGTCCACCACCGTCACCGTCAACAACCACCGCATGTCCTCCGCCTCCTTCTCCTCCGAGCTCCGGCGGTGGTGGCGGCAACTCTTACTATTACCCTCCTCCCTCTCAGTCCGGTGGCGGCAAATACCCTCCTCCGTACGGTGACGGTGGTCAAGGCTATTACTACCCTCCGCCGTATTCAGGAAACTATCCTACGCCGCCGCCGCCGAATCCCATCGTCCCTTATTTCCCGTTTTACTATCATACGCCACCACCAGGTTCCGGTTCATATCGGTTTATGAGTTCTTATTCTATTATGTTTACTCTTT
The DNA here is from genome assembly GCA_016771965.1 of Brassica carinata. Lineage (NCBI taxonomy): Eukaryota > Viridiplantae > Streptophyta > Magnoliopsida > Brassicales > Brassicaceae > Brassica > Brassica carinata. Next base: position 830,786 of record CM028700.1, read on the forward strand.
TCGCCATCTTCCTCTGTTTAGTGTGACGGAAAAATCGTCGGAGTTCGCCGGAAAATTACGAAGAAACATCAGAATAATGTGGCAGATCGGTAGATCTACAATAGTCTTTGAAGGTTTTATTAGATATCGTTGATCATGGAAACCATATGTTGGATCAAATGATTATCTTCTACTTTCTTCGATCTGTCAAACCTTTTTTTTTTCTTTTCTCGACAATTTGTATTTACATTTTTCTTCTTAATTAACATTTTAATTACTCGCTATTCAGACATAAATAATTGTTACTTTCTATGCACTGCCTTTTTACCACTGTTTTGTCGGTCGAGCGAGCTTTATTTGTGCTGAAAATACAATTTGTCCCATTATTCGTTAATTAACTAATCCTGTCGTTTTTGACGAGTAATAGAGTTATATATAGTCAAACAATTACTGTAACGATATCTATTAATCAGCGAAGTTCACGGCCACTTGTATATGTTTAATCATTGTATTAGTTTATATATATCACAAGTGATTGTCGTTAGACCAGAATATACATTATTTCAATAATTGTGAAATCGCGCCGTTGGAAATTAGAAATACACATGCATGAAAATATTATGGCCAGCTTTGCTCCAACACATATCTATCCGTTTTCTAAATCATAATATGCTCCTTTGTTTCGATGAGAAGGGAGATTTATACATATATGACCTTCATTTTATGAACTTATTAAATAAGCCGTAAAATCTACAGAAACAATTAAAATACGAATACCCAACATAAAGAGAGATACAATATAGGTAGTGGCAATTAACCAAAAAGCAATTGTTCAAAAAAAAAACAGTGAGACAAAGATCAATGGTTTGTCTCTACAATAATTGGTTTCATTATTTAAGTATTGTTGAATGTAGGCCTGACTCCTGAGTTTGGGCCTTTTGGTTGGAGCATTGGTATAATGTTGCAGTCACTCTAGCTCGGTTAGAGTGGATCAAACTAATTCTGAGGTATAACTTTGTTTGGTTAGTGTAGATGTTAGACCGTTAGGTGGGGTGGTTTAGTTTGGTCTAAGTATCAAAACTAGACCTTATATACTCTTTGTTCAGATAATATATGAACGTTTGTTCTTGCATTTTTTCTTAGTTCAAGTGTAATGTAGGAGGGAGTTTTTGCCTAAAGAGGCAGGACCCTTAAGAAGTTCAGGTTTGAAACGTCACAAATATACTCAAGTTATTGGGGAAGGGGGGACACAACATTACATCTGTTTTCCAAAAGCTGAGAGTTCAAAAATTTATCACTGCATGTTTTTGATTGATTAACAACTACTACTCATTTCGTTTTTTTTTTAATATTTGCCGTTTTAAAAGTTTTTTTTTGTTCCAAATTAAATGATGTTATCAATTTTCTATATAAAATTTATTAACAATTAATGTTATATGACTAATATAACTATACATCTTAATTTTTTTTTGGTTCAATTGTAGCTATGTAAATAATTAATAATATTTTTATTTAGAAAATGTAAAAAAATATATTTTCTTAATCTATGTATCCCCTATACATTATTTGAGAAGTGATTTTGCCACATGTTCTATCTACAATCAGTTTCATAATAATAATATGACATAACTACTAACATTGATGACATGGCTTATAGCTTAATATGACATGGATATTTATATTTAATGTTATTTTATATTTTTGGTAAACTTTTTAATATGATAATAACTAATATATTACATTTAATATTGATTTCTATTTTTTGGATTTTTTAGAATATAGTAATAATACATATATTATCATTAAAATAAATATATTCAAATATGACATTACAAATTTTAAAATATCATTTAATTCTATATTTTTAAATTATACAATTTTATTACTAAATTTTCAAAAATGAATACAATTTTTTTTTAAAAAACCTTATAAATTTTAAATCGTAAAATCATGAATTTCTTATACATCGACAAATTAAGCAATTTTATACAAGTTTATTTAATATATTTAATTAAAATAAATAGATAGAAAATATTATAAGATTATAATTTTAAATATATACATGCATATTCTTAAATATAATTTTTTTTAAAAAAATATTATCTTAATTTTTATGTTTAATTAAATAATTTTTATTAAAATATTGATAAGAAAAAGAAAATATACATTATTAATAAAATTTTATTTTTAAATATAATTTAAATTTATCTGTTAAAAATTAATTTAAATTTAAAATTTTTTACTGCAAATTGGTGCAGGAAAACACCTAATAAAATCTTAAAACATCATATGTTAAAAATGGAGGGAATATTAGAGTATGCTAAGACTATTAAAAATAAATTTTAAAAGATAAACTATTAAGACTATTATTGTATTTTAAAACTAGCTGATTGACATCCCCAACCCATAGACCATATTATTTGAATTTTCTTGGAAATATGTTGGCATATTGTTGGAAAGATCAAGTTATGCTAATGTTGTGAAACTAATAATCTTTAATTTGCGTCCACGACTACACTATTCTCTGTTAACAAGAAAAAGACTACACCATTCTCTATATAGCTACTTCAAAATCAACCTACCAACGTGCATGGCACGAGTTCCAAACTCAAACGTCCTTCTATACTACAACGGTTATACCATAACTTCCTAAGATTATAAACTCACGTTACACTCTCAAGCGGTATGCCTACTAGCAAAACGTATTTCGCCAGCTGGAAAATATTATGCAACATCACAAACGCCAAAACGGAAACACCTAAATGTTGCGTTTCCTTCTCAGCTTTCTTTAATGACTCGAGCATCCCTTGTAACACCTGCGCATGCATGCGGTTGCGTTTCGAAACGCGACGCACCTGCAGCGCTGAGTCTCCCCTATCATCCCTCCAGACGCTCTTTTATTATCTTTCGGAAACAGAACCTCTCTTACGGTTGCGTTGCGTGGAGCGCACACAAACACAAGACCATCCCTAATCCGATGCCGTGTGGTGACTAGGGGTGGGCATATCGGTTTAGTTTTGGGTTCGGTTTGGTTTGGTTAATTTGAGTTTTATAAAACTCAACCCAATTAAAACCAAAGTAGCTTTGGTTTGGATTCGGTTTGGGTTTAGTTTGGTCTAAGTATCAAAACTAGACCTTATATACTCTTTGTTCAGATAATATATGAACGTTTGTTCTTGCATTTTTTCTTAGTTCAAGTGTAATGTAGGAGGGAGTTTTTGCCTAAAGAGGCAGGACCCTTAAGAAGTTCAGGTTTGAAACGTCACAAATATACTCAAGTTATTGGGGAAGGGGGGACACAACATTACATCTGTTTTCCAAAAGCTGAGAGTTCAAAAATTTATCACTGCATGTTTTGATTGATTAACAACTACTACTCATTTCGTTTTTTAATATTTGCCGTTTTAAAAGTTTTTTGTTCCAAATTAAATGATGTTATCAATTTTCTATATAAAATTTATTAACAATTAATGTTATATGACTAATATAACTATACATCTTAATTTTTTTTTGGTTCAATTGTAGCTATGTAAATAATTAATAATATTTTTATTTAGAAAATGTAAAAAAATATATTTTCTTAATCTATGTATCCCCTATACATTATTTGAGAAGTGATTTTGCCACATGTTCTATCTACAATCAGTTTCATAATAATAATATGACATAACTACTAACATTGATGACATGGCTTATAGCTTAATATGACATGGATATTTATATTTAATGTTATTTTATATTTTGGTAAACTTTTAATATGATAATAACTAATATATTACATTTAATATTGATTTCTATTTTTGGATTTTTAGAATATAGTAATAATACATATATTATCATTAAAATAAATATATTCAAATATGACATTACAAATTTTAAAATATCATTTAATTCTATATTTTTAAATTATACAATTTTATTACTAAATTTTCAAAAATGAATACAATTTTTTTTTAAAAAACCTTATAAATTTTAAATCGTAAAATCATGAATTTCTTATACATCGACAAATTAAGCAATTTTATACAAGTTTATTTAATATATTTAATTAAAATAAATAGATAGAAAATATTATAAGATTATAATTTTAAATATATACATGCATATTCTTAAATATAATTTTTTTAAAAATATTATCTTAATTTTTATGTTTAATTAAATAATTTTTATTAAAATATTGATAAGAAAAAGAAAATATACATTATTAATAAAATTTTATTTTTAAATATAATTTAAATTTATCTGTTAAAAATTAATTTAAATTTAAAATTTTTTACTGCAAATTGGTGCAGGAAAACACCTAATAAAATCTTAAAACATCATATGTTAAAAATGGAGGGAATATTAGAGTATGCTAAGACTATTAAAAATAAATTTTAAAAGATAAACTATTAAGACTATTATTGTATTTTAAAACTAGCTGATTGACATCCCCAACCCATAGACCATATTATTTGAATTTTCTTGGAAATATGTTGGCATATTGTTGGAAAGATCAAGTTATGCTAATGTTGTGAAACTAATAATCTTTAATTTGCGTCCACGACTACACTATTCTCTGTTAACAAGAAAAAAGACTACACCATTCTCTATATAGCTACTTCAAAATCAACCTACCAAAGTGAAAACTAATAATCTTTAATTTGCGTCCATGCAGCTTTGTAGATTTTTTTACTTTCCTTTCTAGTACCACGCTCATCATTTTAACTCTTTTGTCATGTCTTTCTAAAATAAAAAGTCTTCTGTCTCACCAAGTTTTACTGATCCGACTTGAAACATTGGTTCGTTAATGTTTTCTAACTATAGTTTCATTTTATTTTAAATATTTTAACTATTATAACTGTATATTCAAATACATCCACTAGAACTCTAGAAGTAATGGCTAATAATGCAAGGAGATTCAGCTTCAGATTCTGTTGGGTTTAGACAGGGAGGCCATAGCCAACTCTCACTATCTGTTATCTCACCAACAACAAGACCTCTGAGAAAAACATATTTATAAAGGGAGGCCATAGCCAACTCTCACTTTGTTATCTCACCAACAACAAGACCTCTGAGAAAATCATATTTATCACAATGCAATTGATTCACGATACTGTGCAAGTAAAGTCAAAATACAGAAAAATGTCATGTGATGATTATAAGATCAGTAAACAAGATTTTCAGATCTTGGAAAAATTAACGCACCGATTATTGGACGATACAAAACTTACGGGCCGAGTGAGCAGGCGTGTGGTCCATTAGTCGTGGACGGTCGGGTCATACCATTTTCATTACTCTCCTTGTTCTAAAGGTACTCTGAGAAAAAGAATATGCATGAAATGATATTATTTAAAAAAAACAAAATATGGCTAATATGTTGCCTTCCGAAATAATTGGTAGACACGTCTGGCAACCTTTTCCCCTATTGTGGGCCAAACAGGCTACACCATATTTGTAAGATTTAATTTTAGCCATTTCTTTTTGTTGCTAGATCATAGCTAAATAGACATTGGGTATAGGCATTTAGGTATTCTGTTTGAGTTTGGACCAGTTCCTTTCGGGTTCTTGTTTTGTCGAGTCCTAAACATTTGGACTAATTAAGTACTTAATTTTTTTCGTATTCGGATAAGTTTTTTTCAGATATGAGTCATTTTTAGTAAGAAGCGGATCAGATCGGTTCGAATATTTTAGGATTTGGAAAAGACCCAAAATATCTGAATTCTATCAAAATTTAGCAGAAATCCATCGTTTTTTTCTAAAATTTTACAAAATAATCAAAAATATATTGTTAATAATTGAATCAAATATTTTCAATCTCTAAATGTGATATTTAAAATTTCAAATCACTTGAAAATGTTATAAAATAATAATGAAGATTACAAAAAGACAATACAACTAAATCATAAATAAAAAATAAAAATATAACAGTGTCATAGTCTTGGATAGTCATATTTTGGTCGGATATGAATCGATTCGTATATAATCAGTCTATTTGGATCGGATTTTCCGGATCCAAATCTATTCGGATCAGGTTTTTCGGTTTAGGTTTGATAAAAAAGTGTTTAATGCTATGGTCCCAAAGAGTGTTTAAATGGTATGAACCGGAGCTACCATTACGGTAGGGGGTCATGTGGCCCTTGTGAATTCTGATGAAGACAAACTTTATTTATATTTTAAAGAACAAAATTAGTGAAACATTACAAAAGTGAAGCTATGTGACCCTTATAACATATGGTTGGAATTAAAATGAACCTAATGAAAAATGTGGCTGGCTCCACCACTGCATACAACCCTATATTTGGCTGGCTCCAACCGACCTCAACCACTACACTTACCTCTAAGGGGCATTCTAGACTCAATCCAGTTTTAGGAGTGGTTGATGGGCTTGCTGTGGATTAGATTTCATGTACGAAAATCCAGCTTTAACATTCATTATTAGTAATTACTGGTCAATCTTGTTTTGGCAGCCAGATTTCTTGGTGGTAATCCCATCAAATAAATAAAATATCTGTAGAATAATCTCTTGAGAATCTTTGAATAATTTCAAACTCTTTGAGCATCTTTAGAGGGATTCTTCTGAACCCCTATCCCTTCCTTTGAAGATTTGTATATAAATCCTCAATGACATCTCAAATCTTTACACAGTTTTCTTTTGAACCTCTCTCACTTCTTCCACTAAGTTTGAGTCGATTTTCTACTAGTAAAGCTTACTTTTATATATTTTTTTTTTCTGTATGCGAAAGGTCTCATGTCGAATTTGAAACAAATCTGCGGAATGTCCAGTCTTCATGTAAATTCGCATGATAGAAAAAGGACGGGTCCAATATTAGATCGATAGGTAAGGTAACCTTGATCAACATGTTACTGATCATTAAACTATCGTCAATAAGTTACCTTGCTTTTGTATTTGATGCTAAGAACGTATAAAAAATGTTATCCCATTTCTAAAAATGGTTAAGAGATTTCTCGATCCCAGTTCAGCGTTCTTTTGCCTTTTTTTGGTAAGAAATGTTTTTTTTTTTTGGTAAAAAATGTTAAGTGCGTTCTTTTGCCTTTTTGGGTTTGTTACATTCTCTTTACAATTTGGGTGTGAAGTTGACGAATTTGAATATTTTCAGTGACTGCATTTGTGATTTTTCATTTGTTATTTAGGAATTTTAGGTTGGGGTAGAAGCCATTTAATTTATTAATATTTCATTTGGGTTTGTTGTAGCGTACGTCTGATTATCGAGATGAACACATTTCGATAAAGAAAATCAGCACGGATAAGGCAGCAACCAAAACTCAATTACCAGATTTTTCAGATGAAATCTCACGGGTTGATAATTAGTTACCTTACTTTTGCATATAGAAAACCACTTTCGTTCTTCAACTTACTCTTTTTCCAAGACTTTGATTCTCTTTTCAAATTTGGGTCAAATGGACGAATGTAAAAATATTCAGGGACATTTGAGATATCTATTAATCGTTTTCCACTTTGCTTAGACCATATATCAATATATGGGTCTAATTAGTATTATAGTATGTAGTTTTGTTGTAGCGTCCGATTTACCGTGGAGATGAGCATGCATTTCTTCAATAAATTTTTTTGGCAATCTCATCACCGATAAAGCAACATGCCGGAACTCAATATATGACCATATGTGTGCACGAAATTTTTGATATAATCGATGAAGGGTTTATGTCAAAACTTCTTTGTGAGCCCTTTTTTCAAAAAAAAACAAAAAAAAAAACTTCTTTGTGTCGATTTATTGGATCACGTTTGAGATTGTTTTTACTGAAAGAAAATATGGAAATTTAATTATTTTTTTTTCTGTATGCGAAAGGTCTCATGTCGAATTTGAAACAAATCTGCGGAATGTCCAGTCTTCATGTAAATTCGCATGATAGAAAAAGGACGGGTCCAATATTAGATCGATAGGTAAGGTAACCTTGATCAACATGTTACTGATCATTAAACTATCGTCAATAAGTTACCTTGCTTTTGTATTTGATGCTAAGAACGTATAAAAATGTTATCCCATTTCTAAAAATGGTTAAGAGATTTCTCGATCCCAGTTCAGCGTTCTTTTGCCTTTTTGGTAAGAAATGTTTTTTTTTTTTGGTAAAAATGTTAAGTGCGTTCTTTTGCCTTTTTGGGTTTGTTACATTCTCTTTACAATTTGGGTGTGAAGTTGACGAATTTGAATATTTTCAGTGACTGCATTTGTGATTTTTCATTTGTTATTTAGGAATTTTAGGTTGGGGTAGAAGCCATTTAATTTATTAATATTTCATTTGGGTTTGTTGTAGCGTACGTCTGATTATCGAGATGAACACATTTCGATAAAGAAAATCAGCACGGATAAGGCAGCAACCAAAACTCAATTACCAGATTTTTCAGATGAAATCTCACGGGTTGATAATTAGTTACCTTACTTTTGCATATAGAAAACCACTTTCGTTCTTCAACTTACTCTTTTTCCAAGACTTTGATTCTCTTTTCAAATTTGGGTCAAATGGACGAATGTAAAAATATTCAGGGACATTTGAGATATCTATTAATCGTTTTCCACTTTGCTTAGACCATATATCAATATATGGGTCTAATTAGTATTATAGTATGTAGTTTTGTTGTAGCGTCCGATTTACCGTGGAGATGAGCATGCATTTCTTCAATAAATTTTTTTGGCAATCTCATCACCGATAAAGCAACATGCCGGAACTCAATATATGACCATATGTGTGCACGAAATTTTTGATATAATCGATGAAGGGTTTATGTCAAAACTTCTTTGTGAGCCCTTTTTTCAAAAAAAAAAAAAAAAAAAAACTTCTTTGTGTCGATTTATTGGATCACGTTTGAGATTGTTTTTACTGAAAGAAAATATGGAAATTTAATTATTTTTTGTTTTTCTTTGCTTGCATGCAAACAGTGGCATAGGTACCATTTTCCCCCTTTTTTTGTTAGTACGTAGTTTGGTATTTTCAAAATATATACGTACATCTCTTCTGTTTTGGTTATAATTGTAGTAGAATTTTAGGGTCATTTGTTGAATGTGTTAGTTCTTGGATTGCGGAGGAAATAAAAGAAAGTTTGAGATACCTCAGGCCTTTATAATTTTATTAGGAGTTGTTTGTTCACTTTACGGCAAAGATCCCGCCCAGAGTGTGTTTTTAAGATCAGTGTCACACAAAAAAATCGCCTATTTGGTTTGTTTTGGACGTGTATCTTTTGCTTATATAGTTTTCTCTTTAAGTTATATTTGCGCAGATGCAAAGAATGGAATGGGTCAAAAAGAGAAGAGTTTGGTGAGTACATTTACAAGGTATGAGCTTACAACGACCACATGTTAGTTAAATACTGAAACCACTGACAAAAGATTCAAGTTATTATTCAATGTAAATATAGCAAACTGGTTGTTGACACGCATCACAAGCAATGCCTAGAAAAAAAAAGGAATCAACGAGAATGTATATAAAACTCTATACCCTAGAAAGTATAACCCTAGAAAAAGGCAAGAAACACAAGCAAATAGAAAAAAAAAAAAAAAAAAGATAAAACAAGGCATCAGCCAGAACGTATATAAAACTCTAAACTCTAGAAGTAATATATAATATCAATAGTAATCTATATGGTCGGACTTCATGATCTCCTTATTTGTAAGTCGGTTTCATGCTTGGTCCCGATCTTGACCCATCTTATCCCTTCTTGCAGATCCCGATCCTGGATTAGTTTCAGGAAACCTATTCTCATTTGCTAGATTAGCCTGTTGCTGTTCACGGAATAACAATTGTTGTCGATGTAAATCCACCAATTGTATGTTTTCTTTCTGTATACGATACATACACACACAAAAGAGCACCAAAGATATGAATCTGCATAAAATCTATCAGAAAATAATGAGAATTCTAAGAAACATAAGCCGTTGTCACCTGATCAAGAAAGGGATTATGTGTGAGAGATGAAGGAATCGAGGGTATATGCACCATGGATGGCTCACGAAGGTACATCGGCTGTTGTTGATTGGCCAACTCCTGAATATCGTTGAAACGCATTGTAGTCGCTATCACCGACTCCTCTAAGGGGAACAGATTTATCTGGTCCGGGATTTGCGTGAACCAATTAGTGATTAAGTTCCTAAATCCGTCGTCCTCGTCCTCGTTATAAACCGATCTTTCTTCTATGTTCTGATCATTGAAGGGGAGCTCTGAGATTTGATGAGAAGTGTGATGTTGGTGAGTCGTTGATAGATTTCTACTGGAAGACGCCACAGAGAGTCTATCATAATGATCTCCAGGAGGTGATGAGACGCGTTGCGCCATGAGATTAAGGTCTGTGTTGTGCTGTTGAAAACAAGACTGTTGAGGAATGTTGTTGACATGATGTGATGGAGACTGGACATTTATTCCTCTGTAGAACTCGTTTGATCTTTCCCCACCAGACATTCCTCGTTCTTGTGGAGTTATTAACGATCGATTTCTCTCGTCGCTTTTGTTTTGATCATTCTTCTTCTTCTTCTGACCCATCCGGAATTTCTGTACACCCAATTCAGAAGAAAGAAATATTAATGCAATTCATCTAAGGATTATTTTCGACTTATTTTCCTTTATTAGTATCCTCTTATTATGTTATTTTGACGTGTTTAGTTCCATTAATCCGATCTAGCTATCCAACTAGATGAACTCGCTTAACATGCACCGTTTTTTATCGAGTGGTTTATCTAAAACACACAAACAAAAAAAGTTATGAACTAAAAAATATTTCTACATTTAAACTACTATTTATTATTTAACTAAAGTAATTAAATCAATAATTGAATGGAATTGACAAATGAAAGTTTCAACAAAAGAGGCCACCAATTGGGTAAAAATAAATAAAACAATGCGTGGCCATTTCATGATCATCCCGTGGCTGTTTAGCCATAAATGTAATTTTTGCTACTTTGTCATTGATTTGCACCTATTATCCCTCCAAGCTAAGTGAGCAAATTTCTTTCTTTTTTTTTTTGGAAAAAGACTAACCCAAGGCAACAAGCTCTGCAAAACTGATTGAAGAACTGAAAAGTCAGATTGATTTGGTTCGAGATAATAAAAATACCACATTAAAGATATTAAGGAAATAATTTATTTCAGCATTTTGAGAGGAAAACTCTTCTAACAAAAAAATCATAACAATTTAGCATCACATAGGGATAGGGGCTAAGAACACAAAATTTAGCTAAGCCATTTCATAACAAAGACGGTCCACAACCTAATTAGAAAACTTTCAATGGTAGTATATACCATTGGGGTTCTAAAAAATATATGTATATGTATACATTAATATTAGTATTTTATTATAGAATTATTAACTTTACTAGAAATCAACCAAAAATTCCTTAAAATATTTGATGGAAACGCTAGGAAAAGAGAAGATGTGGGAGTACACACTTTTTACTTATAATTTTCTTTTTGTAATTAGACCATCAGAACCAAAAAAAAAAACTTAGAAGTGTTAGTTGATATAAATCCGAATAAGTTTTATCATATAAAATAAGCCCAGATCTTATGTGTAGTTGCAGAGGTTGCGGATGTAGGATGTAGTTAGGAGCGTTTGTAGATGAGAGTGGTTATAGTTTTACGCGTTATTAAGAGATTTGTACGATTGGTACATCGGTTAGAAATTGATACATTTTTGAAATATTATAACTGATTAACTACCAAATGCAGCAGTAGTTAAATAATAAATTATCAATATTTATATTATATATAGTTATAAAAATATTTTAAACCATATTATTAGAATAAATATAAAATTATACTATTAATTTTTTAAAAATTATAGAAAATATTTTTGTTTTAAAGTATTATAACATAATTTAAAATTATATACACATATATATAATTTTTTTTTTTAAAGAATTACCCTCCCGCAACTGCAAATGCTAGCTGTAATTATCTTTTTAATTTAAGAGGTTTAGAGCGAGTTGAATCGATTTATAGCGTTTTCTTTGATTGTTGCAAAATACCAACAACCACTACCAGCCACAAAAGCTGTGTTTGCGGGAGGTAGCGGAGAAACCAGTTGTGCCCTTGGCATGACTGGTTCAAACACAGCGGTCACGGTTGCCGGTAGGGAGTTTGTGGATGCGGATGGTTGCGGTTTCAAATGTTATAAGCGTTTTGTATAATTGGCACAATATTTGAAATTTGTTGCGTTTGCGGAATATTTGCGACTGGTTGATTATGAGATACTGCAGCGGTTTAATAATTAATTACCCATATTAACATATTATAACATTATAAAAATATCAAAAACATATTATTGTGATAGAATATCGGATTTATTTTTAAATTCAGATAAAAGTTATAATTTCAATAAAAACAATTTTGAAAATTTATATTAGAACTATTTTAAAAATATTTTTTTTTCGTTTACATATGTATATATCCTTCTATATGTATATACATTAATGTTTGAAAATTAAAGTGAATATTTTTAGTTTAAAGGTTTTGTAAAATAAATTATGATACTGTTTGTGAATTTAAATTAAAATATAAAATATATTTTTATTCTTATTTATAATATTTCCATTTTAAAATTTAATTTTAAATTTTAAATTTTTTGTATATTTATTTATCCATGACAGTCATTACCCTTGATATTAAGTGAAACCGAACTTTGATTTGTAGAAATTTGGAGCGGTTTGAAGCGATTTATAGCGCTTTTTGTAATTGTTGCAAAACGCCAACAATCGCTGCCAATTGCAAAAGATGTGTTTACGAGTGGTAGCGGGGAAACCAGTCAGCCCCTAAATCAAACAAATATCTGCATAATCTAAATTTAAACACAAATTAGATTTATTAGGTTAATCATGTAACGTGATTTACGAGATTTTATCTAAGTTGTTATGTAAAACAATAAAGATATCCATCCCGAGCCTGATTTCAGAGATTCGATATGTTTTGTGGCAAAATATTAAGAGGCTCGCTGGTTTTCCCGCTACCATCCGCAAATGTAGTTTTTTTGATTGGTAGTGGATATTGGCGTTTTGCAACAATCACAAAAAATGTCGTAATTCGCTTCAAACCACTCCAAACCTCTTAAAATCAAAAGCTGGTTCCTGCCAACGTTTGCGGTGTGGGCGGTTGCGGATGGATAAAAAAAAACTATTTTCTAAAAATATTATAATTTTAAATTAAAATAAAATATTATGAATAAAAATATATATACATTTTATATTTTAATTTAAAATTTACAAACAATATCATATTTTATTTTATAAAAACTTTAAACTAAAAATATGCAATATAATTTTTAAACATTAATATATACATATATAAAGGAAACAAAATATTATTGTTAAAGTTTTAATATAAATCTTCAAAACAAATATTATTGAAATTATAAATTTCCTATAAATTAGAAGTATAAATAAACATAATATTATTATTAACTATATTATATTAATAATTATTATATTTTATCATAGTTGTATGTTTTGATATTTTTGTAATGTTATAATATGTTAATATTGACAATGTATTATTAAACTGTTACAATATATCATAATCAACCAGTCATAAATTTTCCGCAAATGCAACAATTTTCAAACGTCGAACCTGTCATACAAAACGCTTAATAACACTTGAAACTGTAACCATCGGAATCCGCAAACTTCCACACCCGCAACCGCTGCGTTTGAACCAATCAGGTCCTTGATCACTAACAATATTTGGCTACCGCAAAAAAAAAAAAAAAAAAAAAATCATTTGCTCTTAAGAATAATCCCAAATGTAGATCTGAGTCCATGGATTTAAAAAAGTATTGTAAACATAAACTATAGTTAAAGGTTTGTAGGTGAGATTCTCGAAAACTTATGTAAGGCATATATTATTAAAATTGGGCATGCACTAGGACATCTTATATTTCATGTCTGGATCCATATCTTAAAATCCAAGGTGCAAATTTTTTGTATACATAACAGCAATTTTTTATGTAAATTATTGCATTAAGTTATTTTATTTTGTTTTGGCTTTCTGAAAATCTAATTAAGCACCGCCGTGGTGGTAAGTATTAGAAGAAGAAACGATACCTGGAGATGGCTGGCTACGTTTTCTCGAGTGAGGCTACTAACATTCATCCTCTCTAAAATTTTCTTGGGAACAGCATCTGCATGTATTCACATTGTTCATATATATGCACATATAAAATAAACCTAAAGTGACAACCCTAGTAACTATTGTTTCTGAACCCTCTCTGGGCTTGCCTTTGGGCTAAACATATCTTTAAGTTTTAATGAAATTTCAGTTGCTCAAGAAAAAAAAGACAAACCCTAGTAACTATGAACCTTAATGTACGTGACTCACCATTTTTGCCAAGGAAATGCACTGCCTCCAAAAACTTGCCGTTAAGATAATCGTCCCACACCACTCGCCTTTTCTTGGTGGCGGAATCACGATTATGATCTCGATCCTCCTCGTCGGTTTGTAACATGTTTCTTTTTCTCCTGTTAGGGCTTCTTATGGTGGAATCTCCCACAGAGGATGACTTCTCAGCTGCTGCTTTATCTTCTGCCTCTTCAGCAACCGTGACACTCCTTGGTTCCATCTTCTTTACCAAGTATTTGAAAATCAAACGTAGATCTTCTGGTCTTATCGGTTTTATGAGATAGTCACATGCACCGTTCCTCATCCATTTGGTCACAGATTCTCTTGAATCGTCTTGGGATGTTACTGCAAAAAGTATGTTTTTAATCAAAGAATTCAATGTAGACGAACTTTAAAAATTAGTATACTCTTACTAATGATTGGAATATCTATTTCAGATCCAATTTCCGAGATTAAATGGAATATTTTCCCGTCTAAATTGTGTGCTTCCATTATAGCAATATCGAACAAATCCCTATGGTTGCAGAGTAGATACATAACTCTTTCCTCTTCGTGGCATGTAGTCACTGCAAAAAATACACGATTTATATGATTATAACAACAATTAGGTCAACTTCAAAAATACTGAAATTAATCAAAAACACATTGGAAATTATATATGAACTTCATCTCCACTTGATCAGTTCTAAAATCTCCAAAAAAAAGTCAATCAAAATAGCTACCTTCGTAGTCAAACTCTTGGAGATGTTTCTCCAATATATGGAGATATTGTCGATCTTCATCAAACAATAAAACCCGCAAACCCTTGGGAAAGTTGTCAGAAAACATATTGGGAGAGTTTGGCAAATCCCTATCTGGACCGCCACCTTCGTCATCGGCATGAGTTACAGGATACCATTTCCCAACCATTTTTTTGATGATTGACGGCTGCAGGTAAAAGCTGCGTGTTTTTATGATGTAGTCCGGTAAATTCGCCTAAGATGCTCACTCCCTTTTAACCAACAAAATTCTGATATTTATCTCAAATTATTATTTAACATTTCTGATTAAAAAAACAAGTCAAGTGGACCCCAAAATACATTTACTAACAGAATATTTGATAGGAAGACTCCGTATAAAACTGAATATTTTTATAATCGACATATATATACTATCTTTTCTAGGGTTTTTCATTCTGTTTTGCTTTTACATTCTTACTTTTTAAAAAATTTGGAATGTCCTATACTAACTTAATAGGTAATAACCCACGCCTTACGCGGAATAAGATTATTAATTTTATTATTTTGTTTCGGTTTTAGGTTAGTGTTTTTGGTTTTTAATCTATTAAAATATAATAACCATTCTAAATCAATATCTATTCTGTTTATTCAGTTAAAATGCTTGAGATTTTTAATTTTTCAATGATAAGCAAAAACTATTATTATTTGTTTGGTTTCATGTTATATGGATTTTAGACAGTCCTGATGTCAAACCAATGGTTTCATATTATAATTTCTAAATGCATGGAAAATCAAATCAAATTTAGATAAAAATTGAAGAAAAAGAAAAGAAAATTATCAAGACAAATCATTTCATTACAATTGGTCATGGTGAATGGAAACATTAAAAAAAGAATATTTCAGCTTCCAGGAGAATTATAATCCTCACTTGTAGTGAATATATAGTTATATAGGTGCTCACGTTAATGTGCACATGTATGTAGAGCTGGACACAATATCCATAAATTTTGATTTGATTCGTTATCTTTTTCAATTCAAACAAAAAATCTGGATATCCGTAACTCTACGAAAAAAAAATACTAATATGCAATATCAGTAAAAAATGAAGCACATCACAAATCCTAATATTTTTTAAAACGGATATTCGATTCGATCCATTATATGCTATATATACATATAATTAATGAATTATATATATAAGATATGAATAATATATTCTATATAACTTTTACAATATTTTTATTTACTAAATTTATGAAATTAGGAATTAGTATTCAAAAAATTAAATAAGTTTTTTTATTTTTGTAATTAAATTTTATTATTTTATATTATTTAGATTTTCATTTATTTTTAATTAATTTATTTATTTTTTACGGATCGAAACCTGTAAAATTTCTAATTTTCCGAATATCCGGGACACCGTATATCCGGATGGCTACGAATCGAATCAGATAATTGATTATTTGGAGAAACGGATTAGATCACGAATACCTCCAAAATTTCGGATATCTGATTCGTGCATACTCTTACATGTATGTGTATGTAAAAAATATATAAAGGTGGTCGATAAATATATAAAATACCATAATTAACATTAAAGGACATTTTACAAAATAACACTTGAAAGATAATATTCTATTAAAATAAATTAAGTAAAAATAAAATTAGCCTAGACAATAGTGAATTTCTTTTAGTAAATTAATTATTTTTCTATGTAGAACTTTGTATAACCCGTAGAACCGTGCATGTGAGTATTATATTGAAAAAAACACAAAATAGTATATAGTGTGAACGCATTTATGTAGAGTTTGACTGAGAAGTTCTCTGCACGTAACACGTCAGCGTATTTGGTTTCAATCGATGTGGGACTGCCATGTAGCAAATATAATGTGAACGTAATGTGAATACATTAAATGATAATGTTTCTCTTTTAATATATAGGAGATTTTGAGTTTAAAGCTAATTTGAAGGGAAAAGTTATAATGAGTTTTCGAAGAAATAACGCATAAAGATTTTTTATTTACCTTCATGATTTGTTTGAGCAACATAATTTCATTGATTGTTGACAAAACATAAATTCCTAGTACATATAATATAATATATATAAGTTAAAAATCAGTTTGAGAACTTTAAATTAGGATTAATTGATAGTTTTACTGTAATTTTTATATTTTGAGATTCATATTAATTGGGATAATCTATGCCTAGTTCATTTAGGGGTCAAGTTATTACTTTCGAATAAAAGATTAAGAAAAGGCGAGAGAAAGAAGGAGTTTGTGCGGGGGGGGCTTGATGTGGTCAACCATGCTTGACGCTAAGTTCTAATCCCTCACTAAAGTATCTGGTCATGGTGAATCAAGGAATCATTACACAGTGTAATTTACAAGGGATTTAAACATAACATTTATAGATATAGGATATTTTAGTTAGAATACTGAAAAGTGAAGGTGAAAAGAAAAGAAAAGAAAATAAAAGGTTGGCGACTTAAATAGAAAACAAAAGGGGTCAGAAAATAAAATTTAGTGGACTCAGTTCAAGATATTTGAATAAATACAAACCAATTTTGTAAATTTGGTGGGGTCAGCTGACCACACTATTCTTAATGTATGTAGCAAAGCATTTTTATGAAATGAAAATACATTTTCCTTCCTAAAACCTGTCGAAAATCGATACATAAGCCAAACTCTGTTTCAGTTCAGTAATCAGAGTGTATCACAAAGTGTTATCAACATTACAAAATTACTATATGAGCTCCTCAAATCCTTATTCAGGGAAAAGCAGAAGACTAGTTTCAGTAAAGGACGTTGGGAAGATTAGGCTACAAATTCACAAAGCATCTTCTGGAAATGAAACAGAAGACTTTTGAATCGCCTGAAAAACATGCAAGTGTTTGGTGGTTCTTCAGTGTAAGCGGGACTATATGGGAAGTAGAGTAGCAGATAATGGGTCTGTCGATCGGACCAGAGCCAAGTCGATGGTCAAGAAAACATCTTTAGCTTTTCACCTCATTTGTGGCCATTGGAGGTGAAGAACATGTAGTCCGGATGATCAACTTGCAGACGCTTAAGCCATTTGCCTGCAGCTTGTTGCAAAGACGAGAGCTTTTGGGACTCTTGAGCTCTGTTTTGGTTCCACACGGATACTTTAAGCTTATAAGATGCCAGTCCAAAAGTAGGCAACGGTAGCTTCATGGATTGCTTGGTATCACCACAACCCATAGAACCTGCTTCAATGCATATAGACAATACTGAGTAAGAGATCCCCGCAAGTTTCCGACAATCAGGATAACTAGACACTATCTTGTTCACATCAAAAGCATAGGTTACTTACTTTGAGGAGATTGTGTTGAGAGAGAGTGGAAAGTTAGAAAGCAGGCATCGAGGCTTTGTAGTGTTGGACCAACTGGTATTCTGTATATTGGATACCTACACAAGCTCAACATTTCAGGTCCATCCATATATATTCCAAAAACAACATTCTCAAGACTCAGGAGAGGGTTAACAGTAAACATACCATGACACAGAGACCCAACTTGATGGAGAAAGGTCGCAGCTCCGGTATGTCATTAGCTCAGGAAACCTTGAAGCGAGATCTGACACCTAATGTTATGAAAACTTATATTAAAATGTGAAAAATAAAACAATGAGGATAGTTTGTCTTTGCTTCGGAGGAAGGACAGTTTACTTTGTTAGCGAGAGGTTCACGGCCAAAGGGAGGTTCATACTCCAAGTACTCAAACAATAACCGTCCATGAGGGCTGCTGATCTCAGCCTCTCCACTTGACAACGAACCGGTAACAGATGGATCTCCCAGACTAACTCTATTCAGTTCGCTGACACTCAAATCTACCGCATTCTCCAGAGTCTTAGCATGGTTAGGTAACTTATCAAGCCTGCTATTGCTGCTACTTCCTTCACTACTTACTTCAGTATCTTCACCTGGATTTCTGTATCAAAAGACAATAATCAAAGCTGTGAAATGGAAAAAAAAAAACACAAGAGTTTTGAGTAAAGAACTGAAACACATCTAACCACTAACCTGGCATTCTTTAATGGGTCTAGTACATACAACTGAATGCCAGATAAGTAAGGCACATAATACTGAACGGTGGAGTCGCTCCCATGCATATGTAGAGGAACACCAGCACCGTACGCACTCCATTCTGCAAACGACTCCCACAGATCCTCCAGAACAAAGTATGTACGGCACTCAGATTCACACCTGCTCCTCTGGAAAACGAATTGCCAGCAATAAGCAATGCTCAAAGGACACAGAAACAAAAAACACAACTTGCAATGAGTTCTAAGCAAAAGTCTTCCCCAATTCATATCCAGGTGTGACCAAAACTCTTATCAACATTTACAATCAGCAATAAATGACATTTTCTAACTTAACTCTACCAGAAAAAAAAAGAGTTGAACTTTGTCTTTACCATGGGAAGTAACCGGGGATGAACAAGGGGAGTGGTGTGCTCCAAGAACCGATCCAAGTTTGACCCGTCACTCTGAATCCGACCCGTCCCGGACCCGGATGATCCAGATGAGCCGACGGATACTTCCGACCCGGAAACCACCACCCGATTCTTGCTCCTGGACTGAGCTTTCCTCAGACGAGGCGGCGGCGGCGGCATCGAAGCAGACGAGAGCTCCTTATCCACCACCACCAACATCCCTTCTTCTTCTTCTTCTTCTTCTTCTTCTCGTTGCTGCTTCTCCCTCAACTGCTGCTGCATCCTCCGCATCGCCGGCGGATTGTAAAACCGATTATCACCTCGGATCGCTGACCGTGCGATCGAAACTCCTCCAGAACCCGACATTTTGTGCTGATTTCAAAATCGATCGCTCACCAGAAATATATCCAGATGAAGCAAAATCGAACAAAACCAAACCAAAAAAAAAGAAAAGAAAATGAGAGAATAAGCAGCTTCTTGGTTCTGTTTGCTTGAGTTGGAAACTGAGGAAGTGAGTCTAGGGTTTTAGAGATTGGGAATTGAAGAAGATGGAAGGATTGGGAATTGAAGATTTAATATTATTTATCACAAAAGAAGAAAATCATGGACTCTATTTATCAATTTTTATAGCGTGGCGCATAGACTCTCAATATATAAAAAAAAATATAGTTGAAAACAGCTGAAAAAAAATTAATATTACAGACAGATGTGGCGAAAAGAGGAAGATGGTGGGAAGCCAAGAGATGTGTTTGGTAGCGAATGGTTTCGTCCGTTGACCAAGCAGTTTTTCACTATTGGGCTTGACTATTGGGCCCGGCTTTCTTAACAGACATACATACATTTATATGCTCTTCCGTATAGTACTGCTGGTGGATAGGTACATTGTCAGGCCCTTGTCACCAACTCGGTAAAAGCATTTTTTCCTCGTCATGACAGACTATTTCATTAAGTGGATTGAAGCTAAAGTATATACCGTTATACGCAACACCGACGTTCAGAAGTTCATCTGGAAAATATCATCCGTCGCCATGGTTTTCTATATTAGATCATCACTGCTAACGACTTCCAATTTATCTCAACAATTTTTGAAATTTCTTGTGCATGATAGAAGATGAGATTAAACAAGTCTTCGCCAAGATATACTCAAAGAAACTAAGAAACAGAGGCGGCGAACAAAACAATTCTTGAGGGAATGAAAAACGTCTTGAAAAGAAAAAGGAATTTGGGACGACAAACTCAACCAGTGGCGGATCTATTAAGAGGAATGGGGTATCACATGACACCCCTTAAATTACTATAAATTTTGTTTTGTGTGTAAGAACTCAAGAAATTTTTGTCATTTATGTTAAAATTCCATCTCTTGACACCCATTTAATAAGAGTTCAAATCCAGTTTCGATTTTTACTAGAATTGTAGTTAAGGGTTTTAAATAAATTTACTGATATTTGAAAGTTTATTATATCGAAAAAATGGAAGAAAATAATTTTTTTTCTGTTGAACATGAATAAGTAAAATTTGTTTTCTAACTGCTAGGAGTTTGTTAGTTAGTTAAGAAGCAAAGGATTATTGAGAGAGAAAACAAAACAAAACTGATGTTGATGAAAGATTATTTTTTAAGACATGTGAATATTCTACTGCTATTTGAATAAATCTACTGATATTTGAAAGTTTGTTATATCAAAAGCATGAAACAGAAAAAATTACTTTAATTTTTATTAAACCATATAATATAATTTATTAAATAATTGTTAGGGGTTAGTAAGCTAAAATCAGAGAATTCTAGAGAAAGAAAACAAAAAAAAATCTGATGAAAAATATTTTCTCAAGTCATGTAAATAATCTCAAGTGAACATAATGTTCACTCTCTAGCCAAAAATTTTTGATTTTCACTGAAGTTTTATTTAAGATTTTTGAATAAATCTACTGATATCTGAAAGTTTGTTATATCAAAAGCAAGGAAGAAAATAATTATTTTTGTTGTTGAACCTGAATCTTTAGTAACCATAAAATTATACTTTGTTTGCTAATTATTAGTAGTTAGATAGCTAAAACCTAGACAATTCTAGAGAAAGAAAACAAAATTAAACAATGCAGATGTTGATGAAAGATCTTTTCTTAAGGCATGTGAATAATCTCCACTGGACAAAATATTCACTAAGTAATTGAACGATTTTTACTAAACTTGCAATTGAGAGTTTTGAATAAACCTACTGATATTTGAAAATTTGAATCTGAATCTTTATTAACCATGAAATATAAATTGTTTGCTAATAGTTACGAGCTAAAAACCAAAGAATTCTAGAAAGAGAAGATGAGAAAGTTGATTCTAATGATAGATCTATGCTTAAGCCATGTGAATAATCTCAACTAAACAAAATATTCACTAAATAACTGAAGGTTTGATTTTTACCAATTTCTATTCTGAAAAGACTTACTCACAAATATTAAACAATCCTAAAAAGAAAAATAAATAAGGTAAAAATATATACAAAGATAAATATGAGACTTCCTCCCAAATGAACTTGTTTTAAGTCTCTAGCTTGATTTTCTTTCTTTTTTTCTTTTTGGCTAGGCGGAGATGGGATCAGATAGTGGAACCGAGATTTCTTCCTCTTATGTTGTGGTCTCTAATTAGAGTTAACTTTTTGTCTATTGACTGTAAAGTCTTTTCCATTAGTGTTCCACGACGCTATTGTTTCATGTGATCTAACTTCTTTGAATTTGAAAGGACCGGACCATCTTGACAAAGTAGTAGTTGAGAGTTTTGAAAAAAATATACTTAACATTGGAAAGATTATTATATCAAAAAGCATAGAAAAAAAAAAAGAATTCATGTTGAACCTGAATCTTTGTTAACCATAAAAGTATAATTTGTTTGTTAATTGTTAGGAGTTAGTTAGCTAATTACCAGAGAATTCAAGAGAGAGAAAACAAAACAGAGGTCACGTTGATGAAAGATCTTTTCTTAAGCCATGTGAACAAATCTCCAACAAAATGTTTTCAGTTACACATGAATGAAGAAATGAACCTGTACAGATATATGAATCTCACAAGCTACACACTGTTTTTTCTATTTATTTGGGAATAAAGAAAAGAATATGACTTTTTTTGCTAACTTAACAAAACAAATATGAATCATGGAGCCCTGAGCTTCTTCTTGCCTCGGATTAAGTATGGTTTCATAAGGCCTCAGCTCTGCCATAAGAACTTTCATAACTCTCCAGCTCAGAACAGGGTTCGGGGACTACGGACTCTGAAGAACCCTCCACATACAAGCATCTCCAAGAATCATCATCAGGAGAACCTGAGTTCGTCATCGAGAGAGAGATATTCGACAGCACAACCGAAGTAAAAGGAGACTCTTTGGTTCCAAAGAAATCTCCTGCAACGCTAATGTTCTCTCCAACAATGTCATGTAACCTGATGTGACTCACTAGCGGGTAAGCATTTTCATCGAAACCGGTATCAGGGTGAGTTCCGAAGCTACCATTGGCTAGAAACGCAGTACGAACGTTGACCATATGGATGTCAGAAACATCAATCTCTTTAATGTAACCTCCTCTTCCTTTTGTTGTCCGGAAAGCAACCCCGGATAAAGAGTTGTGCATGTAAGCACCGAGAACCACGACATCAGATATCCCGCCAGACATTTCACTGCCAAAGGAAATAGAGGAACCAGAAGCTGCTCGGAGGTGAACATCTCTTATCTGGACATTTGCAGTCGGTCTTGCATATGAGATACCGTATTCGTCCCAACCACTTTTTAGTGAAATGGCATCATACCCCATGTTGATGGTAGAGTCTTGGATGCACACATTATCAGAAGAATCTTGAAAGAAGAAAAAAAAACATAATAAAGTTTCAATTGTAAAAGCAAACAAACAAGTGAAGCCAAGTCATAACATAACAACTAACCAGGGACAATGCCGATGGTATAAGGAGATTCTGGAGAAGTATTAGCTGTTACTCTATGAATGTATACATGCCTGCAGAACATCAAAGACCACAGTCAACATTTTTACCAAAATTTTCTAAAATAATAATAAGAAGAAGAAGGGGATTTTCAGACACAATCTTTACCTGCAGTAAACCGAATGGATAGTATAAGCAGGAGCATTCAAGAACGTAAGATTTGAGACGATGACATTTTCTGAAGAGACAAACTCGACGAGGTGCGGTCGACTATACTTTAAAGAACGAGAATTGAACCGATCCCACCAAATCAGGCCTTGGCCATCTATAGTACCGTTATCACCTATGAACACATGGAAACGTAACGTTTAAGTTTTTATCTAGCAGTTAACGAAAACACAAAAATGAAATGAAAGGGTAAAATCATGTATAAACCTGTGACAACTACATCACGTAGCTCATATCCGTTTATCAAGCTCATGTATCTCTTCCCCGGTAGATCGATACCTCGTCCGTACGATGGTAACGGATCCACGACTTGCCAATGCGATGGATCCTACACAACAGTTTTGTATAAGGCAAAGCAAAACAGACTCTGATTCAAACCATCACACACACACACAAAAACCTGGGAGGCGAGAATGACGGCGTCTTTCTCGAGGAAGAGAGTGAGGTGGCTGGTGAGATTGAAACTACCGGTGAGCCACCGTCCGGGAGGAACATAGAGCTGAGCACCGCCTTTATCGGCGAAAGACTTGAGATAGAAGACAGCGTTCTGAAACGCGAGCGTGTTCAGCGTTTTACCATCTCCGACAGCACCGAACTCCAAAATCGAGACACTATGCGGTCTCGAGTTCGGTCTCCGACCAAGATCGCATACGCTTCCTGCGCCGTGACTCCGAATCAGACCGCTCAATGCCAGCAGCAAAACTAGTGCCACCTGACAAAACACTAAAAAGAATCAAATCATCACAACCTTATTCAAAATTCGCCGATCCAAATTTCACAACGGATCCATCGAATTTGATGGAGACTCAGAAACCACTGTGGAGAGGATTGATTGATGGATTCGACTAAAAATTTTAACATTTCAAATCAATCGGGATCAACTAATCTCAGACAAAACAGGGTCACAGGGAAGAAGGACAAGGGACTTAAGAAGTCAAGAACTTACTGGCATCTTTATTTGTAATAGCAAAAAGCTGTCAGAAAACGAAAAGCAGAAAAGGCGAGGAACTTTTCGCGCCAAATGCAATCACCAGATAGTGAGAAGGAAGCAGAAGAAGGAGGAGAGCCAAGAAGAAGAAGAAGAAGAAGAAGAGTTATGACCACAGAGACGAGAGAATTTTCTTTATTTTTTTGATTGAGCAAAGAGTATAAATGATGATGGAAAAAGAGAAATTATTAATACTTTTATAGTATAATATAATTCCAAGAAAATATATAAGCAAAATAAGGTAGGAAAAGATTAACGCCAAAATGACAGCCTTTTTATGCGTATAAACATTATTGGGCATACGAAGAGAAAAAATGGAGAGGAATAGAAACATGACAGGTGGTAAAAATAATATTCTATAGGAGGAAATAAATTTAATTAAAAAAAGAAAGAAAGACTGATTTTAGCTAATTTTTATCATTAGTATCCATTAATAAGCAATTAACTAGATCTCGATCCGTACAACCGTGCGGGTAATTATTCTCATTTTTATACATATAATCATTTGGTTTACATGATTAGTGATATATAATTTTAATATTTATCATATTATTAATAGTTTATTATAACATTTTCAAGTACAACAATTTTATAGTTTGCATATAATAATTTATTTATTTTTGTTTCAAATTATTATTGGGTATACGAAGAGAAAAAATAGAGAGGAATAGAAACATGACAGGTGGTAAAAATAATATTCCACAGGAGGAAATAAATTTAATTAAAAAGAAAGAAAGACTGATTTTAGCTAATTTTTATCATTAGTATCCATTAATAAACAATTAACTAGATCTCAATCCGTACAACCGTGCGGGTAATTATTTTCATTTTTATACATGTAATCATTTGGTTTACATGATTAGTGATATATAATTTTAATATTTATCATATTATTAATAGTTTATTATAACATTTTCAAGTACAACAGTTTTATAGTTTGCATATAATAATTTATTTATTTTTGTTTCAAATTATTATTGGGTATACGAAGAGAAAAAATGGAGAGGAATAGAAACATGACAGGTGGTAAAAATAATATTCTACAGGAGGAAATAAATTTAATTAAAAAGAAAGAAAGAAAGACTGACTTTAGCTAATTTTTATCATTAGTATCCGTTAATAAGCAATTAATACATGCTTAGCTACTAAACAGTTTTAAGAATAAACGTAACGTATTCTCGCCGACAGATCTTCTAGACAACAGAGAGAGAGTGCGACATTTTCATCTCTCTTCTCACCTCACATGGGTAAAAAAAGAAGAAGAGACAAAAATGGCTGTCTGAAATTGATCTTTTTGTGTTTTATTTGGAGAAGTGCATTGTTTTTGGTCTTTTCTCTTGTAATTCTTTCCTTTCTAGATATTATAAATGATTTTAACAATATTTGACCTTTCCAGAGTTTTGGTTTTATTATGTCTTTTTCATTGTTCAGTCGCGGTCAGTGGTATACTGTTTATTGTTTAGATGTATTCATTGAGGAGTCAGTCCTGATAGTTTTGTTCAACATATTTCTATTACTCATGTTTCTTCTTCACAGTCACAGACTATTCATACATCTCTGTGATGTGTATTCCTTAGGTATCTCAATTTCAAAAAGATTTACAGAATGCTTTTAGAGTGATAGCAAATTTACTTTTTACTCTTTATCAATTTTTACTTTATTCATGAATTATTCTTCTGTTATTACCCATGCAGCAAACTCTTTTGTCAGGCTCAAATAAGTGTTTTCAGTTCTAAAACAAAGTCATGATGAACATATGATGTAATTTCTTGCTTGGAGGACTATATATCCTGGGAGACTTTGTATATGTATTTATGTTCAAGAACTAATATTGACAAAAAGTGTATAATTTGAATAAATAATCCCAAAAGCATCGAAATTTGTAAAAAGAAAGTAAAAATAAATAAGAGGATGTGCGGTTAAAACAAGAGAAATAAAACTAGCAAAGTTTGAAATATATAGAAAGAGAGTGGCACTAAATGAGGGTAGGCTGAGCATTGTATCCGTCAAATTTGATTCGATTCGTTATTCGTGTCGATTCGATCCAAAAAATCAGGATATCTATAAGTCTCCGAAGCAAAGCAAATTTGAAAATCAGTATCTGTTAAAAGCAAAGTAAATCACAAATACTAAAAAATTAGAGTCGGATATCTGATCTGCTCTGATTTATATACAGATATATATATATATATATCTATAGCTAAATATAGAGTTTTACACGTATAATCTTATGTAATTATTATTTGAACATATAATTCTATTTATAAAATTACTAATAAAATATAAAATTAAGAAAATATAAAATCTTTATAAAAAACTACAATTTTTCCAAAAATATTTTTTTATATAAAAAATATTAATTTTAAAAATTCATAAAACACAGAATTTCATTAATTATTAGTTTATCTTTATATTATGTATTTAAAACAAAAACAAAAAAAAAACAATTATGTACAAAGTTTTGTAGATTTATTTGTATTAAATAAAGTGGATAAAATATTTGCAAATATCAATATTCGCAAATATCCACAAAATTTTTGGATATTCGGAAAAACGGTTATTTATACTTTTCAAAGCAAAACAAATCAAAAAATTAGATATACGTGAAGTATGTAATAAATCACAAATACTGAAAAATATAGTCCTATTCAATCTCTATTCACCCCTAGATGAGGGAATATAAAGAAGAAAGGAAACTGTAGTTGGGAGAAGAATGGAATACTCAAAGCCATGTGGCTGAATGCTGAACAGGTCCCACTTCTATCATGCTTCTAATTTGACAGCCTGTCATATTTGACATATTGTATGTATATGATTATTTTCCCTCTAATGTTTTATTTTTCTTATCACTCATTCATCAAAATTTATTCATATGATAGTTCAGTTTTGTTTATATCTTCTTTTTCGACGCAGATAGTTCATTTTTTTGTATCACAATGTTGCTGAAACAATAGAACTATACATGGACAGAGATGCCAATCGAATATAACGGGGCTTGGTTCATTTTGAATTGTTTTCATGCATGATAGACATTTGTACGGATTTTTTGACACAGCAATATAGTATCAATGATTACTAGTCGATTAACACATTGAGAATGCTTTCTTGCATGGAAAAATAAATCACATTTTGAGTAATCCTGATATGAAAAGCATATGGTAAATAGTACTATTATTGCTCAAATAGCATAAACAAATACAAACACACAATGAAGCAACCACAAGAGAAAGGCGCAAGGCAAACTTTTAGTGACTGGAAACCATATGCTGTTTATAACATACCACTCAGTCTCAGGTTATGACTCAAATGAAGGATCAAGAAACTCTTCAGCCTTTCTCTTCCCCTTACCACTAACAACAACGATAAGCACAAATCCACAGCGTGTGTAAATACGTGGTACAATGTTTACAAAGGAAGCATGTACTAAGTGGTAACAATGGAAAAAAAAAGTTTTCTTATTATTGACCAACTTTAAACTTATCCACCAATACTTATTATGTGTTTAATGCAAAATAGGCCAAATAAGCCTTGGCTTTCTTTCTCTATTTGAAGAAGAAGAAAAGAGAGTAGTCTCCAACTAATCACTAAGATGATTGTTTTCTCAAACAAGGATTCAGAAGAGATGGGGCTTTGGTTTAGAGAGTAGTGGAATCAACCAGGGCTTCTGTAATCTTCTTCTCCAGTTCCTTTGGCTCGATCCACAATGAACTTTGCTCATGCAATAGCTTCTTTCTCGCTTTCTTCTTATCTTCCCTTTTAAGTCCCGTCATTCTCCAGAACTCCAGCTTTTCAGCTCTTTCTTTCATCTGCAAGTTTTAAACACGAAACCAGTCTATCACTAAGGCGTTTCTTGAATCGGATTACAACTTTTTTTTAAAAAAAACACTAGACCATTCCTGATCCGAGTCTGAGACCATGAGGCAGAAAGAAGGAACTGAAACTAGAATCAAAAACCTGTGAGCAGTTACTTTGCAGCCACGATTACATGAGATGAATTTTATGAATCAGCGAATACTCCTTTGACAAGAGTGTGTGTGTATGGAACCTCTAACTAACTGCCTTCACAATAAGGTATCCATCTTATGTTCAAAAGCTTGTAATAGGCTCTAACATTGTAATAAGTCAAAGGCTTGAACAAGAACAACAGCTAATGCAGCCAGAGATATTATTATGGTTACAGGATTTCATCAAAACCTCCACTTGAGGTTAAGCTACACTTATCCAATCCTGCAGCCCTATAACTTCATCAGCTCTTATTTAAAGATCTCTCTTCAACTGGTCGATAACAAAGCAAAGATACCCTTTTTTATCTAAGAGTAGACCCTGAAGCATAACTATTTCAAGAAGCTAACAACACTTTGCGTCTTCACATGCCAAGACAAAGCCATTCCCCCTATATTTTATTCAAGAATCATCTCACACACTACACTACCCTACTTGATCAAAGATCCCATCATGATCTTCCCAACACAGAGTCTGTATGTAAAGAAAGAAGAACGAACGTACCAAGGTTTTCCTGAACTCTTCCTCGAAAACCTTGCGTTCCTCAGCTCTAACCTTAGCAGCCTCAGCTTTCAAACGCCGCCTCTCCTCATTAGCAGCACGCTCAGCCAGCAACCTAGCCTCATCCTTACGCTGCTTCTCCACCCTCAGCATCTCGATCTCGTGCACGTACTCTCTGCGATAAAGACTCACTTTCTTCGCGTAGTCTCTCCTAAGCTGCGCGAGCATCCTCTCCGCGTCTTTGGGATCTCTCGGGGCCTCCCAGCTTCCTATGTAGCTCTCTGGCTCGAGGAAACTGTGCGTCTCCTGGTGGGATCTGTGGTGAGTCGCTTCTGCGGAGAAAGACCTGAAGGAGTGTTTGGTGAGAGGGCCTTGCTTGACGAGACGGATCAGTTGATTGCAGAGAGCCATTGTGGTGAATCTGAAGAAGGATCTAAAAGGAGATTCAGATCTATCGACAAGACACAAAAGGGGGAAATGCGAAACTAGTATTGGTATAGGAGAGGAAGAAGCTTTACCTGTCCTGAGAGGAGACGGAGATTAGCGACCGTCTCAGAGAGAGAGAGAGCGCGTTCCGGTCAAAATAACCAAACGGCGGTGAAACGGCGTTAGACAGAAATATACGACATAAAAAGTGTTTTAGGGTTGGGAGGAAAAACAAAAAGAACGTGTTGACTTTTTTATTTTTGGAACATATTTTTCTGTTTCCTATGAAAATGTCTAAATTGAATGTTAGTGTGTTACAACTTAAATAATTCACTAAAATGAGTGGTAGAATTCTTTTCTAGAATTTTAAAATTTTGTTAAAACTACATTATTATTGTGATTACAAATTACGAAAATTATTATATAAATTCTGTTACCAATAATTTTATCTATTCAAGAAAAAATGTATATATAGCAGTTCTATTTGCACCACACATTGAACCTGGTTACTCTTGAATCATGTTGAAGACTTCTGATAAAATTTCGCTATTAATATACGTAGTTGATGATAGTCATATTTTGTATAATTTGAAATTTGGTGTAAAAACATCATTATTAATCAAATGCAGTTACAAAAAAAAACTATTAATCAAATGATTTGGCTAAAAGACTTCCACTTAAAATTGTAAACTTAAGCAAACAAAAGAAGCTTACTAATGCTAAACAAATCCAGCTAGCTAACTGAGGAAACACGGGCAAAATATATAGTAAACTCCATCACGAGTTTAAAGAGAATACCATGGGGGAAGGATAACAAGTTAACAACGTTGAGAGATGAAACGCACGGTGGCTTTGAAGCTGATAGTAGTAATGGTTCCATTACATTTATCTCTTAATTATCCTATTACTTGTATATTCGTGAGTTGAAAGACAATTAGGATCGTAAAAACTTTTTCGCTAGCAAATTCTGAAATGAATAAAAAAATTCTGAAATAAATTTCAAATATTATTGTGTACTGATTGAGCCAGTTGGAACATTTTCCTACTATCTTTTATAAAAGAAGAATACAAAATGTTGCCTCAAATCCCAATCAATATTGATATTTTTAATTTGTAGTATTTTGATTTTTGTAGATGATCTTTGCTTAACTAGTTAAAAGTTGAGTTAAAAACCGCTAAGCCATTAAGCCTACCCGTCGTACTAAATTTCTCTTGCTGCAACTTCTCCTTCAACGTCTTTGAACCGTTGAGATTGACGTCGATAAGCGTTATGTTCTCACATGCCGCGACAGAGCTGCACCTCAGATTCACCCCGAAATCACTTATGTACGTCCCTCGTATGTTCTTGAACTCTATGTTGCTCAGTTTCACCAACGATGCCTGCATGCGTTTTCATTTCTTTATATTTTTTGTCACACACAAAAATCAGCTATAAGCAAACAATTTTATGTACTTACAGAGGTGGTGTCGCAGCTACCAGAAGGGCAGTACTCTTGATCAATGAAAATGGGATTAGAGACATTAATCATTAAAATGTCATCGAACGTTATATCACTAGCTTGGCTCGGCGGTGATGAAGGCCATGTCTTAATCCGAACTCCGTTTTCAGCTCCGTTAACTGTGCAGTTTTGAACCTTAATTCTTCTCACTTCTTCCTCGTTCTTAACCTTCCCCAAGCTCCCTATACTGCACACCAAACCAATTAATGGAACCAAAATTAAATAATGAACCGGATTGCTCACCCTTGTAAAATGGAAAAAAAAAAAGAGAAGGGTATTATCATCTTTACTAAATACCTGAATCCATGGCCTGGACCACAACGTGTGCCAGAGACAAGCACATCTAGACTCCCAGTCGAGATGGAGACGCAATCGTCTCCGACTCCAATGGTTGAGTTGGTGATGTTGATAAAGAGGAGCTATGAACGTGGATCCCATCGGTGTTAGGACTGTCCCATGGTGAGCTGATACTAACATTGTAGACCGTAACGTTTCTACTAGACTGTAACCTAAAATGAAACCCTTTCGAATTTGATAACGAAATGTTTTTGATGATTGCATTTGACACGTTGGCCAATATCAGAGACTGTAGGTTTGACATCAAACAAACACACATTCATATAAAAGAATTATTGAATATATTTATATTCAAACGTGCAAATATTTAGTTATCTACTAACCGTTACGAGGTCACATTTGGATTTCTTGCAACTTTTCCAGGCTTCAACTTCGCCTCCACCCTCTAAGTTGGTACTTCCGTACAAAAAGATGTCGTTTAGGTTACTAAAACTAATCCACTGATTCGAAGGAAACGCCTTAATGCTCGTTGGAGCAATTAGATCTCCTGTAATCTCAACTTCCATGGTTGATTCAGTGCGACAAGGGCCCTTGAACTGGATCGCACCCACTAAAAATTTACCTCCCGGGACGTAAAATTTTGATTTTCCTTGGTGGTTGCAAGCTGCCTCCCATGTTTTCTCAAAGGCCTACAATCATGGAAATTATTTAAAACCTTATAGGTAATCATTTATATGATGTGTCTTAAAGAAAGATTAAATAGACTGTTACAATATTTGAATAAGTGAGTTTGTAAAAATAAACTGACAAGAGTGTTGTCTGAGTTGGCATTGGGGCTGCCTCCAAACTTGGAGACATCAAAAACTTCATATGGGGATGATGGACCAATTGGTTCTTCAGCATAACCACCGAATCTATCATAAAAAGCTAATATTTCCTTTGGTGAAACAAAGATTAAGAAGATAACCAAGAGCTTAACGACAATGATAAAACTGTAGTTAGTCATCGTTGTGATTAAATCTTCTTAGATTTGTGTGCTTTGTCTTTGTTCAATGGGCTATGACTTTTAAAGAAGAAAATCTAGAAACAAATCTCAATTACCCATGTTATCTACTTTAAGTGGAATGTATGACCAATCGTTCAAACCAAAGATTTTATTACAAAACTAGAGATTAATAGTTTTTAAAATTATATTTACCATATAATTAAGGTGAGTGATGCTCTTGATAAATTATACAACCCTTTGTGTTTCACAAAAGAATAAAATCTATATATATTAAAGATATATTATTCTATTTTAAGGTTATTTTAAATACTAAATTCGTATCTTTTTCAATTAAAGGACTAATAATTTTTATTTCCAATACTAAATAAAGAGTATATAGTATTTGATATTTGTATATGATCTTAGGCCACTTTTATCGGTAGTATCTAGCGGAGTTTCAGCAGATTAAAAGTTATAAAAATGTGAAAGGAAGAGAAGGGACAGATAATATCTCTGAACAGAACCTCTTATTCAGTTTTAAGAACCTCTTCCGACAGATGTTTGATTGGGGAGAACGGCTTATCCATGCCCGCATTATGAAGTCGAGAAAATATATACCCAAACAATATTAACGTACAAAACACTCAACTAAATAAGAATTTGAATTGCATACCTAAACTCATAATAAATAAACATGCCTATACCTCTATATGATGATTTGGACTATTTTTAAAAAAATTATAGTTTAGTCCCTATAATTCTATTTTTGTTAATATGCCTTAAATAACTTAAACAATCAAATTTATCATTTATAATTTTAATTTGATAAGTACAATTTTATTGTTTTTACCAGATTTTAATTAAATTTAAATAATAAATTTAATTATTTATCAGAAATTTAGATAGTTATCATATACAATATATTAATTAATTTAGTTATTAAAGTATGTTATCTACCTTATTAAAACATGAGAATTAATTATAAATAATCTTACTCATATGTAACATTTATAAGAAATACCACTCAATTTATATTTATATAAAATTTTCTTTACAAATATAATCATTCAAATTTTGAGACACATAATTAAAAATACTCTTTAGAAATTTGAGTTTGCAGTAGAGATCTTTAATAATATTACTCTTACTTAATAAAAAGAAAAAATGGCTAGTTAACCACACTACAAGAAAACACTGCTTTATTAACTAAGTTTTACAAGGAACATAATTCCTCAGAATTTACAAGTGATTACGCCGACGTTATTTACTAAAAGCAGTTTCGAAAGCGGATGTAATATTACAACGAACTGTTCCACGTGAAAGTCGCTAAAGTTACAACGCTTCGAGAAAATTAAATTCCACGAAATGCTTTGTAATGTAACAAGGACTTTACTGACGAATCTTGTTTCCTTATCTTTCCTCAGAAGACGCTTGTAATTAAAGGACTTTAGGAATCCTATTTCCTTATATTTCCTCGTAAGCGTTGTAATTTAACAAGTATTTTACAATGAATCGGGTTACCGTTATACTTGGTCGAAACGGTATTAAGTGTGCTTTATACCTAACTAAATTCCTTGTAAAGTGGATGTAAAATCCTTGTAAAAAGTTGTAACCAGAGTAATACATCGTTGTAAAATACTTGTTAAACCTTTACCTACCAAACTCGAAAATCTTCTATATATATGTCATTTCTCTGCTAAAACACACCAACAAATCTAAGAAAAAGAAAACTGAAAAACACAACTAAAAAAATGGCTGATGGATGCAATATCTACGAGATACGGAGTTGGACGATTAGTGACTTTCCTGCTTATGGGATATTGTCTGGGTGGACAACTCATGGAAGATTATCTTGTCCAATTTGTCGGATCGGATGTGATGCTTTTCAACCTGAAGAATGGTAGAAAGAGTTGTTGGTTTGATTGTCATCGCTCGATTTCTTCCCATCTCCCATCCGCATCAAGAAATAAGACATTGTTTAGATACAAAAAGTTGTCGAGATAGTCCTCCTCCATATCTCACCGACAAAGATCCTAGCGAAATTGATTATTATGGAGTCTCGAAACGGTGCCAGGAGGAAACCGGCATGTTCAGTGGAAATATGCCTGATGGGTATGGAGTCTCTTACAATTGGCATAAGAAGAGTATATTTTGGGAGCTACCCACGAAGGATCTTCTTTACGCCACAACTTGGATGTGATGCACATAGAGAAGAACTTTTTGACAACATCATGAATAATATTGAACGTCCGTGAAAGAGAAGATAACAAAATTCAAGGATGGACTTACCTTCTATCTCTGGAGAAGTGAGTTACATATCAAGAGCAATGGCAGATTCCTTCCCATCTTCCGGTTGTCATCAGAGCGAAAACAACTTTGTTTGATTGGTCTCATCAGTTAAGTTCTCTCGATGGTTATGTTTCAAATCTGTCAAGATGTGTGAACGTGGTCAAAAGTTTTCGAATGAAGAGTCATGATTGTCATGTGTTTATGCAACGACTACTTCCATTCGCTTTTGCTGAGCTCCTTCCAACAAATGTACATGAAGCACTTCAGTAAATATTAATTTATAATATATTACATATGTTTATAAAATGTTATTAATTGGGTTATATTCGCAACATACAACAATTGAAGCATTCTTCGAGAATACTGTGTGGGATACCTTTCACACATACGAAGTTAGAAGACATCGGGCAACAAGTAACTACGAATATGTGTGAAAAGCATAATTTTACGGGATCTTGCAGGAGATTATTGAAATTGAATTTCCGGGTTATTGAAGCTAAAATGTGTCCTCTTCAAATGTGAATGGTTCGATCCGCTGAGAATCGAGGTGTTCGATTTAACAAATTTGGTGTTTTGGATGTCAACTCGGGAGAAGATACAACAAATTCGAAGTCTTTCATCCTAGCTTCCAAGGCTGAACAAATTAGCTTTCTTCCATACCCTCGCCAGTTCGGGATTAATTGGTTGGCTACTATCAAAATTACACCTCGTGGACTAATTGTTGCTGGAGAAGAACCACCATTGCAAGAAGAAGATGCTATTAATGAAGTTGAGGTTCCTGATCAACAACTTGATGAAAATCTTCTGATCGAATCCAAATAACCATCAATAAGAAGATCTTCCGAAGATGCGACAGATGAAGCACGAAGACGAAGTTCGATTGTAGTGACGACGATGACTGTTCAGATGTTGATGAGAACTCAAACGATTCAGAATGATGTAATATATGTAACAAATGTTTTTTATCTTTACAAAATATTGTACCCAATGTTGTTTTTATTGCTTAAGTGAGATACTTAATGTATGTGTACTATAAGTTGTCTTGTATAATATCTATTTCTTAAGGTAAAAAGTTTTATTTTGTTGAAGTTAAGGGTTTTAGTTGGATAAAGAGGATGAAAGTATGAATGAGTGATAATGGTAAAGATGATAACTTTGGGGTTTAGGGATTTGATTTTCGGGTTTCATACTTTCCTCGTAAATTCTTGTAAATAAAAACATCGGCCTGGTAACTTCGCCGTAACATAAAATATTATTTCCATGTAAATTGCCGTAACATAAAATACTATTTCCTAGTAACTTCGCGTGAAATGAAAAACACGGTCTGGTAACTTTGTCGTAAATTAAAAACACGGCCTGGTAACTTCGCCGTGAAACCAAAACACGGCCTGGTAACTTGTCGTAAACGAAAACACGGTCTGGTAACTTCCTCGTAATTACGACAGTACGAGGAAACCGCTTTTATATATATGGGAGAAGGGGACGAAAGCAATCGCCGTATCTTCCTCCTAACTCTCTCCCCTCTAAGGTAACTTTTTTTTTATAGTTTAGGTGGTTAGTTTAGGTTATTAGTTTAGGGAATTAGTTTAGGTGATTAGTTAACGGAATTAGTTTAGATGATTAGTTTAGAAAATTATTTTAAACAATTCGCTTAGGATATATATTAATTTAATTTTTTAAATTTTCTAGATGGCTCCAAGACCGAGACCAGC
The DNA here is from genome assembly GCA_016771965.1 of Brassica carinata. Lineage (NCBI taxonomy): Eukaryota > Viridiplantae > Streptophyta > Magnoliopsida > Brassicales > Brassicaceae > Brassica > Brassica carinata. The sequence goes on from CM028700.1 coordinate 867,107, forward strand.
AGCTCCTCGCACCTAAGTATGATGAGTTTGATGGATCTTCCTCTAGCGGTCCATCGCTTCTTCGGGACAGTTCCGACTTCGACATCTCGGAGAGTTTCTTCGACTCCTCCTCTTCCATCTCAGATGCCTCCCCACCAGCTCCACCGTCGCCGGATCAGCCTGCCCCACCCTGCAGCTCATCCCGATTCGGGTGCCAACTCATGCACCATTCGCAAGATACACCGTCAAGGATTTGCTTGCCCAGCCGGACGAGGGTTTACACGCTCGACTGATAGACCCCGGTACTTATTGGTAAGTACATAAAATTATTAATTTTAAATTTAAAATCTTTGATCAATTTTTTAACAAATTTGTTATATTTGCAGGTTTGGGGCTAACAACCGTGTTAGCGGAGCGCTTCGAGACGATGAAGGGATATTATCGCCCTTATCCCAACTGGACCATGACTCCCATCACAAGACGACGGTTTAAATGTTTTCATGTAATTATATTTACATATTATTAATATTTATATTGTTAATTAAATAATTATTATTTTTTCTAATCTTTTAAAATGTTTGTTTTTCAGCAAAGGTGAAACTGGTCCGTAGGAATCACCGAGAGGGAGAAGAGAATTTATTGCAAAGGCTAAAACTCGCCTTTGCAACACCGCCTCTCGATTGGAAGGACAAGTGGGAGATTTACTATGAGGGGAAGCCGAAGGGGTCACAAAGGAAGCATGGGATGGCCTCATCACCTATTGGAACGAACCCAGCTCCATCCAAGAAAGCCAACTCCTGCCCGGCCTCAAGAACGAGGGATAAAGATGGCCATTTGCCCATGGTTCATGAACCGCCAAAACCCATGCCGAATTCGCCTCAAGTGTAAGTTTTATTTAAATTTATAATTTTCATTATTTTAAACTTGTATTTATTAATTATATTTAATTTATTTATTATTGTTGTTTATTAGTTGGAGAAGACGGAGTTGTGCCATCTCTCTCGGACTTATTCAAGATGACTCACGCCACCGGATGGGGTTTTGTGGATCCCGCATCCGGAAATTCTTCAACGCTGTGGCATCTCGGTTGAAGAGCAAGAGACGAACTTACCCAACAGTCTGCAGATGGATTACCCGCCAAGTTGTCAACCGAAGAGGTCGATCGATTCGAGGAGGTAAAATTTAATAATTTTATTTTTTTCTTTATTTTATTATTAACTCGAATACGCTTTTATATATATACATATAGGTGGCTCCTAGAAAGAAGGGAAGGACGGTCGGAATAGGTTCCGCTAACGTTGCAAGGGCTAACTTCTCATACTATTCGAGACGGGACCAGACAACGAATCGGATGGATACCCGCGAGAGCAGCGCTTTGGACTCTCTCGAGGGTTTGCTGGATGTGATGGCGGTGGGAAATCCAACTTTGCAGAGCTTTGGCGGAGAGACGAGCAGCTCGGATGAGCCAGCCGGATCCCGGCAGGAACGCCTACAGACTGAACCCCCACCAACTACTTGATGACTGGTGTTGGCCTTTCTTTTTTAATTTCTTTTGTTTTGTATAAAAATTTAAATTCTATTTAATTAATGAATTTATAGTTTTTAAAAAAATTATTTGGTTTCATATTTAATTTTATTTCAAATATTTTTAAAATTTTGTTAAAACTACATTATTATTGTGATTACAAATTACGAAAATTATTATATAAATTCTGTTACCAATAATTTTATCTATTCAAGAAAAAATGTATATATAGCAGTTCTATTTGCACCACACATTGAACCTGGTTACTCTTGAATCATGTTGAAGACTTCTGATAAAATTTCGCTATTAATATACGTAGTTGATGATAGTCATATTTTGTATAATTTGAAATTTGGTGTAAAAACATCATTATTAATCAAATGCAGTTACAAAAAAAAACTATTAATCAAATGATTTGGCTAAAAGACTTCCACTTAAAATTGTAAACTTAAGCAAACAAAAGAAGCTTACTAATGCTAAACAAATCCAGCTAGCTAACTGAGGAAACACGGGCAAAATATATAGTAAACTCCATCACGAGTTTAAAGAGAATACCATGGGGGAAGGATAACAAGTTAACAACGTTGAGAGATGAAACGCACGGTGGCTTTGAAGCTGATAGTAGTAATGGTTCCATTACATTTATCTCTTAATTATCCTATTACTTGTATATTCGTGAGTTGAAAGACAATTAGGATCGTAAAACTTTTCGCTAGCAAATTCTGAAATGAATAAAAATTCTGAAATAAATTTCAAATATTATTGTGTACTGATTGAGCCAGTTGGAACATTTTCCTACTATCTTTTATAAAAGAAGAATACAAAATGTTGCCTCAAATCCCAATCAATATTGATATTTTTAATTTGTAGTATTTTGATTTTTGTAGATGATCTTTGCTTAACTAGTTAAAAGTTGAGTTAAAAACCGCTAAGCCATTAAGCCTACCCGTCGTACTAAATTTCTCTTGCTGCAACTTCTCCTTCAACGTCTTTGAACCGTTGAGATTGACGTCGATAAGCGTTATGTTCTCACATGCCGCGACAGAGCTGCACCTCAGATTCACCCCGAAATCACTTATGTACGTCCCTCGTATGTTCTTGAACTCTATGTTGCTCAGTTTCACCAACGATGCCTGCATGCGTTTTCATTTCTTTATATTTTTTGTCACACACAAAAATCAGCTATAAGCAAACAATTTTATGTACTTACAGAGGTGGTGTCGCAGCTACCAGAAGGGCAGTACTCTTGATCAATGAAAATGGGATTAGAGACATTAATCATTAAAATGTCATCGAACGTTATATCACTAGCTTGGCTCGGCGGTGATGAAGGCCATGTCTTAATCCGAACTCCGTTTTCAGCTCCGTTAACTGTGCAGTTTTGAACCTTAATTCTTCTCACTTCTTCCTCGTTCTTAACCTTCCCCAAGCTCCCTATACTGCACACCAAACCAATTAATGGAACCAAAATTAAATAATGAACCGGATTGCTCACCCTTGTAAAATGGAAAAAAAGAGAAGGGTATTATCATCTTTACTAAATACCTGAATCCATGGCCTGGACCACAACGTGTGCCAGAGACAAGCACATCTAGACTCCCAGTCGAGATGGAGACGCAATCGTCTCCGACTCCAATGGTTGAGTTGGTGATGTTGATAAAAGAGGAGCTATGAACGTGGATCCCATCGGTGTTAGGACTGTCCCATGGTGAGCTGATACTAACATTGTAGACCGTAACGTTTCTACTAGACTGTAACCTAAAATGAAACCCTTTCGAATTTGATAACGAAATGTTTTTGATGATTGCATTTGACACGTTGGCCAATATCAGAGACTGTAGGTTTGACATCAAACAAACACACATTCATATAAAAGAATTATTGAATATATTTATATTCAAACGTGCAAATATTTAGTTATCTACTAACCGTTACGAGGTCACATTTGGATTTCTTGCAACTTTTCCAGGCTTCAACTTCGCCTCCACCCTCTAAGTTGGTACTTCCGTACAAAAAGATGTCGTTTAGGTTACTAAAACTAATCCACTGATTCGAAGGAAACGCCTTAATGCTCGTTGGAGCAATTAGATCTCCTGTAATCTCAACTTCCATGGTTGATTCAGTGCGACAAGGGCCCTTGAACTGGATCGCACCCACTAAAAATTTACCTCCCGGGACGTAAAATTTTGATTTTCCTTGGTGGTTGCAAGCTGCCTCCCATGTTTTCTCAAAGGCCTACAATCATGGAAATTATTTAAAACCTTATAGGTAATCATTTATATGATGTGTCTTAAAGAAAGATTAAATAGACTGTTACAATATTTGAATAAGTGAGTTTGTAAAAATAAACTGACAAGAGTGTTGTCTGAGTTGGCATTGGGGCTGCCTCCAAACTTGGAGACATCAAAACTTCATATGGGGATGATGGACCAATTGGTTCTTCAGCATAACCACCGAATCTATCATAAAAAGCTAATATTTCCTTTGGTGAAACAAAGATTAAGAAGATAACCAAGAGCTTAACGACAATGATAAAACTGTAGTTAGTCATCGTTGTGATTAAATCTTCTTAGATTTGTGTGCTTTGTCTTTGTTCAATGGGCTATGACTTTTAAAGAAGAAAATCTAGAAACAAATCTCAATTACCCATGTTATCTACTTTAAGTGGAATGTATGACCAATCGTTCAAACCAAAGATTTTATTACAAAACTAGAGATTAATAGTTTTTAAAATTATATTTACCATATAATTAAGGTGAGTGATGCTCTTGATAAATTATACAACCCTTTGTGTTTCACAAAAGAATAAAAATCTATATATATTAAAGATATATTATTCTATTTTAAGGTTATTTTAAATACTAAATTCGTATCTTTTTCAATTAAAGGACTAATAATTTTTTATTTAATTAATTGTATATTGAAAATTTGGTCAGTGATATTCTCGAATGGAGCAAGAAATTCAGAGTTTGTTCATTTAACAGTTTTAACTATACAAAACTAGCTAATAATGAACCCGCAACTAGTTTGGCTAAGTTTTTAGATAGAAATGAAATCTTTCATTCCTCAAGATTGTATCCTCAAAAAACACAATATGAAAGGCTCTCTTCTCTCTCTCCTCCAACACCCTCTCTCTTCAGGCGATAAAAAGTAGATCTGCTTCAGCTCCGGAACGGCGGCGCTGCGGAAGCTGCTCAACGTCGGGCGTCTTCTCCTCTCTCATCTGCTCGTTTTCGTTTTGCTACACCGTGGTCTCTCTCACTTTCTGCTTTGTTCGGTGCTCTGCATCTGGAAGGTTTCAAAGGTCGCCTTTGCTGCAGGAAAGATCCGATCTGGCCAAGCCTTAGCTAGGTGTTTGGAGTGTCGGACGTGATAGTTGAGAGTCTCTGGTGGGGTAGTCGGCTTTTAGGGTTTGGCAGGAGGTTCCTTAAACCTCTTGTAGGTCTGGTGGCGCGTGGAGGCGAACAGGTTGTTCACCCTTCTTTTCTGGTTGCAGTCTTCATGTGGCTAAGGCTAGGTTGTGGGTGCGAGGAGTGTTGAAACGGTTCTGTCGTTCTTCCTTGGCGTCTTGGTTTAACGCCGCTGTATTCTCTTCCGTGTGAGCTCTGGAGGTTCCTGTTATCTCGTGAGGCGAGCTCTAGTCCTTGCTGTCGGCGCAGGTCGGTTCGTGGTGTTGGCTCGTTGTTTGCGGCTTCACAGCGGTGTCGGAGATAGTCGTCTATGGCTTCTTGAGCGGTGTAGTCTCATCTCTCTCATCAATTTGTTATCTTCCGGCTTTTGGATTCAGTCAACTGTGGGAGTCTTGTCGACCTGCTCCTATTGGATTGTGCTCTTAGTGTGATCGTGTTTTGTCTTGAACCGTGCCACGGTTCGATTCATTGACGCCAAAGGCTTAACCTTTCTTCGGTTCGAGGAGGCGACTGGCGAGGAGTCGGGTGGTCCTTGTGGTCAGAGGATTTCCTTATCCTTGGTGGCTCGGTCGGTGTTGTGACATATCCCCTGCGCGAAGTTTATCTCTCGGTAGTGTTGCAAGCTCTAGCTTTTGCAGGTCTTGGAGGGTTGCTGGAACAAGTAGCAGTCGTCATTCCGTTCCGTCTTCTTGCATTCCGTCCTTGGTGAGGGTCTTCATCGATCTCTTCTCTTGGTGCTTTCGCTTTGTAGAAGATTGCACATGCGGATATGGGGCGATTTTCAAAGGTGGTGTCCTATATCCCTTCTTCTATTCTGCTTGCACGTTAATTGAAAGTGATGATTACAAGTCTGAAACTCACCGGGAGCTAGCTACTCTGGAGACGACGTGAATATTCCCGGCATCCGAAGCAATGAGGAGAACCTCACCTAATCGCGGTCATCGTTGAAGGTTGAGAACGGCATCTGGATTTTCTAATGATTCTAAAACGGACCAACGGAATGTGTCGGGTTTAGTGAGTGGGCGAAGTTGGTCATGTTTATGTTTTGATTTGGAAATTTTTGTTGGGTTTGTAATCGGACCTTAATACCCATTTTTGGGCTGATTAATATTTATTTTAATTAAAAAAAAAAAAAAAAAAAAAAAAAAAAAGATTGTATCCTCATTTATGGTTGTTGATTATGTAAACTCTTTTTAATTAATAAAATTAAATTTTGACGATAAAAGAATTAACTGTAAATTAAATAAATGTATATTAGTATAGCTTTTAATTTGTTAAACTAGATGATGGTCCGCACCTTGCGCGGAATAATATATATCCAACTAATTTAATTTTTAATATAATTTTTTAATCTCAATCTAAATTATTAATAAGTTTCAAATATTAATGAATTAGAAGATATAATCTACCCTTTTATTATAAGACAACATGAATAATTTTTTGACAAAACATTTATCTATTCTATCATCAAACTAAACATGTAAAAAAAATATCATCGTCATAATAACCTAATAAAATTGTATTAATATTTTTAAATAACATAAACATAAATGTGCAATTAAACCATAATTACCGATTATCAGGAAAACCTATGAAATTAAACCTTCTTCATCAAAGTTTTAATTGCATTTTATTTGAATTTTCCTAGTCATCAGATTTTATAATGACACATATTAATAAAATCTATAATAATCAAAAACATATTTCTATTTATTTAAAATTTTCTAAAATAAAATTAATAAATTATACATATCTAAAAAGCTAGATTTTTAAAATTATAATAGCAAAAACTGTATCATTTGGGCTCGTATTTTATTTATTGGGAAGATGATTTGGTAACATAAAAGAGAAGAAAGTTTATTTTTATAAATAATAATTAAAAAACATTAAACGATTTAATATTACTAAAGTAAACATAATATGAACAAATATATAAAATTGTTGTTAAAATTTAATAATGCTCGTTATAAATAATTATCTCTGAATATAATGAAAATATTTATTAAGTTATCACTAAAAATGTTTAAAAAACAATTCAAAAGTTATTTATTAAATATAATGATTCAATCTAAATCATAGAATATAACAAATAAGCTTTTAACAATAATAAAGTATATGAAAATAAATAAAATAACCTAAAATCATGGATAACATGACACTTAATCAAAACTGAAATTATTTTAAAATATGTCAAATAAATAAAATTACCAATTAAAATTATTAAGGTTACGATAAATATATAAATAACCTAAATTATAGAGAATATGATAAATAAACAAAATTAAAATTATTAAAAACATAAAAAATAAGCAAATTAGTTAAAATTATGGAAAATATGACAAATAAACAATAAATAATGACAAACCATCAAAATTAGCTAAAATCATAGAAAAACTGACACAAAAAACAAATTACTTTATAAATAACTAGTGGTTTTCCGGCGCTACGCGCCGGGTTTGTATGTTTTATTCTCAAATGAATTTATAATTTATTTTATGGTTTTAGTATAGAAAATATGTTCAAAAATATGAAGATGAAAATATTTTGAAAGAGAATGATATTTTCGTTCCATTTGATATATAGTGGTTAGCGATTGTAGTGTATTACAATTTTTATGTGTAATGTCTTTTTGCGAGTTGTGTTTGTGTATGTTGTTTTTATGTGTAAAATATTTTGTTATGCAATTGTATATATGGCTTATTTTGGGTTAGAGGATTTGTATTTCCATGGACGTTGGTCTGTTTGTGATAGTTGATTGTTAACATGTGTGGGTTAAATGCCAAATGGTTTATGCGTATATATTTAGGATATTTGTCTGTGGGAATTTGAGATTTATTTAAATGCTCATCTTCTGTGATTCTGTAATGGCTTTATAAAAACGTTGGTGATTGGAAGATTTTTTTGTGCTTTGAAATTCTCGGCAGTTTCTGACCCTTTTTATGGTGAACTTATCAAAAAAGTTGTATTTTATTGTATTGATATTTGCAGAACTTGTAATTCGGCATTCCTTCGCACGTGTGTAAAAGTTTGTGAGGTATTTTGGATATGTCCTCGTTTCACTTTTACGCTATCTTCCGTGTTATTTGGTACAGATTTGAAAAACTGACATTTGATATTTTGGACCACTTAATCCTTAATTTTCATTTACAGCTGTGAGCCGTGAAAAGTTTGAGATTGGCAAAGGTTATGGGAGTTTTAAGTGGGGGATATGTGAGTATTGTAACAGTGTGGTTGGATATGCGGTGTAAAAGTTCGAAGAGAATTGTATAAATAGAAATGATATCAAAAGAAAAGAACAATAGTTGTAGCACTGATACCATTTTCTCATTCTCTCTAAATGACAACATTTGTCTTTATTTTCCTTTATGTAGTCTTAAGTATACGGACGTTTGTTAGCCCTTATATTGGTCACGAACTGGCGCTGCTGATGGATGATTAATTGCCTTCATAGTTGCTTGGGATTGTTTCTAAGCCGGTAATAATGTCATAATAAGTTGAACGTTGTACTTTTTTAGGATTGATTAATATGTGGACCTCTTGTTTGTTTTTGAGGTTTGAATAATTTCCTTTCCAAGTAATGCTATTTAAGTTTTAGAAAAATAGTTTTATAGTAATTTTTGTGCTTTTAAAAACAACCTTATGTTTATCTATTACAAAAGGTAACTGTAAATATACTATTTGCATAATCGATATAAAAATATATAAAGCATATTTTACTTTAGAATTGAAAAAATGATACAAAACCTATTTTTATATAATTTGAAAAATAATTTATAGACACTAAGAGAAAATCTCAAACTCAAATTTATGGATTATGTTACTTATGTGATATTTGAAAGATGGAATGAGTAAAACATATGTTGAATTTTTATTTTTATATATTTTTGTTATTTTATTGTAATTTATTTGTTATATAGAATGTTTTAGTTTTCTTTTTTTTTTAAACTGTTTAATAACAAAATAATGTGATTTTTAAAGAATATAAGCTGAGTTTTTATTAGTTGATTGATAATTATTATTTTAGTTACACCTCAATGATACAATATACTATTAATTTATGAATTTTAGACTTCATAATACAACACTTACATATGTAATTGCTGTATATATTTTAGTATGCTGTTAACAAAATAGAACGTTTTACTTTCACTTTTAAATCACTTCGCACAAAGATCTAAAAATTCATAACTTTCTCCATTCATTAAACTTACAAAGTGAGAATAACAGTATATATTGCTCTTAGTTACGTAGCTGTTGTGTCAAAAAAAAAAAGTTATGTAGCTGCCTCACAATTGTAGTCGCTGTTCCCGCCTCTGTCCCGATCATGGTTCATAGTCATGATCCTTACCCAAGCATCAAAACATTGTTCATTAACAACACTTGCTCACCACACAATGGTGCTCTGCACCCACTACTGCTACTTTTCCAATTGCTGTTGTTGCAGTGCCTTCAACATCTGCTCCCCTTATGGTACATGGTGGGGTACGATCACTTAAATTGTAACTTAAATATTTGATCCATAGTTCTGTTGCTACATACAACATCATTGTATATATTTAGTAAGAACTCTGATCTATATTCAGTCTCCCGCCATAACCCAATAGAAGCTCCAGTTTCTGTACCAGTTTCAATATAAGTTTCCAACTGATTCACGTGCTGAGACACATCATCCCAAACTTCCGACCCATAACGGGACCCTAATTCACTGATCGACGGTGGAAGCGGAGCTGATGAGAACACTGGTGCTGTGCCTGCTGTTCTCAGCTATGTCGAGTTGACTGAAACAGGGCATGTTGTTTTGATCTAAAAATCAGCCAGCCTTGACATTATCACTGATTTCAGTGCCGTGTTCTGCGTATAGAGACGAAAGGATTAAGTTACTTATCATTTCATTAATGCAGATAAGCTTTCGGGTTTCACCTTAGCTTCTAGTGACGGGAAGACATTCCAGAACTTTAAGGTTTCATCTTCTGCTCATATTTCAATCGTTTGTCCGTTAGGTGATACTGCAAGGTACAGACCTCGGTATGTGTGACCTGCCAGAGTTGCATTCTCGACCACAAAGAAAGAGACAGGTTCAATTAACCACATACGTTGACAAAGGTCAAGAGAATTATTACTTTGGAGTAGGTTAGGTATTTCTATACTATGATTTGGCTTTGGGAGAATCCGTGCGAGCTAAGCAGCTTGTTATATTCTTTGACCAAGCTTAGATTGCATACCTGTCATATGCAAGAACAAACAGGGTTATGACATTTCATTATGTAATTTGAAATCATGGCAAAACTAATAAGAAATTTACTTGACTGTAACTATCTATGGAACCTACATGAGTATTAGTTGTATCTCGAAAACATATGAATCTATCATGAGTCCCACCACCACCAGCAAGAAGCTCGTTAACACAAGGATACCAAGCAATGGCTTTAGAGGCAGGCACCAAACCAAACAATCTTGGGTTACTTTTAAGATTCAAAAATTACTGCGTAGATCATCATTGTAAAGGATATTCAAACATTTAAACCAAAAAAAATGTGTTTATCCACAACATGTAATATGCACAAACCAGAAGCAAGGATTGAAAATAAATTTGATCTTTCATATTACTCATTCATAAGTTTTCTTTTTATATGTTGTCACTCCAATCACAACGTTGCTCACCGGCAATATATGTGTATTTTAGTCACTTTGTCAAACCTTCTTCTAATGTGTAGCTAAAAAGGACAAAGAAAAGAAAGCGTAAAATACATAGTAACTCTCACAAACCCCACTAATCTCGTAAATAGCTTCCTCCCTGAGCAGATGTTTGAAAGTGATCAGCTGATGCACATAATGGAACTTTGGAGGAGCGTTGACTGTTAAGAGGCATAAACATGAAGAATGTGGCTACGTCTATAAGAATCAGCAGACCCAAATAGAGAGAGATATGCGATGGAATATGAAAAGGACAACCTAATTTATCAAGCAGGAGCATGTCAACCTCCATGAAATCCCTTCCTTTCTTCACGTTCTGAGCCTCACACAGACGAAGGAGACCGTCACCACCGACAGAAAGCAAAGACCAGACTTCAAATCAGAGAGCGTGATATAGGAAATCACCGTTGTGGTGTCCATCGTTGAAAGGTGGGATATTTATACTCGAACCTTCAGCCGGTTACTGTGGAACGCAAAGAGTTCGATTGAATGCTTCCCAGTTATAGGAGTGGGATAATCAAGCAGAAGATCGGAGTAAAGCACAGTAGTAATGGAAGGTTGAGACGTTATAGAGAGGTAAAAGGTGATCTCTGGAAATTTCGTCGGCAAGAAGACGAAGAGGAAACCTAGATCTTGACTGGCTTCCCATTTTGTTTTCAAAGCCCATCCAATATCTAACAAAAAGCTCAGTCCGAGCAAAAGCAATAAAACGCAGATTCAGCTGGTGTTTAGGAGTGCCACGTGTCCTAAAACCCCCTAGGTGATTGCTGATGTGGAGGCTTGAGAAGGCAGATATGTCTACTTTATTTATAAAGACTAGGTCGGTATTTCTTGGTGAGGATATCTCTTTGTGATCTAGATTATTATTTTTATATGATTTTGTGGTTTGTGTTTTTGGTTTCATAAACAAAAAAACGTATATGATAATTAGTTTTGTCTTTTAGAAAGTTTTAAGTGAGGAGAGATTATATGCTTGTTTGCGATATTTGTTTCTTTATTAAAGAGTTGTGGCATTCATATGATATGAAGGCTTCAAATAGTCTTCATGTTGTTTTCTTTTACAAAAAAATTAATTTCATATTTGGTGTCTTATTTGTGGTTTGTAATATCTGGGTTCGGATTGGGTTGTGGATAAATCTTTCTACATGTTATAAGAGTATTTAGTTTTTATGTTGAAATCATAGTATTCCAACGTACTATTTGAGTGGAAGTGGTAATTATTTGAATTTGTATTTCTTATTAAAAGTAAAATGTTATATTGAATGTGGTGAAGGTAGTAATGCAAATCTAATCAAAGTAAGAAAACATTATATAAATAAAAATTTCATTTAGTTTTATATTTAATTATTAGTTTAGTTTTATTATATTTTTCAGTTAATTTTTAACAATCTTTTAAAATTATGTGACTTCCATTGTTATAATATTTTGTTCGTTTCTCGTATTTTTTGTTTCACACGGAATATTTGTTTTTGTAAAGTATATTATTATTTTCAGAATTGTTTTTATGCTATTGAATTATATTAAAAAACATATTCTTTACAATGAGGTTATTAGTCATTTTTAGAATCATATTTTTGTCTAAGATATTTTCACTATCGTGGATAAAAAAGTATATGCTGTTAATTTTACTTTTAAGAGTAGTTAAATAATATGGGGCCCATAATATGGTGTGCTGATATGTTTAGTTCGATGTATATTTTTATTGAATATGCTTTTCTGTTGATGTATTCTTTTATTGTGTGGAATTATTATTATTTTTATCTTAAAACAAAAATATATTGGTCCGAAAAATATTTTCATATTAGTACAGATTGTATTATTAACTTTTCATTATTTTGGTGTAAAAGAAACACTAAAAGAAACACATAATGACAACAATAGAAATTTGATAGATTAAATTTTTAGATAACTTATTTTGATGAGGTTCATATGAATAGAGAGGGTTAACCAACATTCGTATATTATAATATCTATTGTGATTACGACTATACTTTTCCTCATTATGATAGATATGTTTATTCTTGAGAGGTCCTCTACACTGAAATACATAGTTTATTGAGAACAGATTTTGTAAGATGATAGCAATATGCTCAATATATTTTTTTGTACATGTCTAAGGTTGGAATATATTTAATATTTGGATGATCTATAAGCTAAATAGCGAAATATGTGGAGAGAATCATCTGAGGAAAAAAATGTAAACTCGAAAAGGGTTTGTAATTTAACTAAAACAACCTCATTGATGCATAAGCACTATGTAAATAGAAAATACTGCCTCCAAAGAAAAACAGAATATGAAATGAAGAGAGTGTATGAGGAAAAAATAATCATCAACTATGAAAGTGTTTATGGACTAATATGAAGTAGAGAGTACCTTTTTGAATTTGATAGTTGCCATGAGACATTCCTTTATTTATTGGTTGGATCACCTAGAGCTGTATGCAGATTTTTTTTTTTTTGACTAAAGCCGTATGCAGAATTGGCGAGTTTTATTATTTACTATACGTTAAGAGTATTAATCATTTGATAGTTATTGGTTATCTAGTTGTTGAAGTGGGTTGTTCATGCGCAAGCTATAGAGTATAGGCTTAATGTGTATGTATCTTCATCTTCATTTGACTAAACGTAATGTCTGAAAATAAGATTACCTAGAGCTGTATGCAGATTTTTTTTTTTTTTGACTAAAGCCGTATGCAGAATTGGCGAGTTTTATTATTTACTATACGTTAAGAGTATTAATCATTTGATAGTTATTGGTTATCTAGTTGTTGAAGTGGGTTGTTCATGCCAGCTATAGAGTATAGGCTTAATGTGTATGTATCTTCATCTTCATTTGACTAAACGTAATGTCTGAAAATAAGATTACCTAGAGCTGTATGCAGATTTTTTTTTTTTTTGACTAAAGCCGTATGCAGAATTGGCGAGTTTTATTATTTACTATACGTTAAGAGTATTAATCATTTGATAGTTATTGGTTATCTAGTTGTTGAAGTGGGTTGTTCATGCGCAAGCTATAGAGTATAGGCTTAATGTGTATGTATCTTCATCTTCATTTGACTAAACGTAATGTCTGAAAATAAGATTACAATCAATAATTCTCAAAAGACCAACTGTATGTGTGTCCTTAATAATTGGTAAACAGAGAATGATTTTTCTGAATAAAATACGAAACCTTGCTACCACTGAGTCATTTCTTCGAAAGTAGATATGTTTGTTACGTGTTACCCCTGTAAGGAATGTCGTGTAGTTAGTGTTTTATAACAAAGGCAGCTAGAGCAACGTAAATAACATAAAATACATTAGTGTTTTTATAACAAAAGCAGCTAGAGCAACGTAAATAACGTAAAAGACTTGCACCAAAAAAAATAACGTAAAAGACATTATTAACCTTTTGGTTTCGTTAACATGTTCAAGTCGTACACGTTTGTACCCACTTCGTTTCAGGGATGATAAATATGCTAATGCTACTTATCTATTATAAGTACATTTTACTACATAGAACATTCACTGTAGAGTTAAGACATCATACATGTATAACGTCAAATTTTATCATTATTGATGAACGGTATTTGAATGGAGCAGTGCTGAGCAGTAAACCAAACTTCCGCTGCTTAATGAGATGTGTAAATTTTGTCAAAACGTAAAAAAACCATTTCAATGATAGTCGAGAAAAACATAGCAATTTCCAGAAGGCGACAAAACAAAATAAAAATACCAAATTGATGCCTAAGCATATTATCCTAACAGAAAATACTGCCTCTAGATATTCCATACTCCTCACTTATGCATTTTGTGCCTTCTTAGCTACCTTCCAGCTGCTAATACCCGAGGCTTGTTGGTGGCAAGACCACTTGCAGTTGTTCCAGCAGATGATGATTCCTCACGGTCATTAACACCAAGGCCACCCTTAGTTAAGGACTGAGATGGTCCCAGGCATGTTATCTCCATTATCATCGTCACCCTACTGCTTCAACAGAAACATATACCATTATTTTCATACCAAGTAAGGCAGAAGGGAGGGAGTATATGTAGCAACTTACGACGGCAACAAAGTTAGGGAGGAAGATTATAAGAGGATATACCTGGAAGTTGTGTGTTGGTGTTGGCTAAGCCAAGCATAGAATGGAGATCACGGAACCTGAAACGTTCTACCAGAATTGGAGAAACCGGTTCGGTTCACGCATCAAATTTGGTTGAGTCAGAACCGAACAGAGTCAGACAGTCTGAAGTTCTGATTGGACCAAGCCACATCAAATCCGCTGAGTGTGAACATTAAACCAGCCTTGAGCCTTGAGATGGTGCCTGAATATGGAGATCCGCTAAGAGGGGTCTGAAACAAATGTGTAAGAGAAAGATCATCAACAAAGGGTATCAAAATATCGCATTGTGAAGAGATTAAATTGATATCTGAACTGAAGAGTTCAAAATTTATGAATGTGAAAGCCGGAAAACTTTAAAAAACTATGAACGTGAGATTGAAGATCGGTGTTTCAAAGGAATATCTAAATTTAGCAGTTCCAAATTTATGAATATCAAGGCCACCCCCATCAACTCTCCTCACTGCGTTTGACGTCTCTAGCTTCCCAGAATCTCAGCAGCCTCACTTCAACGGTGGACCTGTGGCCGGCCTTCAAATCACGGAAAAAACAGATGAATTAGCCATAACACTGCAAATAAGTTTTAGGGATTATCAAAATTGTGAGGACGATGTTGGAAGGATGAAGTCTTACACCTATTTATAATTGTAGAACACCGGCTCTGACATGCGTATCATTGAATGAGGGTGTCGTGCTTGATGGCGTTACCGGAATCAAGAAGAAAACCGCACCATGACATAGATGCTCTTCGCGACGATTCGTCTGATTTGACATGCTAAATCTCCATTGCTGGTTAAGATCGTCGTAGATGGGAGAAGGTCAAATCAGAGAAGATGATGGAACCCTAATTTCAGATGACGGCGCGCCTAAAGACTTTAGTATGTTATTATGAGGCTGTGATATCTACATTCTGCATTTTTAGTTAAGAGCCATGTAAAAGCCCATATTAAATCGCAAACGAAACAGAAAAAACAAAACAGATGGAAATATTTAGATTAGTGATACGGTGAGTTTTGCTGCACTTGACACGTGTCGCCTTGTCAAGCCACGAATTTCTGACCTGTAATCCTAGGTGGCGAGCCCTAGAGTGAGTAAACCCATTTTTATAATAATAGATAGTATAGATGTGTTAAAATGAGCTAAGAAGAAAGAGTATTGAGTTAACCTGCGTTAAAGAAAATAAAAAAGTTTCGGATTTTCCCCATATCCTTTGGCGGGTTTTCATGTGTAACAAACCACTGCCTCGTCGTTTAGCGTAGAATCAAATCAGAGCATGGAAATCCGGTTGGACCGTGGCTTTCACGTACCGTAGGGCCCACCACTTCCACAACGGGCGTTACGCTCTGCCTCGCCCACGGTTTTCTTTACCTCTGCCGCCAAGTGTCTTCCTCGTTCGCCACTTCTCACCAAGTTACAGGGACCATAAAAATGGCGCCTTTCTTCATCCCCGTGTATAATACACACACATGATCCTGTGGTGGGTTCTTCCACAAGTGACATCTCTTTCTGTGTCTTACATTGCAACAAAAAAAAAAAATTGTGTGTTTTTTTGCCACTGAGAGAAAATCATGCCGACTGGTAGGTTCGAGACGATGCGTGAATGGGTTCACGACGCCATCTCTGCTCAACGCAATGAGCTCCTCTCTCTTTTCTCCAGGTCTCTCTCTCTCTCTCTCTCACTTACTGAATCTGCATTACATATATAAAGTTTAGGTACATGCATTCATCTAAGAGTCGAGCCAGATTGTTTGTTTTACTTGCATGTGTGTTATAGTTGGTCTGATGAGTAAT
Organism: Brassica carinata; assembly: GCA_016771965.1. Classification (NCBI taxonomy): domain Eukaryota; kingdom Viridiplantae; phylum Streptophyta; class Magnoliopsida; order Brassicales; family Brassicaceae; genus Brassica; species Brassica carinata. Next base: position 883,603 of record CM028700.1, read on the forward strand.
GGTATGGTTGCTATGTTTAGATACGTAGCTCAAGGAAAAGGGATATTGCATCCTCACCAGCTGATTGACGAGTTCCTTAAGACTGTGAAAGTGGATGGAACAACAGATGATCTCAAGAATCGTCCTTTCATGAAAGTTCTGCAGTCTGCAGAGGTGAAACATAACACTTTCATATGATTATATCATGACTATATATTATATGTCTAGATGTTTAAATCACTGAAGATTTTCGCACTCAGGAAGCCATTGTTTTGCCTCCCTTTGTTGCGCTGGCGATTCGTCCCAGACCTGGTGTTAGAGAATACGTCCGTGTAAATGTCTACGAGCTGAGCGTAGATCATTTAACTGTTTCTGAGTATCTTCGGTTCAAGGAAGAGCTCGTTAATGGCCAGTAAGTAAAATCCTCTGTGTAAAGTTTTTTTTCTTTCGAGTGTATATGTCTATGCTTCTCTGCTTAGATGCTTAAATACTAAACCTTTTTTCATCAGTGCTAATGGGAACTATCTTCTTGAGCTTGATTTTGAACCGTTCAACGCAACGTTTCCTCGCCCAACTCGGTCATCATCCATTGGGAATGGGGTTCAGTTCCTCAATCGTCACCTCTCTTCAATCATGTTCCGTAACAAAGATAGCTTGGAGCCTTTGCTTGAGTTTCTCCGCACTCACAAACATGACGGACGTGTTAGTCTTTACATTTCAACTTAGTTTGTATCGTTAACAGTGTATAAGTAGTATATAACATTGACTATGTACTCTCTATGTGTAATGCAGGCCATGATGCTGAATGATCGAATACAAAACATCCGCACACTTCAGGAAGCTTTGGCGAGGGCAGAGGAGTTCCTCTCTAAACTTCCTCTGGCTACACCATACTCTGAATTCGAATTTGAGTTAAGATCTTTCGCCATTCTCTGCATATCAATTTTATTTTCATGAGCTAACTAATAATGTTACTTCTTTGGACGTTGTACGTTGGTGAAGACTACAAGGGATGGGATTTGAAAGGGGATGGGGTGACACGGCACAGAAGGTTTCAGAAATGGTGCATCTCCTTCTGGACATTCTCCAGGCCCCTGATCCTTCTGTCTTGGAGACGTTTCTTGGAATGATCCCTATGGTGTTCAATGTCGTGATTCTATCTCCGCATGGCTACTTTGGCCAAGCCAATGTCTTGGGTCTTCCTGATACTGGCGGACAGGTAGATTTTGATCCAAACCTTCCATATGTGGAAGCTTAGATTCAACTTATATTCTATTGTTGAGGTTTGCAGGTTGTCTACATTCTTGATCAAGTACGTGCTTTGGAAAGTGAGATGCTCCTTAGGATACAGAAGCAAGGACTGGATGTTACTCCAAAGATTCTCATTGTATATATATTTTCTTTTCCAATGAAAAAAAAAATTGGCATTCAAGTGTCAGTTTACGTTTATGTTTCCATGCTGGTTTATATAGGTAACAAGGTTGATACCAGAAGCAGAGGGAACAACATGCAACCAGAGGTTAGAAAAAGTTAGTGGTACAGAACACGCACATATTCTGCGTATACCATTTAGGACTGAAAAGGGCATTCTTCGCAAGTGGATCTCGAGGTTTGATGTCTGGCCATACCTGGAGACTTTCGCTGAGGTTAGCACTTTAGTATGATGATGCAGGGGACGATTCGATTCAGATTGTCTATGCATGCATGCACTTCTTTCTTTTACGTATGGGGCTTACACACTTTACTTATATGTGATTAGGATGCATCAAACGAAATTTCTGCGGAGTTGCAAGGTGTACCAAATCTCATCGTTGGCAACTACAGTGATGGAAACCTCGTGGCGTCTTTGTTAGCTTGTAAGCTAGGCGTCATACAGTGCAATATTGCTCATGCTCTAGAGAAAACCAAGTATCCAGAGTCTGACATTTACTGGAGAAACCATGAAGATAAGTATCATTTTTCAAGTCAGTTCACTGCAGATCTAATTGCCATGAATAATGCTGATTTCATCATCACCAGCACGTACCAAGAGATCGCTGGAAGGTAATGTTTCAAATGCATGCATTGTCTCCCGGAGTTTGTGGTTTGATGTCTGTTTTGCTTTCTTTTTTTTTTGTCGCAGCAAAAACAAGGTTGGGCAATACGAGAGCCACACAGCTTTCACTCTCCCTGGTCTTTACAGAGTTGTTCATGGAATCGATGTCTTTGATCCCAAGTTTAATATAGTCTCTCCAGGAGCTGATATGACCATTTACTTTCCTTATTCTGACAAGGAAAGAAGACTCACTGCCCTTCATGAGTCGATTGAAGAGCTCCTGTTTAGCAGCGAACAGAATGTTGAGCATGTGTAAGTAAGTCTTTAATTTTACAACAAACAAAGATACTAAGACAACCACATGATAACTGGATTTGCTTGTGTGTGTTAATACAGTGGTTTTCTGAGCGACCAGTTGAAGCCGATCATCTTCTCCATGGCCAGACTTGACAGAGTGAAAAACTTGACGGGGCTAGTTGAGTGCTATGCCAAGAACATCAAGCTGAGAGAGGTTGCCAATCTTGTTGTAGTCGGTGGCTACGTGGACGTGAATCAGTCCAGGGACAGAGAGGAAATGGCTGAGATAGAAAAGATGCACAGCCTGATCAAGCACTATGGTTTACACGGTGAATTCAGGTGGATAGCTGCTCAAATGAACCGTGCTAGGAATGGTGAGCTTTACCGTTATATCGCAGACACTAAAGGTGTTTTTGTTCAGGTAACATAAAGATAACTTCCTTTGACAACACTTGGAATCTTTGTAAGGTTTACAGACTCATCTTTCTCTCTTTTTTCACACCACAGCCTGCTTTCTATGAAGCTTTTGGACTCACAGTTGTGGAATCAATGACTTGTGGGCTCCCAACGTTTGCTACCTGTCACGGTGGACCTGCGGAGATCATTGAGAATGGAGTTTCTGGCTTCCACATCGACCCATATCATCCAGAACAGGTTGCAGCTACTCTGGTCAGCTTCTTTGAGACCTGCAACGCTGATCCAAGTCACTGGGAAAAAATCTCTGATGGAGGGCTTAAGCGAATCTATGAAAGGTTAACCCTTTTTTTTCCTTGACAAGCTTGAACAAAAGAAACCTAATGGCTTCAACAAGATGACTGCTTCATTAAGGGGGTTTATGCATTGTATAGGTACACGTGGAAGAAGTACTCAGAGAGGCTGCTTACGCTGGCTGGTGTCTATTCATTCTGGAAGCATGTGTCTAAGCTCGAAAGAAGAGAAACACGACGTTACCTAGAGATGTTTTACTCTCTCAAGTTCCGTGATCTGGTCAGTGTAATTCACTCTTCTTCTTCTTTTTGGATTTCTTCGCCTAGTTTACTTACATGTTCATTTTTTCGGTTTGCAGGCCAATTCAATCCCGCTGGCAACTGACGAGCATTGAACAAGCCATGGTTGGATTCTACTACTTGCTGCACTCCCTGTTGTGTTTGTGTTTCTGTTTCTGTTGTCTTTGAATAAAGAAGCTACTGTCGGCTTGTGTCTCCGTGACTGGTTTGGTTTTCAGACTTTTTCGGTTGTACTTCTTGATATCAATTATAACAAGTATGCTTGTCTGGTTGAGTTCTAACCTCGGCATTAAATAACTCGTCGTGTAGTAAAAGTTTGATAAGAAAAAAAGTCACATGCTGTTTGTGACCAGTAAGCGAGGGGGAACAATGAATGTTAGGAAGGGCCCATGAGATTTCCTTGGTACTAATAAATGTTCAATGCATGTTGAGATACTCAAATGTCAAAACCAACGAAAAAATGTACTGTAATCGTATAATAACAAAAAAAATCATTTGTATAACTTTAGAAAGATTCAAATGATCATGACCCTATTATAAGAAATCATTCACAGCGTGATCATTACAGAATACAAGTTTTCTATAAAAAAAAAAATCAGGAGTTTGAATCTTCTTTAATCTCTCTCTAGGCCTTAACTAATCTTTGATAATATTACAAACATGGCATATAAACCATTTTTCTACCAAAATACAAGTTACTAGTTCAGGTAAAGAAAACAAGTTACTCGGTTAAGTGACGAAGGTCCCTTTCTAAAAATATATAGTTGGAAAGTATATGGGGATGTAGTAACCGAAAAAGAAGGTGGAAAGGGACAAAACAGTTGCAAGAGCATTGAATCAAACCAACACATGCTCTTTCTCCACCTTTTGTCTATCCAGCCTCTTAAAGTAAACCCCATTAAAACCCACTCACGCTCCTCTCCAAGTAGTAAGTAAGTAAGAATAGATGTCAAACAACACTTCCCCTGTTTCTCCCATGCCCCTCTCTCAACATTTCAGCGACTATGGCTTCGATCCCCAAATCGACTACTTTCAGGTTCTTCTTCTCTTCTTCCTCCTCCTCCTCCTCCTCCTCCATGTTTCTCTGTTTTCAAGTTTTGTTCGTTATAAGGTTTTGGAAGAAGCGAGGAAGCACAAGAAAGAAACTTCATCCATTGACAGTACGCATCAGTTCAAGCTCCAGAAGCCTATATCCAAGGACGACCTGATCCGAACCGCTCTCCACAAGAATAAGAAGAAGCGCTGGTTCTTGAAAAACGCTTTGCTCTTCTTCAACTGGGGGAAATGGCGAAGGCGAGGAGGCAGTCATTACGCCGGCGATGGAGAAGTGGAGATGGAACTCGACGTTCACATGGCGAGGGCTAGGAACTTTCGCGCCTCATCTGTCGGACCCGGTTCCATATCTGGTCCGGTTTACGTGACGGAGAGCTGGAGCGGTTCGAGCACACCGTACCGGACGATAAGACCTTCTTCTCTGACGACGACGCCAGCGATACCGTATATGAGTCTACGGGAGCTTAACATGGAGCGGCAACAGAGGACATCTTCCTCTAGGTCGGGTCCTCTTTACTTGGTCACGTGATTTAATATACATTATCGGGATGGACGAAAATGAAATAAAATTTAAGTTACATATTTGGGTGGGATGTGTGGGTTATTTAAATTATAAGAAAAAAGAAAAGGTTTTATATTTGTCTGGGTCCATCTGGCCCTATCGATTGATAAATTCATTACATAAAGGATGTGTGCCATGGCCGTGGGGGCAGGTAAAAAGAACGTCGTATTTATAGTTTGATATTTAATATAGTGCTGTCCAATTGACAATCTACGTCGTGAAACATTTGAAACTAACCAATCCAAAAACAAATAGACCGGACCAAAACTCTATGAGTCCAAAATTTCTATACCAGATAGATAAAACTTGATATAAATATAGCCTAACTTGATCTAAAAAGCTGAATATTCAGCCTACATACATGTACCAGAAAGTTGAAGGATATACTTTGCATAATTTTATTCATTCTGCATCCAAATTTTGAGTCTAGATTCAGTTTGATAGAAAAAAGCTATGAACATCGAGTAACTACATCCATCCAGATTTTTTTTTTTAATACTAATCTTTATTCATCATCTTCTTCTCCAAAGGAGACAACATTTAGTCAAGGAAATTCAATTACTCCTTAGAGCCAAGCTGTATGGCTTAGACATCCGTCGTTCTTCATCTTTGCGGCCCTCCTCCACAACAACAGAAACTTATCTTCACACCTGGTTCCAATTTATCTTTATTCATCATCTTCTTCTCCAAAGGAGACAACATTTAGTCAAGGAAATTCAATTACTCCTTAGAGCCAAGCTGTATGGCTTAGACATCCGTCGTTCTTCATCTTTGCGGCCCTCCTCCACAACAACAGAAACTTATCTTCACACCTGGTTCCAATTTATCCAAATCTAAGTGCTCACTTCTTTGTTTGGTTGCTTATGTGTTTGGTTCTTATCTGTATCTCTTTTTTATCTCATCTCTCTTTTCTCTTTTTTATTTTCTGTCTGCAACTTTCTAAATGTTTTTCCATCCAGATGTTTGTGTATGGTACAAACAGTCTCATTTCATTAATCATCACAAGTGCGATTTAAAAAAAAATAATATATACATATAGAAAAACATGATTTGTCTAGGTGTGATTATTTGGGATTCAAACTCCTATCAATTTGATCAGACCGGAGTTTTGGCGCCAATTAAATTCCGGCTAAATAATTCGACTCACAGTCTAACATCTGTTTTGGATCTACTCATATATGGTTTAACATAACCGAAGAAAGTTGAATTCAATTGGTCTGGTTTACACTGTCGGTGAGTAAGTAATTCGGCTTCATAATGGCTTGATAACTCGGAAAACCAAGTCGTGTTCTAGTTAAATATTTTGGTTAAGCTAAACCGAGACCGATTTGATTAGGGTTACAACGTCAAAACAGGGTTTCAAATATTTCCTTTTTCTTGTGAAGCACTACTCCATAATCTATATAATACAGAGGGAGAGGCCATCGAGATCACTTCACACGCAAAACAAACTACTCATCCCAAAAAGGGAAAAAAGCCTCTCCGATATATATTACTTGCTCTCTCTCTCTCACCGTACGTGAAGAAACACAAAGAATGGTGAAAAGAGGAGGAGGAGGCACTAAGAGAAAGATCAAGATGGAAAAGATCACGAAGAGAGAGTATCGCGCGACTGCTTTCACAAAACGTTGTTCCGGACTTTACAGCAAAGCCGCGCAGCTCTGTCTTCTCTCCGGCGCACAGATAGCCATCTTGGCGAGTCCTCCTTCTTCGCACTCCAACGTCTCTTTCTTCTCCTTCGGTCACTCTTCCGTGGATGCCGTCGTGAATGCTTATCTCACGGAGCAACGTCTCGCTCCTGTTCGGGAAGAGTCGATGGAAGAGGATATTGGTGTATGTATGGCTCGCAAGGAGCTAGGGTTAGAGTGTTGGTGGGAGAAAGAGAGTCTTTCCAAGTCCGAGAATCGTCAAGAATTGATGGATGCGATCAAAGCAATGGAAAGGATGTTGGATAAGCTGCGTTCTGGAGACTTTGTGAATAATTATCAATCTTCCGTTCATGATGAAGACCTGAAGAGCAACGAGATGAAGAAGAGCGGCGTCGTTTTACAACATGGAGATCAAGACCAGGATGAAACCCTAAATCTCCAAGCGGTTTGTTGCATCCCTCATGATGATGATGATTTGCCTGAGGGTTTTGACAAGAATATCACTGAAGAGCAAGATCAGATCCTGGCTATTTGTGATAGTTTTTGTGCTAAGGAGGACAACAACAACACCATAAACGGTTTAAGTGGAAGTTTGGATAGGTCTGATCAAGTGATGGATCATCTCATGGATATAGATGGAATGATTGATTTGGAAACGAGTTATGATAGTTCAGCATTCGATTATGGTGTTTTGGATAGTGCTCAAGAGCTTCATGATGAGACTGAGGGAAGTCTTTTGATCAACATCGAAGCTGCTCGTGATGTCTCTACATATCCAAATCCTCCGATCTATAACTTTATGTAGGTGTAGAACACGAAGCTTTGATGTTTCAGAACAAAGATAAAGGGATTCTTTCAACGAGCAAACCACCATTGCTACAGTTAGAAGATAAAAACATTTCTACCTTCTGATTTATGTATATGATTATTGCCAAGGGCTTAGTTTGACTAATTGTTGCTAGCTAGATGTCTTCTCAAGGGTCCGATTTGACCTCGATCAGTTTTCCGAATGATGGAAATTTGAATTATGTGTTGTGCTTTGCATTTGTAGTTTCAAAGGAATGTTTTGTGATGAGAACTGTTTACAAATAAAGAGATGTTAAAATAACCTTAACAATCATGAAGACAGAGCCTATAACTTTCTTGTTTATGCATCTATATTTCCCTTTCATGAGATTCTTCCCGAGTTTACTTGATTTGTATGTAGTCATGATGTCTAAGATTCATCAACTCTCATCAACTGAAAGTATCTAGTTGCCTAAAGATAGCTGCATTGACTTCCTTGATGAAAGGTTGGCCTCCACTGAGGATCATGTTCCCAGAGGATATATAGATTTTATAAGTTCCACCTCTCTTTGGAGTATAAGTCACATCAAAAGTACTCGCCTGAGCCAGTAGGCCACCTGAAGCTTGCAAGAAGGATACCCTGTAGGCCACCAGGTGTATATATTAGGGTAAGCATAAGCACATATGCAGATAGACTTCTTACTCCTACGTCGTGTTTCTCGTATAAAGGTGTAGCAGTTTGGTATCTTGAACCAGTCCCTGTTGAATCATTTGGCTAATATAAGCCACAAGTGAAGACATCAAAGAATTTTCAAAGTAATAAGCTGTACCATTGAAGGTCTCTCCTTCTGCATAGTTGGCAATATATATGAGGAATCATCAGCCTCTTGTATGATTAGAACCTGAAGTCTATTCACTTGGATTAATGAAGGATAAACATAAGAATCTTTCAAGTAGTAGTGGTAAGTAAGAACAGATGTCAAACAACACTTCCCCTGTTTCTCCCATGCCCCTCTCTCAACACTTCAGCGACTATGGCTTCGATCCCCAAATCGACTACTTTCAGGTTCTTCTTCTCTTCTTCCTCCTCCATGTTTCTCTAGTTTCAAGTTTTCTTTGTTATAAGGTTTTGGAAGAAGCAAGAAAGCACAAGAAAGAAACTTCCTCCATTGACAGTATGCATCAATTCAAGCTCCAGAAGCCTATATCCAAAGACGACCTGATCCGAACCGCTCTCCACAAGAAGAAGAAGCGTTGGTTCTTGAAAACGCTTTGCTCTTCTTCAGCTGGCGGAAATGGCGAAGGCGAGACAGTCATTACGCAGGGGAAGGAGACGTGGAGATGGAACTCGACGTTCACATGGCGAGGGCTAGGAACTTTCGCGCCTCATCAGTCGGACCCGGTTCGATATCTGGTCCGGTTTACGTGACGGAGAGCTGGAGCGGTTCGAGCACACCGTACCGAACGATAAGACCTTCTTCGCTGACGTCGACGCCAGCTGCTGTTCCGTATATGAGTCTACGGGAGCTTAACATGGAGCGGCAACACAGGAGCAACGCATCTTCTTCTAGGTCGGGTCCTCTTTACTTGGTCACGTGATCCCCTATATATTAAAGAAGCATTTTTAAAACTTACCTTAAAATTTATTGGCGAGGAATGGTGACGTGACTGTTTCAGAAGGTTTTGATTAGTAAACGCGGCATGTGTACGCAAAGCCTCTCAAAAAGCTGGAATTTAATGCGTTCTACTTTTAACTTAAAAGTTCATATCATCTATATTTCCCTTTCATGAGATTCTTCCCGAGTTTACTTGATTTGTATGTAGTCATGATGTCTAAGATTCATCAACTCTCATCAACTGAAAGTATCTAGTTGCCTAAAGATAGCTGCATTGACTTCCTTGATGAAAGGTTGGCCTCCACTGAGGATCATGTTTTTTTTTTTTTTTGCTAAAATCCACTGAGGATCATGTTCCCAGAGGATATATAGATTTTATAAGTTCCACCTCTCTTTGGAGTATAAGTCACATCAAAAGTACTCGCCTGAGCCAGTAGGCCACCTGAAGCTTGCAAGAAGGATACCCTGTAGGCCACCAGGTGTATATATTAGGGTAAGCATAAGCACATATGCAGATAGACTTCTTACTCCTACGTCGTGTTTCTCGTATAAAGGTGTAGCAGTTTGGTATCTTGAACCAGTCCCTGTTGAATCATTTGGCTAATATAAGCCACAAGTGAAGACATCAAAGAATTTTCAAAGTAATAAGCTGTACCATTGAAGGTCTCTCCTTCTGCATAGTTGGCAATATATATGAGGAATCATCAGCCTCTTGTATGATTAGAACCTGAAGTCTATTCACTTGGATTAATGAAGGATAAACATAAGAATCTTTCAAGTAAACAGAGAAGCTAAGAGAATCCCAGCAATAGAAGCATTAATCCCTGAACCATTTACTATACTTCTTGATCCATCACAATAACCTGTCAAGAAAACAAAAGAGAGGAATGTTGCATAGACCATGCACCAAAAAAATTCAAAAAGTAGCATCATACCATGGAAACACTGATCTATATACACTGTATACTCATATGGCATACCAGAAATGCTCTTATTGTGCTCCATATCTGCCATGTGTTTAGCTCTGATTTCCATATGCTCATGCAGTTTGAAACATCTAAAGGCCCTGCCTCAAAAAAACAAAACATTCAGCAAACGATTGATCAGGTTTAGATGGAACAAGACCTAATCACACCTGAATTAACTTCAAGAGGTTGAGGAACACCATTGAGTATTTGGCTCTCCTTTTCCACAATTAGTAGGAATTTTCCAGCGGTTACATGAACAAACTCAATGGAAACATAGCCAAATTCAGTCCATCTGGTGTGTGTTGCGTTAAGAGTGGTAGCAAATGAACCCTTCTTATTAAGAAGGGACAAGGAAAACCCCTGCAGCTCCATCTAAGTGTTATTTCCAAATGCATTCTTGGGAAGAATCAAGGTCGATGCATTCAGCTCAGCTTCAAACACGTTGTCAAGACTCATCCATGAAACAACACACACAGATGGGTACATTAACCCTTCACAAACGAGAAAGTCATTTTGTTTGATACTAAACAACTAAACCATGTAAGCAGAAGAGCTCGCGTGACGTCCAAGAAACCCAAATTTGGTTCTACTTCAAAATGGAGCGACGAATCCAGGACTTTGAAGATTTTATCGTCTATAACGATGTTGAAAACCCCAACCATGATGGGAGTAAAGAGATCTTCCAAGTGGCGATATCTGCACCAAGATAGTGACAAACCCCAGAGATGTAAGAACTGTTCCCATTCTTGGATAAGTGTAGTGTAAAATGCACTCTGTCCTAATGATACGTTCCCTTGACTTTCGAAGTTTCCCAGTACTTTTATCGCGATTACCGCTGTTTCACCAGACTTAAACTTGCTTTATTCATCTGACCAGCTGAAATAAAATGTCGGGAGGCCAGTTTCATCTACGTGTAAGGGAGAAACACTAAGCATATCTTTCTCGTTTGAGTACATGATGGTTGAGAAACAAAGATAGCCATAGAAGACGAACCAATAGAATGGAAGACTGAGGCTGCGTTGAGTAAGAAGAGAGTCAACACTGAAGCGATCTTGATCGTCATGGTAGATAAAACAAGGTTGGTTCAGGTTTCGGGAAGAGAAGCGCCAACTGCTACTGTGATTTTTGAGAGTTTGAAACAGTGTTCTAAAATGCGCCAAGCCATTACTGAAGATGATCAGATAATACCTACCAGATATTTATGACCTAAACGGGTATATCTGGATATATAATTTTATACAAAATATAAATATAAAATTAATATACATACATTAGTTTTAAAAAATGAAAATAAATATATTTAAAATACAATTTTTCTTGTATAAGTATATAGTTTAACATATATATAGTCTTAAATTATAAAAATTAAAATCATTTTAAATATATAAAGATGACAAATTTAAAATGATTTTTCAATAATTAAACTAATATCTACAATCATATAAACACATAAAATAAGGAAATTTAATATAAATAATAACATTAATGTAATATAATAATATTAATTTGTTTTGAGTATTATTGTTCGAAATCCGTCTGGCGTCGCGTAGACCGCATAATGTCCGCTTAAACGCTTATTATGCTACCAATTATATAACCGCATACATACATTCAGTAAGTGCCAACGTCCATGGCAAGATAGATACCTGTATATCTCCCCATCATTGTTATCGACAAAGTTCCATGTGGTGAAACTTGATGTGTTAGCTGAGTTGATCTCCAGCTTTAACCGGGATGGCTGCAAAGACACAGGATTGTTGAAGCCGTCCATGAGCAAGACCACAATATCATTCTTGATTTCCTCTGGCACTTTTGCATTGAATTAGGTCACACAACAACATAAGCCACAAACAAGTGAAGACATTAACGAATTTGAATTAAAAAAAAAATTGTGCCACTATGGGTCTCTCTCGGCTGTATGGTTGGAAAGATATATGAGGAATCATCAGCATCTTATATGATTCGAACCTGAAGTCTATTCACTTGGACTAATGAGGGATAACATAAGCATCTTTCAAGTAAATAGAGAACCCAATAGACTCTCTAGTAGTATAAGCATTGATCCCTGAACCATTACTTCTTGATCAATCACAATAACCTGTCAAGAAAAATAAAAAAGAGGAATGTTGCATAGAACACTCACCAAAAAAGCAAAAAAGTAGCATCATGCCACGGAAACACTCACTTATATACACTGAATACTCATATGGCATACCATAGATGCTCTTATTATGCTCCATTTAAAAAAAAACATGAACTGTATCACTGGCTCTATGTACTTAAACTGGAAATTTGCTACCGGTATGGACAAACCGGTCTCTTTCCCCACCACATCAGCATCAAAGTCATAAAATCCAGAGACAAGGTTTCCAGATCGGTCTCTCTGGTGCAGCAGGATCTCCATTTTGGAAAATAGCTGCCATGTGACTTCCATATCTCATGCAATTGGAAACATCTAAAGGCCCTGCCTCAAGAACCAACACGTTTAGCAGAAGGTAGGGGAACACCATTGAGTGTTTGGCTTTCCTTCTCCACAAGAAGTAAGAATTTTTTTTTACAAGAACAAACTCAATGGAGATATAACCAGATTCAATCCATCTGATGTGTGGTGTATTAACAATGGTTCCAAATGCATCCATGGGAAGAACCACGATGGATACATCACAGCTTCAAACACGTTGTCAAGACTCATCCATGAAACAACACACACAGATGGGTACATTAACCCTTCACAAACGAGAAAGTCATTTTGTTTGATACTAAACAACTAAACCATGTAAGCAGAAGAGCTCGCGTGACGTCCAAGAAACCCAAATTTGGTTCTACTTCAAAATGGAGCGACGAATCCAGGACTTTGAAGATTTTATCGTCTATAACGATGTTGAAAACCCCAACCATGATGGGAGTAAAAGAGATCTTCCAAGTGGCGATATCTGCACCAAGATAGTGACAAACCCCAGAGATGTAAGAACTGTTCCCATTCTTGGATAAGTGTAGTGTAAAATGCACTCTGTCCTAATGATACGTTCCCTTGACTTTCGAAGTTTCCCAGTACTTTTATCGCGATTACCGCTGTTTCACCAGACTTAAACTTGCTTTATTCATCTGACCAGCTGAAATAAAATGTCGGGAGGCCAGTTTCATCTACGTGTAAGGGAGAAACACTAAGCATATCTTTCTCGTTTGAGTACATGATGGTTGAGAAACAAAGATAGCCATAGAAGACGAACCAATAGAATGGAAGACTGAGGCTGCGTTGAGTAAGAAGAGAGTCAACACTGAAGCGATCTTGATCGTCATGGTAGATAAAACAAGGTTGGTTCAGGTTTCGGGAAGAGAAGCGCCAACTGCTACTGTGATTTTTGAGAGTTTGAAACAGTGTTCTAAAATGCGCCAAGCCATTACTGAAGATGATCAGATAATGCCACCAAAAGATATGACGCCTAAACGGGGTATATACGGATATATAATTTTATACAAAATATAAATATAAAATTAATATACATACATTAGTTTTAAAAAAAATGAAAATAAATATATTTAAAATACAATTTTTCTTGTATAAGTATATAGTTTAACATATATATAGTCTTAAATTATAAAAATTAAAATCATTTTAAATATATAAAGATGACAAATTTAAAATGATTTTTCAATAATTAAACTAATATCTACAATCATATAAACACATAAAATAAGGAAATTTAATATAAATAATAACATTAATGTAATATAATAATATTAATTTGTTTTGAGTATTATTGTTCGAAATCCGTAAGCCCGTGCATCAAGATAACGCCAAACGCTATTATGCCCAATTATATAACCGCATAAAATATTGTATACCGTAAAATGCGATTTGCCGGCATCGATAGTACGAGACACCGTCGCGATAGTCGGACGCCTAGACCGTATTTTAGAACACTGGTTTGAAATACGTGTCAGTAGTACAATATCAGCCGTTCGATTTCATTATTTTTTTTGTGAAGGATTAAATTTAAATTTTCCTGGTTCTGGAAACCGATTTTTATTTACGTCGCTCTTTAATCAAAACAGCATTTGCACACTAGCGGCCATAAAACATATCAAGGCTTTGCGAATGCGCACTTGGGAGCCAAAAGTGTCTTTTAAGTATTTTGTTAACAACCAAGGAAACAAACACATGATGTGTCTCACTCTTTATCCCTCCCTACCCACTCTTCTTCTGGTTTTCTTCCACTACACCCACATAGATTCTTCACTAATATAATAAGACATACCATTATTGCATCCTCCTCACCAACTAATCTTCTTTAATCTTAACCAAAAACATAATAATTTTGTATAAAATCTATACATTTCTAGATATATTAATGATCTTTTTTGTCAGTGACTAGCTCGATCAATTGTTATATACTCCTCCATTTCAATTTAATTGTCGCTAGGGAAAATTTTCGCTTCAAATTAAGTGTCTTTTAGAGTTTCAATACAAAATTTATTAAAAGATTCTCCATTTTATTTTTATTGGTTGAAATATGGTTAGGTGTATAGGTAATTGTGTTTTATTTTGAAAATATACAAAATCATATATTTTCTTAATATGTGTATAAACCTATAATGACAATTAAAATGAAACAGAGGGAGAGTACATATGTAACGTTCATTTCTAAAAGTACTCATTTGTGTTTTTAAACCGCACTAAACGTACGTACTAACCGGTTATTCCCTACCAACATTTAAGACATTAACGAATTTGAATTAAAAAAATGTGCCACTATGGGTCTCTCTCGGCTGTATGGTTGGAAAGATATATGAGGAATCATCAGCATCTTATATGATTCGAACCTGAAGTCTATTCACTTGGACTAATGAGGGATAAACATAAGAATCTTTCAAGTAAACAGAGAAGCTAAGAGAATCCCAGCAATAGAAGCATTAATCCCTGAACCATTTACTATACTTCTTGATCCATCACAATAACCTGTCAAGAAAACAAAAGAGAGGAATGTTGCATAGACCATGCACCAAAAAAATTCAAAAAGTAGCATCATACCATGGAAACACTGATCTATATACACTGTATACTCATATGGCATACCAGAAATGCTCTTATTGTGCTCCATATCTGCCATGTGTTTAGCTCTGATTTCCATATGCTCATGCAGTTTGAAACATCTAAAGGCCCTGCCTCAAAAACAAAACATTCAGCAAACGATTGATCAGGTTTAGATGGAACAAGACCTAATCACACCTGAATTAACTTCAAGAGGTTGAGGAACACCATTGAGTATTTGGCTCTCCTTTTCCACAATTAGTAGGAATTTTCCAGCGGTTACATGAACAAACTCAATGGAAACATAGCCAAATTCAGTCCATCTGGTGTGTGTTGCGTTAAGAGTGGTAGCAAATGAACCCTTCTTATTAAGAAGGGACAAGGAAAACCCCTGCAGCTCCATCTAAGTGTTATTTCCAAATGCATTCTTGGGAAGAATCAAGGTCGATGCATTCAGCTCAGCTTCAAACACGTTGTCAAGACTCATCCATGAAACAACACACACAGATGGGTACATTAACCCTTCACAAACGAGAAAGTCATTTTGTTTGATACTAAACAACTAAACCATGTAAGCAGAAGAGCTCGCGTGACGTCCAAGAAACCCAAATTTGGTTCTACTTCAAAATGGAGCGACGAATCCAGGACTTTGAAGATTTTATCGTCTATAACGATGTTGAAAACCCCAACCATGATGGGAGTAAAAGAGATCTTCCAAGTGGCGATATCTGCACCAAGATAGTGACAAACCCCAGAGATGTAAGAACTGTTCCCATTCTTGGATAAGTGTAGTGTAAAATGCACTCTGTCCTAATGATACGTTCCCTTGACTTTCGAAGTTTCCCAGTACTTTTATCGCGATTACCGCTGTTTCACCAGACTTAAACTTGCTTTATTCATCTGACCAGCTGAAATAAAATGTCGGGAGGCCAGTTTCATCTACGTGTAGGGAGAAACACTAAGCATATCTTTCTCGTTTGAGTACATGATGGTTGAGAAACAAAGATAGCCATAGAAGACGAACCAATAGAATGGAAGACTGAGGCTGCGTTGAGTAAGAAGAGAGTCAACACTGAAGCGATCTTGATCGTCATGGTAGATAAAACAAGGTTGGTTCAGGTTTCGGGAAGAGAAGCGCCAACTGCTACTGTGATTTTTGAGAGTTTGAAACAGTGTTCTAAAATCGCCCGTAGCTCATTCTGTGAAGATGGTATAAGCCTAGCATTATATCTTGGTGTAAGCGGGGTATATCTGGATATATAATTTTATACAAAATATAAATATAAAATTAATATACATACATTAGTTTTAAAAAATGAAAATAAATATATTTAAAATACAATTTTTCTTGTATAAGTATATAGTTTAACATATATATAGTCTTAAATTATAAAAATTAAAATCATTTTAAATATATAAAGATGACAAATTTAAAATGATTTTTCAATAATTAAACTAATATCTACAATCATATAAACACATAAAATAAGGAAATTTAATATAAATAATAACATTAATGTAATATAATAATATTAATTTGTTTTGAGTATTATTGTTCGAAATCCGTCTAGGCGTCCGCGTAGACCGCATAATGTCCGCCTAAACGCTATTATGCGCCCGAATTATATAAATCCGCATAAAATATTGTATACCATGAAGCGGTCGATTAAATGCAATTATAGCGCTAGACACGCATAGTCGGACGCCTAGACCGTATTTTAGAACACTGGTTTGAAATACGTGTCAGTAGTACAATATCAGCCGTTCGATTTCATTATTTCTTTTTTTTTGTGAAGGATTAAATTTAAATTTTCCTGGTTCTGGAAACCGATTTTTATTTACGTCGCTCTTTAATCAAAACAGCATTTGCACACTAGCGGCCATAAAACATATCAAGGCTTTGCGAATGCGCACTTGGGAGCCAAAAGTGTCTTTTAAGTATTTTGTTAACAACCAAGGAAACAAACACATGATGTGTCTCACTCTTTATCCCCTCCCTACCCACTCCTTCTTCTGGTTTTCTTCCACTACACCCACATAGATTCTTCACTAATATAATAAGACATACCATTATTGCATCCTCCTCACCAACTAATCTTCTTTAATCTTAACCAAAAACATAATAATTTTGTATAAAAATCTATACATTTCTAGATATATTAATGATCTTTTTTTTGTCAGTGACTAGCTCGATCAATTGTTATATACTCCCTCCATTTCAATTTAATTGTCGTTGTAGGGGAAAATTTTCGTTTCAAATTAAGTGTCTTTTTAGAGTTTCAATACAAAATTTATTAAAAAGATTCTCCATTTTATTTTTCTATTGGTTGAAATATGGTTAGGTGTATAGGTAATTGTGTTTTTATTTTGAAAATATACAAAATCATATATTTTCTTAATATGTGTGTATAAACCTATAATGACAATTAAAATGAAACAGAGGGAGAGTACATATGTAACGTTCATTTCTAAAAGTACTCATTTGTGTTTTTTAAACCGCACTAAACGTACGTACTAACCGGTTATTCCCCTACCAACATTTAAGACATTAGTTTGGAATAAAAAGAATGATAATAGTATTTTTCCGTTTAAGAATCTGTAACTCTAAAGTAGGAGCTTAGAAAAGCTTTAGTAGTTGTTGTGAAAGATAATTAAGGTGAAGAAAAGAAGCGAGAAGCCACAAGGACACTATATGATGCCTATTTTGGTATGGGTACACATCCACATGCTTGCACATGTGTTCCGGCCAATTAGCTCTTGTTTTCCATGTGGTTCGGTATCTCTATATACACTCACGCACCTCTTATATACTCACGTCATGGTCAATGCCAATCGCATCCATCGAAATCGCCATCACGCAATCCATGATCCACTCGCTTCAATAATGCAATATCTTCAGGATTTTTTGTGCTGCCATACAGTTTTTACGTTCTCTCCTTGTCCAATGAAGACATTTATATAAATGTATATAGAATGATTAGGTTAGGTGGGATTAATTAATTTGAGACAAGTCAAGTAAATAGCAACGAACGAGTGCTAAGAATAAAATTTTGGCCGCTTTTACTATTCATTGAACTGTTACAAGAAGCATGTTTATATATATGTAACATCTATGTGTTTTTAATATATGGAAAAATTTTAGAAACAGAAAGAAATAAATGAAACAACAATAGAGATTGTATGAACAACAACTGAACATTCTGTTAGTGTAGGCCTTCTTCACATTTGACAATAATTTGATCAATATCAGGCAAAATGACGTTTTTGCCCACCAATTCATGAGCCTTCAAGGACTCTTTGTTCCAATCTGTCTTATAGACAACGGTCAAAATAGAGATTGCACAAACGATCTGGGCCCCAAGTAGGCCATAGCATAGGCCCATGAAGTTAAAGCCCCACACAAACGCTAAAACAACAGCCACTGGTGCTCCAACAACATAAAAGGCGTAGAAATTAATCTTGGCTCCAACACGTGGCCTCGCACTGCCACGTAGGATCCCGCAGCTTGTGGTCTGAGGACAGTTGGCAAGCTCACAAGCCCCGATCAACGGAAGAACCGCCGCCGTCAGCTCGAGTACAACTCCATCCGCCGTGAAAACCCTCCCCCAAGCCTTTCTACCGACGGTGGTCCCCACAAGCCCGAACACAGATACGGCCACGGCTGCTACCACCGCTACTGCAGCCGCCGTCCTAGCCTTCTCCGGCCGTCCTGCTCCCAGCTCATTGCTCACCCTCGTGGAAACCGCGGCGGAGAGCGCCGTTGGGATTGTATACATCAACGACGTCGTCTGGATCACGATGGCGGCCGCCGCTAGCGCCACCTTTGGCTCCGGGAGATATCCGGCGAGGACCGTCATGAACTCGTACCACCACCACTCCAAACAAACCGCTATACAGCTTGGAACCGCGAACTTGATCAGCTTTGACCACATTTCATCATTACAAGAGTCTCTCGAGCTAGACAGCAGCAACGGCGTTTTAAGACAAGAATTGGTTTTGTCGCTGTTCTTTTCTCCCAAGTAGATGTAGCAAAGAAGAAGCGACAAGGAGATGAAGTTGGTGATGAAAGACGAGACCGCGACTCCAGCGACGCCGAGAGAGATGTAAAACGTGAAGAAAGCTGTAATGGGGAGATGAAGAAGGACGGAGACTAACGTGCACCACATCAAAGGCCACGTCGTGCCTTTACAACGTAAGTAGATACGTAAAGGATGAAGGAAGCTGTTAGCTAGGAGATCAGGCAAAGAGAAGGAGCAATAGAGAGATGCGACACGTGTGATGTCTTCCTGTTGGCGGAGGATTAGCATTAGCGGTTGGAGGCTCAGCCAGAGGAGGGAGATGGGAAGAGAAGCTAAGAGGAGGAGAAAGATGGTTCGCTTGAGGGTCAAGGAAGCGAGTGAAGGGTTTTTAGAGCCGATGGCTTGACCACAAAGCGGTTCCATACCGGTGGCTAAACCGGAGAGAACGGAGTAACCGGTTATGTTGGTGAATCCGACGGCTAAGGCTCCTCCGGCCAGCTCGAGGCTACCTAGTCGGCCCATACATACTACGGAGGTCATGTTCTTTAGGTAGTTTAATAGGCTCATGGCGGCCACCGGGAAACTTATGTCCCATATTTTCTTCATCTCCTCCACCACCTTTTTAAAATATAAATTGGAATAATACCATTTAAATTATATAAGTGGATATATTACTGAGAATAGATATTTAAGATATAATGAGATACCTCTGGCATTGTCGGGCTATACTTGTGTTGGAGATTTATGAGACTTGAGTCTTCTTCTGCCACCATTGGTAGAGTTTGTTTTGATTGAGATGAGAGGTTTTAAAATATGAAGAGAAGATGCCCTTTTATAGAGATTTTTTAAGCTGTGTTTAGCAGCATGGTTCATAGTTTGGTTGTGATAGTGGGGATTTCGAAAAAAAATTATATGATTATTTTGTTATTCTTTTCTTAGAGTGAAAACATGCAAACCGAATTTAATTAAAAACAATCCATATTTTTAATTAGTAAAGATGACTCTCTGTCCTATATTTTTGATTAAATTAGAGATTTTCTTGACAACAAAGTACGAAATCTGAATCAGATTTTTTCGTACATAAAGCGTCACATAAACAAACGAAAGTATAGGTATGTGGCAATTTAATACAACAGAAAAACAATAAAGAACAAAAACTCAAATCAGATTTTCTTCACAGCATGCGCTGATCAACTTGGTACAAAGTTCCAGTATATGATCATCTCTTTATCTAATTTTCAAATCATCTAAAACAAATGTTGTTAAGGAGTCAAGTTTTCTTATTACTACATAAATTCATATTGCGGCCTATACTAATCTTCAGAACCCCCAACAACTATTATGCAGTAGTCAAGAAAATGATGTTCCAAATAATGTAAACTATTCTTTGGTTTAGATCTTACAGACGAAAGTAAACTATCCTCATTAGATTTTGTTAACCGAGTCTGCATTTTTACAAAAATCATTTAGTCTTTATGGTCAAAAATATTGTGCATCGAACTTCCTTGGATTTTTTTTTTCTAAAATAAAATGTTGATAAAGATATTTATGGAACTCAAACTAAAGATATTAGTAGAAAATGATATGATTGGTCCATCAGGCTAGAAATGAAACTAGTTAGAATTAGGTATAGTGCAATGTCTTGTCTCCCTTTCACTGTTATTATCAACGTAGAATCGACTTGAAAATTATGTATACCTTTTTCTTCTTATTCCCACTCCACTCCTTGCAAGCTATAAGGTATATAACAAATGACATTTTAAATCTTGCCTTTAGCTTACATGGAAAGATAATCATCACAAATGAAATATTTGTACAGCCCGTTTGAAAAGTTTTTAATTGACATAATTTTCACAAAAAATATATACTGAAAATATTATTTGATTATTTATGTTAGCTATGATATTAGTACTAGGTGAGACTAGCATATTACTAGTGCTTTTAAAAATAGTTAATTATATTTGTTTCACAATTTTTTTTTGCTAATAATTAAATAAAACAGTATACATAATTACACATCATTCCTTAAAATTATCTTTTAGGTTGTATAAATCGTGGGAGAAACCCAAGTGAAAATTAACAAAGGAAACATATCATCTATCCTTTCCTCACTAGTATACACTTCTTCTATTCTTTTGCTTCTCCCACAGGTGGCCTATTCCTCCTACTTACATCTCCATCGTTGATCTCGATATCTCTCAATCTACACACGTAACACACGCATAGACATATGCCTAACCTATATGTGTAACATTGTTTGTGTGATATAATTCTTTGACCAAAAAAAATGCTTTGTCTACCTTTTTTTGAAACCTGCTTTGTCTACTTCATAAACTCCTACAGGCTATAGTAAACTCCTATAGTAAACACAATGTTGGTCTAAAACCAAAATGATTCAGATTCGGTGAACTGTGATGGTTAGTAATATCCTTTAGATGGAACCGTGCATGGTTTGACATTTCTCACTAGATATATCACTTAAGTCTTCTCCTTTGTTATTCACATCTCCAACATTTCTTATGTGCTTTTAGACTCTAACATAATGCTGTAATGATTCCACATTGAACAAATTTCTATAATGGAAACATAGATATATTATTCTATATGTTGTTGTCCACATTGTGGCTTACTAGTTCATATAATTTGACCAATTTTGGGCTGAACCCATTCGTCATAACTAATCAAGCAGTAATTAATGGAATATCTTGAAAAGCAAGGAAAAGTCAAATGTTAAGATCCGCTTTGAGACATTTGTCATAATCAAATTATTCGCTGTTGTTTAATTATTGACCAATTGACTTTATAACGGCAGATGAATACACTAGAGAGGAGCAAATTCAATACAACTTGCGTAAATTAATATCAGATAAGCTGATAAACATATTAAAATAATACTATACTGGTTTTGAGTTTGATAAGTGTAATAATCTGATTTGAAAACCATGTTCGAGTTAACGCTTTACCCTTCTCCATAGAAGCATATACTAGCAACATTAATAATCCCGGCTTTGACGAGATGAATAAGATTGACCAAAAGAACAAAATTTCCATTTGGTTATCTTTTGGATTTGTGTATCACTTGGCCTCAGCAGTCACCATTAATGTTGATAGATTTCCCCTTCAGACGAGAGAAAACAATATTATACAGAACTATATAGGAATAAATTGGGGGGAAATTAGGATAAGCGAATGAACAAGAAAAGCAAAGGCAATCTTGTGTAAAGTAAACGACAGCAACACGGTCATAATTAGCAACCATGCATGTCTCTTAGTTACTATGTCTTGTCTACGATGTAATCTTGTCAACTAAACACATGTTCACTCATAAGTAAACTCTAAGTTACTCTGCAATTTTTGAAAAACAGAACAAATCATAATTGACGACCATGCAATATAATGCCGATTGTTTTTCTCTATTTAAGTCCTGTTTGATTATGATGTGTGGTTGATAATTCACTAATATAAACGGATTAAGAAATCGTAAGTTCACACTGATATTCATATTCCAAGTGAAAAGATTAGATTCACTAGCATCATGTTTGCAAGATTATCAACGTGAAAACTTAATTATGTTTATGTGTGCTTGTTTAGAGTCATGATGTTTAGTAGTCTAATCATCAATAATACGGGTGGTGCTTTTTGCAATTAACCTTTGCTTGTATCTAAACCAACAACCCCCACATCTCACTACAAATTATAATATAAGAAGAGACCATAATTTGAAACAGAACATCATGTTAATCTGTTAACTTACATAAAGAGATTTAAAATTGTAAAGTTTTTAAAATGGTTCAAGAAATTAAAGGAAGCCAACATAACATTTGAACCAGTATAACTTATATAAGCTACAACTGGATTGTAAATTTGTGAAATAAAATCATTTGAAATAGCTTATTCCACTAATTTCACAATTTTTATCATTTAAATTGAATGAAGTAGAATTATCATTCCATAAATTATACATCAGTTTCATAAAATTATAAATAAACTACAAAGAGATACATTTTATACATTCCTCTACAAATTTGACAAGAGGAATGTATTATTCCTCTTGTCAAATTTGACAAGATGAATGAAATGAGTATATTTCATTTTCTTACTTATTTTATTCATATTGTTCCATCCATTTTTATTTCACTAATTCTATTTTATATCTACTATTTACACCATAACCTTCGAATTAAACATTAGTGTTTGTTGATACCAAAAAACAGCAAAGAAAAATTAGAATATATATCCAGAATATAAGAAAGGCCATAATTAGCTGAATTTGTGCATTAAAATCAATAAATAGTGAAAATAAGCTATTCATACACAAGATTGACTGTGATTAGTGTTCAGCCGGCACCCAAAATATTCATAAGAAAATGAACAAAAAGAAACTCTAATGAGCTGGTCTAAACCTTGTCCCAATCAAGACAATAATCCTAGTCGTCAATAGAGAAAAAAATAGAAGATTTTTTAAAAAGTTTAAACCGGTGGTCAAAGGTTTTTATAGTTCTGACATCGCTTTGTTTGATTCGTTTTGTTTTTTTATTTGCTTTGCTTCCAGTCATTTGATTTATTTGATTACCAATCTATTTTTCAATGGATTTGGAAAAACAAAAACTCTGGTTCAATTGAACCATTTAGAAAATGTAACTAACAAATCTACTTCTGATTGTAGCACAGATTTTACCAGCTTCAATCGTTGATAGTTCTTTATTTGATGGTGATTGAGTTCTTGCTGTAAATTATGTTCATTTCAAAAAACAATATGAAATTCTATATACTGATAATTTTTTGATTCTGTTATTATCAATATAAAAAAGAGTTGTCTTGTTTTGTTAACTCCTACTGGAGTATTAAAAAGAAAAGGACAATCATTCTCAATTTAGTATGAAGTGTGTTATTTTTGGATTAATACGAATAATATTTTTTTGAGATTCAACTATTCCATAAATAAATATGAAGTTTTTATATAGAAAATCTTTAGTCATTTTTACACGTAAATAGATGTGTGTTAATTTACTTTAAATCTTTATTGATATATTTTCTTTACATTTGTTTTGCTAGTTCTCATTGTTATAGAATTTTTTGTCTGAAAGTTTAATAATACAAACAATCCGGTGAGAAAAAGGAGTAATTTGAAGTAAATTAAGGTTTGGGCCTTTATTGAAATAACGTGTTTGTGGCCTTTAACTATATCGGCCATTGAAAAAACTCTGACCCATTTCATATTATATTATCAGCCATTCAGCCTTTTGTCTCCTTATTTTGATGTCTCCATTATCTTCCACATTCAACAAGCAAAAGTGAAGACCTTTTGAAACGTAACACGAATACAAACTCTCTCAAATACACAAAACGACAAAAATCAGACTAGATAACTTTTGAGAAATTATCAACAGCAAAAAAAACTTGGGGGTAAGAGAAAAAAAGTTACACAAGTCATGAAGAGGAGGATAAACACGTGGCGAGTATCAAGCAAAAGAAATCAAATCGATCGTCCTCACGTAGTACACTTGTAGGTCCCACCTATCCTCTATGCATCTTTAAAACCTTTTATATTAAAACATTTCCATTACCAAAACTTCTTCTTCTTCCTCCTCGCCATTAACACCTGAAGATCTCGAAACCATAAAAGAAGAAGAATAGATAATGAGATAAAGAGAGATGAAAATGGTGGGACTAAGTATTGTTCTGGAGTCTTCTGATAACAACACTCTTAGCCACGGCTTTGTTAGTCCCAAACCGCATGTAGTTGTCAACAAATCCGCCGTCATGGTAACCGCCATCTCCTCTGATCTCCGCCGTGGAAATCGTTATCCGGATTCTGGGTTTCTCGAACATTGTTTTCTCTGTAGAAGGAAGCTTCTTCCAGCGAAAGATATCTACATGTACAAGTAAGTCATCGATGAACCAACCAACGTGAAAAAAAAAATCATTTTTCTCTGACTTGTTTTTTTATTACACGACTTGTGTTAATGTTTGTTGGATGTGTTTTGGTTTTGTTTTTGGTTTGAATCTGTCAGAGGTGACAGAGCGTTCTGTAGCGTGGAGTGTAGATCGAAGCAGATGATCATGGACGAAGAAGAAAGCTTTAGGAGAGAGAACTGTTCGTTCACGGCTGTTAAAGCAAAGAAGCCTGACTCTCCCGCCGCGACGGCTTCAGGCGGTGGTCATCACCGTCGCCGTCGTGATCCGAGAAACTGAGCAGGCGGTTTCGAGAAAAGCATTTGCAAACTGAAAAGTGTGATTTGACTTTTCCACCCTTGGACTTATTTTTGTCGTTTTGTTCTATGAGATGTAAAACCAGAAGGGTGTTTCGGGTATTTCTTTGTATTGCATATCCATGGTAGCCCCTGGTTTTTATTTGCTTTTCTTTTCTGGTGGCTTAACTTTTTGCCTACATTTATCAACGTATTGTCACAAC